>BSBK01002604.1:887500-1205000 GCA_027943335.1 Chamaecyparis obtusa | reverse complement strand
GATTGAAGAAGGCCCTCTATGGACTTAAGCAAGCCCCTAGAGCATGGTATGAGAGACTAGATGGATACCTAACAAATATTGGATTCAATAAAGGAGTAGCATATTGTAATCTATTCATTAGAGAGACATCTGAAGGTTTGTTACTTGTAGCTATATTTTTTGATGACATTATCTTTGGAGGTAATGACAAACTGAGTGTTGAATTTTCTAAGGAGATGCAGAATGAATTTGAAATGAGTATGATTGGTCCTATCAAATACTTTTTAGGATTGAATGTGCAACAGACAGAGAAAGGTATATTAATTAATCAGTCTAAGTATGTGAAAGAGATATTAAAGAAATTCAAGATGGATGATTGCAAGCCAGTAGGGACACCTATGATTACTAGATGCAAGATTAAAAAGGAAGATGACTCACCAGTAGTTGATATAACATTGTACAAGTCTATGATTGGGAAACTAATTTATCTTACTTAGACTAGACCTAATATTTCAAATGCAATTGGCATAGTTAGAAGATTTGCAACAGAGCCTAAACAAAGTCACCTCATGGTAGTAAAAAGGATATTCAAATACTTACAAGGCACTATAGACTATGGTCTATGGTATTCCAATTCAAAAAATGTTGAGCTTCATGTATACACTGATGTAGATTGGGTAGGATGTGTTGATGACAGAAAGAGTACATTAGGTGGAGCAGTGTTTCTTGGTGATAGACTTGTCACTTGGACAAGCAAGAAACAAAATTGTATTTCTTAGTCAATAGAAGAAGCAGATTATGTTGCAATAGCCTTGAATTTTTCTACAATTGTTTGGATCAAGCAAATGATAAAATATTTTGGAATTTAGATTGATTATCCTATTTTTATTCACTGTGTTAACACTAGCACTATCACTATGTCGAAGAACCCTGTGATGCATGCAAAGACAAAGCACATTGAGATCAAGTATCACTTCCTAAGAGAGAAAGTGGTAGAGAAAGAAGTTAAGCTAGACTATGTGAATAATAAAGATTAGTTGGCAGACATATTCACAAAGCCCTTGCCTAAGGATACTTTTGAGTATCTTAGGGAGAAGTTGGGAGTAATTCCCTTCCCTGATTCCACTTAGAAGAAAGAAGGAAAGGCATCAGTCCTCAAGGACTGATGGAAGGTTGACTACTCTACTTCTAGAGTAGTACCAGTGCTTAAAATGAATGGTGCCCTTTTCCATTGATGTCAAAGGGGAAGTAGTATATAGAGTCATGAAAAATAGAAGGTGTAATATACTTAGGGGGAGCAGTATTCAGTTCAATTGAGGAAATGAAGAATGTTGGAATATATTGCAATAGATGGAGGATTCATCTTTAGGGGAGTTTTGAAGAGGAAATGGAGAATGTTATAAAATAATTGTTCATTTGGGTTGGTGGTTGTTTTTCATTCCACATGTTGCCATTAGTATCAAAGGGGGAGATTGTTGGAGATTTGCTAGTAGGCCAGTACTGACTGTATGTTTGTCATTGATGACAACATATGGAAAGTAGCATGTGTGGAAGTATTATGTAGTAACATTTCTATATATAATGTATAGACATGATACCAGCATGATATCATGGGCACAGAGGTTAACTGTTAGTATAGATAGTTATATAGCAGCTTGTGTTAGCAGTGTTCCTGGTAGAGTTATAGGCCGTGTTCTGTGTATGGTTGTTCATACGGTTGTCCTATGGGAATGCACCCTTAGATATATGTTTGAGACATGTTAATGATGTTAAGTTCATGGATGCATGTTCTGATGATGAATGCAAGTAAAGTTATGCAGTTGCTATTCACCAGTAGTAGTTTCCTGTGTTTGTTCACTAGACCAACATAGATTTTATTGGTTCTTGAGTTGCACCTATCTTTAGGGTATGTTCCCTTAGAGTTAAGCTTAGAGAAAAGTTATTGATGTTTAGTTAAAAGTGCATGAGTTAATTCAGCTTATAGACAAAGATCCAATTGTTTTGGCAGAGCCGACAGTGTGTAGTGTGCATCTACAATTATCTTATTTGGACAGGTCCCAGATTGTGTTGCATGCATAGTAGAGCCAACAGACTGTTTGTAGAAGTTTGTTATGGTTTCTCTTTTATGATTTCAAGGTGGTTCTAATATGCCAACTTTATTATATCATTTAGAGGAAAGATATTTATAGGCAGTTATTTTTTATTGCTAGAGTGTGGTTCATGGTTGATCAAGTAGAGCACAGTAGAGTGTGCGAAGTGTTGAGCCATCAAAAGAAGGTATATGTGACCAAGTAAATTATTTGTGCTATATATTGGAACTGATCCAGATAGTAGGTCAAAGTGTAGTTCACCAAGATCCAGATATAGTGTGTATCTATTATTCACAAGGTTGTAGCCTTCACCCCTTTGAGAAGTGAGCTCTTGGATAGTGTGTCCTCTCACCTAACAGGGACAATTGTAAAAGACTCCTAATAGGGTCTGACTCTTAACCAAGTCTATTGTACTTCATATATTGTAAAGCTACTCCTAACAGGGTAAAGGATCTTCTAACAAGGATCATTATACACTAGTACAAAATATTAGGGGGTATCAAGTCCCACCATGGTTTTTACCTATTTGGGTTTTCCTGTAACCAAAATATTGGTGTTGTGTTCATGTGTTCTTTCATTGTGTTTATGCTTTATGTTTAAGTATACTTAATTAGACAAAGAATTGAATCTTGTAGATAACTGATTCACCCCCCCCTCTCATTTATCTCTTGGGACTATTCCTAACATCATGGAGGTGCGAATATTGAAGCTCAAGATTATGATCCCATGGAAGATGATGATCATGTGCTAGATAACACATTTGAAGATGATGGTACTAATACATTGATCCATGACACATTTGATACTGGTGCAATTGATGATGATGATCAAGATGATGTTCATGTCATCCATGAGATACCTCTACTTGAGAAGGCAGCCACGACCCTTTATGAAGGCTCCCAAAAAACTCTTCTCTCTGTTGTATTGTTGTTGTTGAACTTGAAGGTTATGAATGGTTTATCCAACATAACAATGTCACGTATACTAAGGTATGGCATATATACAATTATAGTAATTAAAGGGTGAGACAGGTACCATAAATATTTTTAATATTAACAACTTATATTTTTTTTCTATAAATTGATAGGTGATTTTTTGTTACCACCATCAAATATTCTCCCTCACTCATATCGAGAATTATGTGCCACTATGAAAGATATTGGAATAGAGTATCAAGAAATAGATGCTTGTCCCAATTATCATATTATTTATCATAAAGAACATGAATTTGCAATAGAATTCCCTAAATTTCATACAAGTAGATATCAAATAGATTAAATAACAAAAAAGGTGCCTCCCAAGGTTCTTCGTTACATCCCCATTATACCACATTTGCAAAGATTTTTCAGGTGTAGTAGCTTGGCACAATTTATGGATTACCATCCATGTAATAGGAGTCGAGATGATATTATTCGAATGCCCATGGATGGTTCTACATTTAAAGACATAGAGGAAAAGTGGAAAAACTTTATCGAAGAACCTTAATATCTCAAGCTTTCAGTTGCAGCGAATGGTGTCAATCCATTTGGAGAGCTAAGATCTGTTTACTCTGTTTGGCCTATTTTTATCATCAACAATAACATTCCTCCATGGATGTCAATAAAGAGGGAACACATTATGCTAGCAATGATTTTTCCATGTATCTGATCATTTAATAGTTATCTGGATGTAATTATAAATCTTACAGTAAAATAGTCACAATAATTATGTAATGTTGATGTTCATTCAACTAGGTAAATACCAAGTTAAAGATATGAATGTATATATTGAGCCTCTTATCCATGAGGTGGTGGAGTTATGGAATGGTGTCACTATGTATGACATCTCTAGACCATTAATAGGACATAGACAATTTCAATTCCATGTAATGCTTGTATGGACATTACATGATGCCCCAGGGCTAACACATTTTTCTGGTATGTTATGGTGAATTCAAGTTGCACATGATAAATATAAATATAAAAATTAACATATTTAATCCAATTGTATCATTATCTTGTAGGTATTCAAACAAAGGGAAAATTTGCATGTCTAGTTTGTTGTCCAAATATGAAATTTCATCATTCAAAATTTTTAGGAAAGAAGGTGTTTGATGAGCATAGACACTTTCTCCACAAAAATCATAACTATAGAATTATCAAAAAACATATTTTTAATGGGAAAGAAGAGACTACATATAAGCCATGGAGAATGATACCTCGCCTATGGAAGTTGGAATATAATAGAATTAATCGTCAAGGTACTACCATTCTACCTAATGGTTTATGTTTGGAATTTGTATATTTATATTGTTTTTTGTTTGCTGATTATGTGATTGATGATCATTAATGTCATCAAGGGAATACTTCTGAGCGCCTTCCAAAGGGACTAAAAATTTATCCTAGATAATTTAGTAGGTTGCCCTACTATGAGAAACTACAAATTGTGCATTTGTTTGATACTATGCATATTGGATGGAAGGTGTGACAAAGAAAAAAATATCAAAATTTGTAGTGACATTCATGAATCCAATCATGCAATGAAAAATTTCATTGAATCAAATAGAAATGGAGAACGGATTAATATAAGTACCCTTCTTTGATTATTAATAGAGCAACAAAGTAATGCCATTAAAGAAGTCATATGAAAAATTTGATTTTCCATAGGATTTTCTGCAAACATAAGCAATACCATATCAAAGAAAAGTGAATTTTGGTAAAGGTTAAAAATGCATGATTGGCATCCCTTCATCAAGGGAAGTCATGTTCTTTTGTATTTATAATATATTTATAAACTGTATGTACTTCTCATTGTATTATGTGAGAAAAGAATGACATGATTATTTTTATAATTGTTGGAGTATGTGCTAACCCTATCTCTCCCAGAGAACTTTGACAATAACATCAAACAAGTGATATATGATCTTGGAAGATACATGAGGTAAGCAATGATATTTGTTCAATTTTTTGTATATATTGTAAAGTCTCATGTTTATATATTTTTGTGTCTTGAATGTCTTGTAGGTGGTTGTCATCTAAAGAAATCCATAAAGTAGATATAAAATACTGGAAGAGAAGAATTCCTCATCTTATGTGTGAAATGTAAAAGTGTCTACCTTCAACCTTTTTCAATGCACAAGAACACTACCTCATACACCAAGTTGAGGAGATTGAATTTTGTGGACCTATACACACTTGGTCAATGTGGATGTTTCAAAGGCACCTGAAATTTTTTAAGGCTTTGGTTAGGAAAAGAGCACATCCTAAGGGTTCTATGGTGGAGGGATATATTGTATACTAGACTATGGTTTACATTACTGAATATCTTCCTAAGATTGCAGCAAAGATCCATATATCTATCACATTTGGGATCTTGAAACCATTAGAAAATTCAAAGTGGAGTACTTGGTGGGGAAAGGTAGAATGAGGAAAGTGAGAGGTAATAAATTATAAGATGTTATTTTAGTAGTTAACTAATTCTTAATCTTTAAAATTAATCAATTGTAAGTCATCTATTTATTTTTTGTACAACTATTCGAGAGTGGGATGCAATACATTTGTATATTGCAAAAAATCAAGATTGGATGACGGTATGGATTGAATGATGTCATCATTTAGGTCACACATTAACGTGGGAAGTTGTGTCTTCATTGGTTAATGAAGGTTAGCGTAACATAGATGCAAATTGTATGCAAAGGGAAATAGATTTATCACATGGCTTAAGAGATTTCTAGGTACGTATAAATTTGTTAATCACTCATATGTTTATGAACTCCTGATGCAATAATTTATGCATGGTTGACATATTTTTGTAGGTCAAACACCACAAGGCTATATTTTGCAATGGTCATAAATTTTTCATCAAAAAGTTGGATGACACAAAGAAAACTTGTGACTCTAGGATAAGTGCAGTCTTTTAGGTGACTAATATTTCATCTAGAAATGACTTACATCCTCAACAGTCTAAAATTGATACTATGGAATTTTAGATGATATACTTGAGTGTGACTTTGATTCCTTTAGATTCTAATTTCTCTTCATCATCAGATGGTACATGCTATGACTTAATCAAAATGATCCTAATAGAATTGTTATTGAACATGACAATGAATTTTCAATGATTAATACAAGGTGGTTTGAGCCAGTTGGGGATGAGCCCTATGTTCTTCCAAGCCAATGTGAGAAGATATTTTTCTCAGAGGTTCCACATAAATCGGGTTGGTCATTTTTTGTTAGACATGATCCAAGAGGAAAGCTAACGAGGTATAATGTGATGGAAGAAGAAGATTGCCAACAACTAGAAGATGATGTAGATGATGATCATGAATAACAGTTAGTTGATGATGTTCCTGATGTAAATTTTTCTTGAAGAAGAAGAAGAAGATGATGATGATGATATTGGAAAGTTGGCTATATTGGTGGATATGACTTAGTATAGTGTTTTCATTATGGAAAAAATTTCATATAGAAGTTTGGAGTCAGCGTACTTGATGTAAAAATTAGAAATCGGCCAAGTGTTGAAGACTGGACAGCGTACAGAGTTCCTAAAGCTCAGAGCATTAGGGCACATGCGTACGATAGAGTTATGGTGTGAACCATGGAAGTTAATTTTGTTAGATTATATTCATGCTTAGTCTATGAGCACATGATCAGATATGCAAGTATCAGAAAGATACAGACAGTTGAAGTTACACAACCAGTGTGTGCCAGTGAAGAATAGAGTAAGAAGCTGACTATTATCATTTTGAGTTGTTGTTATATTCTAATGATGTAAAGGCTATGCACCTATTGTAACAAGGTTTTTGACATGTATATATGTTTTTTTGTAAACATGCTTGAGCCAATTCATTTGAAAGCATTGTAAGTAATAGGGTTAAGGGCCGACCTGGTTGTTTATTTTGTATGCACATATAAATATGAGATGCACACATTGTAATTGGTATGGAAGTTGATATAGAGTTGTGATAAGAAGAGAAGAAGTGTGTGAAGAGACTATAAGATGTATTATAGCTTTGAAAGAGGTCAAAGCATCAGCGCATCAAAAGAACTAATTTGACCAGTAGTGTCACAGTGACAATTCATCCAGTAGATATAGTGTGTATCTGAGATCAGAAGGTTGTAGCCTTCACCACTTGAGTAGTGAGATCTAGGATAGTGCATCCACTCCCCTAATAGGGACTATTGTAAAAGACTCCTAACAGGGTCCAACCCTTGAAAAGGTCTACTGTACTTAATGCATTGTAAAGAAACTCCTAACAGGGTTAAGGATCTTCTAAAAGGATCATAAAACACTTGTACAAAATATTAGTGGGTGTCAATTCCCACCGGGGTTTTTACCTATTTGGGTTTTCCCATAACCATATAGGTGTTATGTTTTGATTTCATGTTTATGTGGATGTTCATTTTAGTACTTAAGCATTTAAGTTTACTTTAAAGATTAAGTAAAAAGATAAAATATAATTGTTCCCATTCCTAACAATTGGTATTAGAGCTCTAGTCCTTAGCAAATAAGTTTAACCACTTGAGGAGATCATGGAAAAAGTAGAAATAAAACATCTAAAAAGAAATCTTGAAGCTACTATTGAAGACCTGGACAAATAAGAAAGAGAAATTGAACAAGTAAAATAAAAGTTCAGTGATGCTCAATTAGTTATCAAAAGGCTAAGAAAGCATTTGAAATAATTCTCTAACAGTGATCTAGGAGGAATGGTCAAGAAGTTGAATGAAGAAAATGCATCTTTAAAAGAACTACTTGAAGAATTTGATGATAAAGTTGATTAACAATCAGGAAGTCTATGAAGAATAGGTCAAAGAGAACCTTCAACTCAATGAGGAATTAAGGCAAGAAAACTTGGAAATCTTGGAATCTGAATTAAAAGAAGCAAAGAATCACATTGACAAATTACACACCAGTTCTAATTTGATACAATCTTAGTCGTATGCAAGAAGAGCCAAAGGTGATACTAGTTGCATTGGATATAATGAAGCACAAAATCAGATTGACAACATGCAAGAAAGAAAGAAAGAATACGCAAAAAGACTCTAATAATGCTAAGAAGACTAAAGATCAAACTAAAGATAATAGTGAACCACCTAAGGATGAGCACAAGCTAGTCGACCGTACTTGTTATGCATGTAACAAGCATGGACATATAGCAAGGAAATGTACAGAGGTAAGACCTTTTAATGGCTACTGTTATCCATGCAATAAATTTTGTCATAGAGCTATGAATTGCAAGACAAGTAAAAAGAATAGGACTTAACATGATCAAAGAAATTAGAATCAATCAAATGTAAGAAGTTATTAGAATGTTACATGTCAAATATGTAACTATAATGGCCACTTAGCTAGACAATGTAAAATTGTGAACCATGTCAATACACCAAGGAATATAAGGCCTCCAATCATTTCTCACTCTTGTAACAAGGCTAGACATGTCTCAAAGTTTTGTAGATCAAGGATGCAAGGATAGGAAAGCCCTAAAAAGACCAAAGAACTAGTACTGGATCCTGAAGGAGAAGTCAAGTTTGTGAAAGCCTCGGAGGATGTAAGCATGATTTGGTCACAAGAAAAGAAGGATAAGGTTGATGAGTATGTATTCAATGCATCCACAGGGGGCACACCCTCTACATCTGGATGAATGGCCCACAGGGTCATAGGGGGAGCTAATTTAATTAGCTCTAGACCCCTGTGTGGCTAGTATAATCACTATCAGAGTATGTTCCTTTGGACTTAAGATGTTGGATACTAATGGAACCTTCCTACAAGAGTGCACTAGTTGATTCATCACAGAATGAAAGATAGAAATTTCCAAGTGATAGTCTGGTATACACAACAAGCATTAATGGTAGAAATTCTACTTTAAAGTACACAAAAGTTAGAAGATCTCTCATTGCATTTGAATGAAGAGTGATTTAAGTGTAGGAGATCCTTAGTAGTTTATTGAGAAGGATTGTAGTTTGATTCATCAAGTGATTTTCTGTGCATTTGATTAGTTGTGGAAACCCTAGTTTGATGCACCAATTCAGAATCTCTTGGGAACCTTTGTGAAAGTGATATACAAGTAAGTCATGGCTACTCCTATATTGTTTGATGTTGTAGAGAAGAAAAGATATGTGTTTAAGAGCCATCCATTCAAATCTACATTAGATGACCTAGAAGGGGCATTCTCTTGGATGTCTATGGGCATTATGCATGTCGAGGACATTAGGGCATACATCTATTGTAAGAAACTATGCTAAAACTTGACAAAACATTCATGGATGAGTATGCGCAGTAGAATAATCATCTTATAATGGAGTATGCTACAACATATGAGCTCTATGAATCAGAATGGATCAAGATTCTTTTGAGTAGGATTCATGATGACCTATTTTGGATAGGTAAAGTGTCAATCAGAATAAATTGTGACCTAATTCATGAAATAAAAGGCCTCTCAAAGATAGGCATCATCATTCTAGTGGGTAAAGATGAAATGAATATTATTGAATAGACTTGCAAGTCAAGGAGTGATAGGCGTGGAATAACCATAGAACCTATTGAGCAAGATGACATCAAATTGATGTCTATGATACTTGGTTATTGGGTTCAACACAACAGTAGGGTGAACAGTGTGTCTACGGCCATAATTATTATAGCCATAAGATTTGTGAAAGAGACTGGAGAGTTCAACCCATGTGAAATCTTATGCATACAACTAATTGACAACATCAAGGCAACTAAGCATGATAAGACCAAGATATTCAGATTTGGATCTTTAATTATCTATATGTACTTTCACATTGTTGGAAAAGTATCTGATTTGTATCTAGACAAATCCATTCCCACAATTCCTCAGATATCTCTCAAGGCATGCACTGAGAGCACTTTGAAGGACTATATGACTCTAGAGTTGAGACATTTAGAGCTAAGATGCAGATGAGGTATAGGATACCAGAGAAGATAGTTGAGAAATATAAGGATACTATCTGGTTTATGGTTGAAACAGACACAACATGCATTACGATAGTGGAACCAAGAGAAAAGTGGATTCATCCACTGGGATATGAAGTGGAAGAGCCTATTCTAGAGGCTTATGTTCAAGTTTTTTTAGCAGAACCCAAAGTCCATAATGAGCTGAGATGGGGAACCTATGAGGAGAAAACTAGAGAATTTGATGCAGTATTAAACAGAGCAACAACAAAAGAAAGGTTGCTAAAGTTACCTCAGAAATCTTGAGAATACATGGAGTGTCTCAAGAAGATCTAGACAAAGAAAGAGAACAAAAGATTTCTTCGGAATTAGAAAGTGTAGACGCAACAAAGTTAGAATCAGATGATCCTAAGTTGAAGAAGGTGAAGATAGAAAAATCTGATGAACAAAAGGGTAAAACTGATGATACTCCTTTTGTGCCCAAAGAAACCATTGACCTTACCACTCCTCCTGAGTATAAGGCAATGCCAAAGAGAAAGAAAGAGATAAGCATTGGTCATCAATCTTCAAGAGTCACAAGGAACAAGAAGAACTCACAAGCACCTCCTGAATGAAGTAGACAAATCTAAGATACATTTCATGTTAGTCAAACACATGTTGAAGTTCAAGAAGACAATCTTAGAACTTAAGACTATGATCCCTGAAAATGTATGGAACATCCTATAATTCCAAAAGAGACAAGCCATTAAAGATGATTTGAGGATAAGGGAAAAGATTCTAGATGATACCCTTCCAGTATGTTCCCTAGAAGAAAAATCCTTGTTGCTCAACTTAGTGAAACCGCATCTCAGAACAAAGTCAAGGACTTTGCACATTATGGACAAGAACTATGATCTTTTTGCTAAGTAAATAGATAAGGCATTCAAAAAAGTATTCATTAACATACACATGTATCCAACAACTATACCCATAGCACAAGTACCCATAAAGGAAGTCAAAGTGGCAGAGCCCACTAATGCATCAGCGATAGGTCCTTAGGATTTAGAGCCTATAGTGGAACACAAATAGAGGCATATAAATCTTCACCCATGAAAAATTCACTAAAGGATAGCACCATTATCATTGATAATGTAGAGATAGTCATGGCGACCACTGACACTGAGTTAGATAAGTTTGAAGAAGCTTTTGTGAGCACACAAGAAGCTGAAATTTTATGCAGTAACACTCCTACTCATCAAGAAGAAATATTGATTGAGGATATAAAAAATGAGAAAGAAGAAGAAATGAAAGAAAAATAAGCTGAAAAACAAAAATAAGAAGAGGTAAAAGGAAGTGAACAAAAGGATGAAACATCAGTTGAACCAATCAAGGTAAAAAAAGAGGTCTTGGATAGCACTCCCATCACTTCCTCAGCAGCATTGTTGTCAAGTTTGACACCTGACACAACCAATTTGGACTCATGGGGAGAGGAAGACCTAATTATGTTCAATGTGTTAGCTATGGAGAAGGCCAAGGAGAAACAAGTGATGAGGAATCCCCTCCTTGTAGAGTTAGTGAACATTCTAAACATCTTGTTACCTATAGATAAGAAAGTGTCCAAAGTACACTCAGTTGATGATGTCAGTTCAATGATTCCACAATTCAAGGGAAACTTCTCTAGCCTAGAAGAATCTACATCCTTAGTTGTAGAGGAGAATTATATGAAGAAAAGGTTCAATGAATTGGTTAGCAACTATGCACTTGACCTGAGCTCACTAAAGGTTGGTCAAGCATCCCTGAAGGAGTTTGCAACAAAGGGAAGAAAGATCATTGCTGAATGTATGAAGCATGACAAGTTGACTGGTGATGTATACAAAAAGGTACAAGAGGCAGAAGCCATGATATACAACATCAAGAAATTAGTGGTAGATCCATCTGTTGATGTGAACATGTGCAAAGATGTCTACCAAGGATAGTTAGACAAGATTGAGAAGGTAGAAAAAGAGATGAACAAGATAAGGGCTAGATAGGCTTAGCTAAGGAATGCTCTTGCACCCTCATTAGACATACTAAATTATAATAGCACAGAGATCAATGCCACTATGGTGACATATGATCAAGGTTCTAGCACTAATCTGGAGAAGATGGAGAAGCTACAGTATGCTTGATGCGCCCATCTACAGATTGTAAATTCTTTGATCAAATTTTGGAAGAAGGAGATCCAAAATATCTATATTTGGATGTAATATCATAGTAAGTTTTTGTAGAATTAGTTTTGATACACCTTTGTCATTAATGTCAAAGGGGGAGTATGTATAGAATATGGATAATAGATGTGCAAAGGGAGACAAAAGTTTTTTGTATTAAAGACAATTAGCAACTTGGCTATATTTCTTTATTTCCATCAATGAGAAAGGGGGAGATTGTTGGAAAGTTGGCTATACTATTTTATATGACTTAGTATAGTGTTTTCATTATGGAAACAGATTCATATAGAAGTTTGGAGTTAGCGCACTTGATGTAAAAATTAGAAATCGGCTAACTGTTGAAGACTGGACATTGTATAGAGTTCCTGAAGCTCAGAGCATCAACACACATGCGTACTATAGAGTTATGGTGTGCACCCTAGAATTTAAGTTGGTTAGAATATATTCATGCTTAGTCTATGAGTGGATGACCAGATATGCAAGTATCAGAAAGATACAGACAGTTGAAGTTACACAGCCAGTGTGTGCCAATGAAGAACATAGGAAGTAGCCGATTGTTATCATTTTGAGTTGTGGTTATATTCTAATGATGTAAAGGCTATGTGCCTATTGTAATAAGGTTTCCAACATGTATATATGTTTGTTTGTAAACATGCTTCAGCCAATTCCTTTGGAAGCATTGTATGTAATAGGTTTAAGGGCTGACCTAGTTGTTTATTTTGTATGCACATATAAATATGAGATGTGCCCATTGTAATTAGTATGGAAGTTGATATAGAGTTGTGATAAGTAGAGTAGAAGTGTGAAAAGAGACTATAAGTTGTAATAGAGCTTTTCAAGAGGTCAAAGCATCAATGCATCAAAGGAACTAATCTGAAAAATAGTGTCATAGTGATAGTTCATCCAACAAATATAATGTGTATCTAAGATTAGAAGGTTGTAGCCTTCACCACTTGAGAAGTGAGCTCTAGGATAGTGCATCCACTCCCCTAATAATGAATATTGTAAAAGACACCTAACAGGGTCTGAACCTTGACAAGGTCTACTGTACTTAATACATTGTAAAGCAACTCCTAACAGGGTTAAGGATCTTCTAACAAGGATCATAAAACACTAGTACAAAATATTAGTGGGTGTCAATTCCTACTAGGGTTTTTACCTATTTGGGTTTCCCTGTAGCCATATTGGTGTTATGTGTTGATTTCATGTTTATGTGGATGTTCACTTCAGTACTTAAGCATTTAAATTTAGTTTAAAGATTAAGCAAAAAGGATAAAATATAGTGACCACTCATTCACCCCCCCCTCCCCTCTCAGTGTTCCCATTCCTAATAGATGATGCTCATGATGATGATGATGATGATGATGATGATGATGATGATGATGATGATGATGATGATGATGATGATGATGATGATGATGATGATGATGATGATGATGATGTTGATGATGTTGTTGATGATGATGATGATGATGATGATGCTCATGCTGACGATGATGATGATAATGATGGTGGTGGTGATGATGTCAATGAAAATGATGATCATGGTGATGAGTTGGATGAAGAAGAAGATGCATGACATGAATGAAATATATAGTTATGTGATCAATGCTTAATCTATTTAATATTGATTTCTTGATAGAAATGTATTTCACATTTTGCAAAATATCTCACATTACTTGCTATCTCTCTCATTTGATAAAGTGCTGGTAGAAGCAAATAGGTATTTGTGAGATGTGTCCTCCTCTAGCGAAGGAAATATAGGAATGGAAGAAGAAAGTGAGTCATGTAGTATGTCTAAACTAGGAAGATCAACTAGATGTCAAAAGACTAGAAGGAAACTCAATAAACGCATGAAATTTTTCCTTACTCAAGGGGAGTCATTTTCTTATGACAATGAGAGAAAATGTGACATCGAGGTGCCCTCTAGGTACTAATATCTACAGAAATGATGGGTCTCCAAGGAACTTCCTCCAATAGACACTGATTTTAGTGTTAAAGGAAAGATATATCACATTGTACCATCGTCAATACATGGTTTGGGCCTATTTTCCATGGATGGTATAAAGGCCTCTTACAAAAAAGTTGTCGAATTGATGGACTATGTTGGACCTTGTTATGATTACAAAAGTTGGATATGAATTGTTCAATATAAAATAAGTATGTGTAGGTATGCACTCTCAGAAAATTATATTCAACAAAAAGACAATGAGCAAAGTAAAAGAGTGGCTATATACATTGACAAAGGCCAAAATCATCAAGGAATATTGTAGGTTTTATAAGTAGCATGCGACCTTTGTTAACTATTAAGCAATCCACTTGCATATTTGAGGTGTGCGAGGGAAATCAAGTATTTGTATGTGTGATAAAATCAATAAGTACAGGGGAAGAGTTTCTTATTAATTACAATTTGAATCACATAGATATAAACAATGTCGATGTCACATTTTAGAGAGTCTCTTCACCATCCATCTCATCTCCATCATCATCTTCTAATGAAATTTATTAATATAGTCCTTTATAATTATTGGTTAACTTTAAATAATAACACAAGGCCACAATATGGAGCAACCACGTAGAGGGGAAAATGATGATCTTGTATTCACTTCATCCCAGCAGGTAAACCTCTTTGTTATTGTACTAAAAACTAGGTAGAAGCAAAATGTTAAATAGTGTTTTTTATTATATTCTTTTCATCAATGTTTTAGATTAATTCTAATAGTGTTAGTAACATTGTTGTCACACATAGGTGGTCAAAAAAGAAAGGGAATAGAACCCATAGTCCCTAAAGAGGAGTCCTTTGACGAGGACCTAGCTATTGATTTCACTACTTGTGATGACCCGACCTCTACAATAAAAAAATGCCTCCACAAAATTGTAAAAAGAGTGGCTGAATTGGCATCCATATTCCCTCTGACTCTTGAGTCACAAAAGAGGGCAACTATGCCATGGCACCACCTACTCATACAAATTTTATTTTCTTTGTCATTATTTATATTTTTATTTCCCTTGAAGTATTCTTTCTTAGGGGCATTTCGTAATGGGTTCAATTTATGCAACAAGAGATTCATCACTTGATGGTGAATTTCCTGGATGTACTCGTATTCCTAGTATGAGAATGGTGAAGGATTTCATATTACTTGTGAGTGACGAAGAAGGAGTTCCCTTGAAAATAGAAAAACTTCCAGGTACTTTAAAGATTAGACCTTTCTTTTACTATACTATCATATGTTAATTACACCTTGCATTCAATATGAGAAGCTTACATCTATTATATTCTTATTTTATACTATTATATCCTTCGACTAATGATCCCATGATTATTTTGTAGGGAATGATATTTTTTATAATTATCTTTGTGACGAGTGTTTGCGGATATTCGGGCCCACCATCCGTACATGGCGGAACATCATATATGAACTAAAACCCCAATCCACTATTTTTATTTCATATCATTGGTAGGATAGTTATCATTACATCCATTTCTTAAACTATATTAAAGGTAATTTCACTTCAGTTTTGAATCTAACACTATTTTTTTTCTTGAAAGGTGGAAAACCCAAGATATAAAGTTAAAGGATGCTCTCATACAGAATATGACAAACTTATTTGGACCTCATTCATTTGAGAAGGGTAAGATCCTTCAGAAAGCCCGGTTATCTTTGAGCTATATAGGGACTAGTACAAGTGTACATTATCCAAAAACTCAAAGTACTAGTGCCCCCCTTGCATTCCTAATTTAGAATGGAAAAATCTTATTCTGAATGCGATCGAGAAAAATGAAATAAAAAAAAGAAATAGACCACTAGACAAAAGAAGCAGGTATGTGATATTGTTAAGAATGTAATTGTGTACTAAATAATCTTCATATTTATATGAACTAACATATTTCAATCTCTTCATAGATTTCTTGACACATCAAAGGTAAAAAAGGCAAGACTACAAAAGCACGGGCAACAAAAGCTAGGCTCTGGCAATTATTCCAAACTTGCTGCATGAGTTGTAAGTGTTAATATTGTCATAATTAAATGAGGAAAAATACAATCTGTAGATGGCTTTTAACACTGAAAATAATAATTTGATCTTTATAATATTTATTTATAATTTGTAATGTTTTTTGTTTTGATTTAACAATGAAATAAATTTTGATGATACCAAGCAAAAAATAGGGTGTAGAGTTTAATATAAGTCTCAAAGAAGAGGACAAGAGAATTGGCTTCCAACAAGGCTATAAAGCTATGACAGAAAGAATAAGAAGTAGACAAGGCTTTACTGATGGATCCATCACGGTAAGTAAGCTAAATAGATGATATTTCAAATTTAATTATTTACCAATTAGTTTATTTGATGTTAAGTTCCAACATAAAGTGAGTAAATTTGATTTAAGTAAGAAAATAATGATAACATGAATGCATATGAAAATGAAATGCAGCCTACCGATTTTGGCCATACACAACCTATGTGTGATGTTGAAAATGAGGATGTGCATCAAAGTGATGAACGTATACATTTTTTATTCAATTTTTTATATATAACTATTAATACAAGTAAACATCTTAAATTGATTGGTTTAGTAATATAAATTTAATTGTAATTGGTGTTTGGATTAATGTAACAATTTGTATTGTAGTAGTAGAGAGTGTACAGGTTGCTGTTAATGAGCAGGTTGAGGTTGAGGCCGAGGCCAGACAAACTGATCTTGATGTTGATGATGTGACTAGATCAGGTAAAGAGCTATATGATTATGGCCTTTGAAGTATTGAAATAATTTAAAATATTTTTAAGTAAACCCTTGTATATGTTATTGCAGATGACCCGCCTTTGCATCAACAGAGAACTAGGCATGCATTGAGATCTAGTGAGAGGGGAGATGATCATGATGATATTGATGCTCCTCTTAGCGATTACTTCTTAAAAATGAGAAATCAAAAGAAAAAAAAGAAATGATTGTCATCTATGCACCATAATTGATAATGATTGATTTTTATATGCTAATGAATTTAATTATGTGCAATTGAATGTTCATAAATTTTATAATATGTTAATGAATGTTAATGAATGTTATCGTGTGATAATTAATTAATGTTACATTTTATTAAAGTGTTAATGAATGTTAATGAATGTTATCATGTGATAATTAATGAATGTCACATTTTATTAATGGATAAAATAATGAATGAATGTTAGATGTTAACTAGGAATTTAGAGTGATGTTAGGAGGGGGGGGTGGGGAAAAATGAGCTTCCACCTTCACATGGTTTTCCCTATTTAGTAAAAAATATAAAACTATTCTCGGAACAAAGTGAAGCTCAATAAGGTTGTTTCTTATAGAGGATCTCAAGTGTATCCTTTATCCCACTCTCATCATTGCAAGGCTTTAAGAAGTATTCTTAGATTGGTTTCTCCATCTCCCACACATCTTGTCTTTCTCCTAAGAACTATTATCGAGCTTTGATACATGGATGAGCAGAAGATGTCCCTTATAGGCTACACATATATAATATGGAAGATCTAGGGAACAAATATACTACAACATAGACTGAGTCAACTTGAATCTATAGTTTCTTCATTCAGAATGAAAATTCTAATTACAAGCCATATTTTAGATTTAATATTCATATTCATCTTCGTCATGATCATAGCAATCATGGTCAACATTTGGTTCAACTTCATTTGAACCACACTCCATGTCGGGTACCATTAGGCATGGAGAGTGGTCATACCCACGTTACCATAATAATGAGTTAGCCTATAAAATTATGAATAAAATACCTTGTGTATCATATTTATAATTTGAAAAAGTTTCAAATGTATATGAAAATGAATTTTTGACGGTGCAAAGCAATTTTCTTAGGCATGTGGGGCCCATTTTTTGGCACCCACAACTGTAGGTGCACCTTGGATTGGTCCAGGCACCCAAGTTCCTACTAAAGGAACCCAAGTCAAACTGAAAGGACAACAAAAGTAGAACCAAAACCTGGCCTCAAACAAAGAGCTAGATAACTTAGCTTTTTTCTATTTCTCCAATTCCAACCTGATTAATCCATTTTTTGTTTTCTAATTTTCCTTCTTCCTCACTCCAAATAAAATGTCTTTCCTTCTATGCCTCTATATCCAAATGAAGTGATGCATCCCTTTGAATAGAGATCTCTTTTCTAAGAGACATGGCTTTCTATTTAAACTGTAAGCGCTGCTTTATACTTATTAAAAAAGGTAATGATTATTAGTTATGTTGTTATTTCCTTTTACTAACTATGCTATTTCAAGGATCACCACCCATGACTTGGTTAAGATGATGGATGGTGTAAATGCCTTTATTACCAAGGAATCACTAGCCACCATTAATGAATATTAATGATCATTGTTTCCTAAAGGTAATCATTGTTTGTGTATGCTGATCACCCAAGTCTTTGGCAAATTTGCATGTTGTGAGGTTTGTCAGAAGTGGGGGTATGACCTACTGGTAGGATTATAACATATTGACACTTACACCATGAAGAACACAAATGATTAAATAGAAAGAGAGGACCAACTGAACCATCTTGTGCTCAGTCTATATCACATTGAGAAATAATGCCAAGACTCAAGAATCAAAACAAGCAAATAATGAATGTGAAGCTTACATAGGTAAACACATATTTAACTCTGGAAATTATTCAATTTGGCCAATTCACCTGTACTAGAACTCAATGAATTCAGGATACATCAAATAGAAGAAAACTTTCTTCAAGACCATGAATGATCAACAACATTCTGTGATTATATTGAAAAGATTTTGTTAGATTAGGTGAAATACTAATCTCCCAAGAACACCTGCATGCATAACCCTGTCACATGGAAGAAGCAAAGCACAGAAGCAAGAAAAATCATGGAGGCCAAAAAGCCAGAGACATCTTATGGACATGCAAAGAGAAATCTCTATTATGATCCAATAAGTGAATTGTCTAAAAAGAATGTACAAAGGGTTCAACCATATAGGTGAACAATAAAACCCTAAAGCTATAAAGCAAAAAATAAAGCTAGGTTGCACATTATAATTAATAAATATATTAATTATAATGCACCTAAAAGATAGCTTAAGTAAATAGAGTAATAAATGACTTAATTAATTAAACCAAAGTGATTTAATTAATAAGCATAAAGTATGATTACTCTAACACCCCCCCTTAAGCGTAGCTCAAGAGGTAAGCTAACCTAGCACAGCTATGAAAGCAGAAATGCAAGAAGAGCAATGGGTCCCGGCAACAAGGCCTGATCAGGTACCCAAGTACAAGAAAACAAAAGATGTCCCAGAGAAAGGAACAAGAAGAGAGCAAGAAGCTCCTCCGAAGCATGAAGCTGCAAACACTGTCAGAAGAAACTGCTGGAACCCCCACTAAAGTGCATGACCAGGTAGAGAAGAAAAAGTCTGAAGAGCTAATCAATCAAAGAGGTGACCTCCAAAATAGGAATGAATGAGTGTCTATATAGTAGATGAACCATCTCACCGAAATGCATAGGTGCCTAGCCACTGCATCCGCCTAGTACATAGGAACAAAAACTGAATACGTAGATCACTCAACCAAACCAAAGAAGCAATAGAGCCAACAGGTGAACCCCCCCATAATGCTGAACGGGGTGACAGGAACACTGAAATGCAATGCCAGAAACATCTGCAAGAAGAAGAAACAAGAACACCTATGTGCAAAAGAAGGTACAAGCACAGGATAAAGGGCGGTGTTTTTCCTTTCTGTAATTTACTTCAGAAAAGACCCTTCTACTTCTGTCTACTTCTTCTCTCAATGTCGGATCCCTCTGTGACCCGGCTGACATCGCATAATTATCATACCTGGAAAGCACACATGACCAGACTTCTTATGTCACGTGGCTTATGGTCATGTCTGGATGAGAACCAACCTGTCCTGCAACGTCCCTTTGAGATTCTTCAGCACAGGAATAAGATGGATGAAGCCATGGGCTTGATTGCACTGAACATCTCCGACAGTCTCCTCTTTCACTTGGAAGGTTTGACCACTCCTAGGGCCATTTGGGGCAAGTTTTCAGATTTGTTTGGCACAGTTAATGAGTTCAGGGCACTTCAGCTTGATGCAGAGTTGACTACTTTGACTCCTACCAGCTTTCCCACCATTGAGGACTTCTTGATGAAGTTCAAGTCTCTGCGTTCAGTTTTGCAGGGATGTGGGAAAACAAAGACAGATGATGAGTGTATCTTCTTGATACTCTCAAAGTTGCGAGGACAGTATTAGATCTTTTCTTCCCCTTTCTACTCCACCATGGATGCTTTGGGTGCTAGGCACCCCATGCCTTATTTTGAGACATTCTGTGATCGGTTGACACGGGAACAGGCAAAGATCCAACAGATGGATGCTTCTGGCTCTTCTAGCCAAGCGTTGGTTGCTCAGTCTTCACAGGGGAAACCAAAACCGAAAGGCAAACCGAAGAAAGATTCCGCAGGCAATGAGTCTTCCTCCAAACCTGCACAGAAAAATGATTCCAAACCTCCAGCAAACCCTTCTAAGGGTAAATCTTCTTCGAAGTCTACTGAGTCTACCTCCAAGACTAAGAAGAAATCAGTTGAGACCTGTAGCTTTTGTGGCAAGGATGGACATCCCGTTTCCAGGTGTTGGAAACGTTTGGAGGCTTTAGAGGAAGCCATGCAGGAGCATCACATTTCAGCTCCCCAGTCCACCTCCTCCCCTGCAGGGAAAGGTCATGCTCTTACTGCACGAGCTATGACTTTTGGGCCCACCTGGATTCTTGATTCCGGTGCTTCTCACCACATGACTCACACTCAGCAGTTGGTCACCTCAATTGCTCCTTGCGCTACTTCGCAGATTGCTGTTGGGAACTCATCTCATCTTTTGGTTTTGGGTTCTGGTTCAGTTGCATTAGCTGGGGGTTCTCTTCAGGATGTTCTTTTTGTCCCCGACATTTCGACGAACCTTCTGTCTATCTATCAGATTTGCCACTCTGGCTCTGGTAAGACAGTTGAGTTCTCACCACATGATGTGGTTATTCGGGACTTACATGATACTGAGATGATTGTGGCTACTAGGAGTGTTGACACTGCATCCCGCCTATACAGATTTGATGGATTTGAGTCTTCTGTTGGCACAGGTTCCTGTCTTATAGCACATGCAGATTCAGTGAGTAGACTTTGGCATGAGCGTTTGGGCCATGTCAATTACAGATATCTTCAGCAGATGAGCACACAGGCACTTGTTCTTGGGCTTCCACAGATTACTTGCACTGATGGGGTTTGTCAGGGTTGTGTTCTTGGCAAACAACATAGGGATCCTTTTCCCCAGGGACGAGCTACTCGTGCTTTGGCACCATTGGAGTTGATTCACAGTGACCTCATGTCCTTTCCTGCTCCTTCTTTTTCTGGTGCCAGATATGTGCTCACATTCATTGATGACTTCTCCAGGCGCACATGGGTGTACTTTTTGAAGTACAAGTCTGATGTCTTTGATTCATTTCGAGTCTTTAAGACATTTGTGGAGAAGCAATCTGGTCTTTCTATTCGCCGGATACGCACAGATAATGGGGGGGAGTATGTGAACCAGGCTTTCCGAGATTTTTGCTCTGATACCATGTTAGATTAGGTGAAATACTAATCTCCCAAGAACACCTGCATGCATAACCCTGTCACATGGAAGAAGCAAAGCACAGAAGCAAGAAAAATCATGGAGGCCAAAAAGCCAGAGACATCTTATGGACATGCAAAGAGAAATCTCTATTATGATCCAATAAGTGAATTGTCTAAAAAGAATGTACAAAGGGTTCAACCATATAGGTGAACAATAAAACCCTAAAGCTATAAAGCAAAAAATAAAGCTAGGTTGCACATTATAATTAATAAATATATTAATTATAATGCACCTAAAAGATAGCTTAAGTAAATAGAGTAATAAATGACTTAATTAATTAAACCAAAGTGATTTAATTAATAAGCATAAAGTATGATTACTCTAATAGATTTTACATCAGAAAAAAAAAAAAAAACACTAATCAATATTTTACAATGCTTCTAATGATTATGATTACGTTGTTTTTGATGTCCATAATTTATTTCACTTATTGATGCTTTCCTAGATTGAATTTTGAACTGCCAGGTTGGAGAACACTTTCAAAGTTTAGGGTTTGTTCTACATGGTACTCTTAGTTATAGCTCAAATGCAACTCAACATATTTTTGATGTTGGGCAACCCACTGCAGAAACTCATCCACAGGTGAAATTTAATGCTATGAATCTTGGCATTGTTAATGTTATTACTTTTCCTCACGTTTCATATTTGTGAAAATGTTTCTCTTCACTATCTTATTTTTTGAATTCCTATATTTGCATCTTTTTAGATCATTAACATAAGCATTACACGTCTTTGTTCAAAGTTTATTCTAACACTATATTATATCCTATTCTAATGGAGATTTTTAATTGGGAAAAAAGTGTTTAATAAAATGGAAGTGGTCTCAATAGCATAGAGATATAAAAATAAAATAAATTTAGAGTTTAGCCCAAGAATTGTGGAATATAGTTATTTTCATTTCAATACACATTGCTGATTTAATTGTGTTGCACAATGCACATTGCATGGTGCATGAATAATGATTAGATGCAAATAGTCTCTCTTAAGTATTTCAACTAGATCACTATCCTTTGAGTGCAAGTGCTAGTATTAATTAGGTTGAACCTTTCATTTTATAGAAATCTTATTTTATTTACAAATGAGTTAGAATGCTTCTATGTTCTCGTCACTAGGATTAAAAGGTCTTATTACAATGTTCTTTGTTTTGGGAAAGGAGGTCACTCCTCACTGTCTTCATTGTGGGGGACAATGAAGATTTGTCTGAAAAATAATAGGTCTTCTTGAGTATCTTATAATAAAATCCTAAACATATAAAGATGTTATCTGCATTTAATCCTACCAATTACAAATAGATTAAGCATATTATTACTATGCTTAATGTTCCATTTAAATGCATTTAACACAAAAAAAAAATTACAAAACAGAACCAAGGGTATGTTTACAAAAAAGGTCTAATAGAACTCCCAACAATTCTTAAACATACTTTATCTGATATGATGAATTCTTAAACAATTAAGGTTGGAGTAGACATAGTTATCACATAGTTTTTTGTGTGGTACAAGGAAGATTTGGCTAGAAGAGCCAGAAGCATCCATCTGTTGGACTCTCTAAATGTCCTTCAAGGAAGATGGATGCTTCTGACTCTTCTAGCCAAGCGTTGAAGAGACTCTCTAAATGTCCTTGTTTCTTCACCATCCATCTCATCTCCATCATCATCTTCTAATGAAATTTATTAATATAGTCCTTTATAATTATTGGTTAACTTTAAATAATAACACAAGGCCACAATATGGAGCAACCACGTAGAGGGGAAAATGATGATCTTGTATTCACTTCATCCCAGCAGGTAAACCTCTTTGTTATTGTACTAAAAACTAGGTAGAAGCAAAATGTTAAATAGTGTTTTTTATTATATTCTTTTCATCAATGTTTTAGATTAATTCTAATAGTGTTAGTAACATTGTTGTCACACATAGGTGGTCAAAAAAGAAAGGGAATAGAACCCATAGTCCCTAAAGAGGAGTCCTTTGACGAGGACCTAGCTATTGATTTCACTACTTGTGATGACCCGACCTCTACAATAAAAAAATGCCTCCACAAAATTGTAAAAAGAGTGGCTGAATTGGCATCCATATTCCCTCTGACTCTTGAGTCACAAAAGAGGGCAACTATGCCATGGCACCACCTACTCATACAAATTTTATTTTCTTTGTCATTATTTATATTTTTATTTCCCTTGAAGTATTCTTTCTTAGGGGCATTTCGTAATGGGTTCAATTTATGCAACAAGAGATTCATCACTTGATGGTGAATTTCCTGGATGTACTCGTATTCCTAGTATGAGAATGGTGAAGGATTTCATATTACTTGTGAGTGACGAAGAAGGAGTTCCCTTGAAAATAGAAAAACTTCCAGGTACTTTAAAGATTAGACCTTTCTTTTACTATACTATCATATGTTAATTACACCTTGCATTCAATATGAGAAGCTTACATCTATTATATTCTTATTTTATACTATTATATCCTTCGACTAATGATCCCATGATTATTTTGTAGGGAATGATATTTTTTATAATTATCTTTGTGACGAGTGTTTGCGGATATTCGGGCCCACCATCCGTACATGGCGGAACATCATATATGAACTAAAACCCCAATCCACTATTTTTATTTCATATCATTGGTAGGATAGTTATCATTACATCCATTTCTTAAACTATATTAAAGGTAATTTCACTTCAGTTTTGAATCTAACACTATTTTTTTTCTTGAAAGGTGGAAAACCCAAGATATAAAGTTAAAGGATGCTCTCATACAGAATATGACAAACTTATTTGGACCTCATTCATTTGAGAAGGGTAAGATCCTTCAGAAAGCCCGGTTATCTTTGAGCTATATAGGGACTAGTACAAGTGTACATTATCCAAAAACTCAAAGTACTAGTGCCCCCCTTGCATTCCTAATTTAGAATGGAAAAATCTTATTCTGAATGCGATCGAGAAAAATGAAATAAAAAAAAGAAATAGACCACTAGACAAAAGAAGCAGGTATGTGATATTGTTAAGAATGTAATTGTGTACTAAATAATCTTCATATTTATATGAACTAACATATTTCAATCTCTTCATAGATTTCTTGACACATCAAAGGTAAAAAAGGCAAGACTACAAAAGCACGGGCAACAAAAGCTAGGCTCTGGCAATTATTCCAAACTTGCTGCATGAGTTGTAAGTGTTAATATTGTCATAATTAAATGAGGAAAAATACAATCTGTAGATGGCTTTTAACACTGAAAATAATAATTTGATCTTTATAATATTTATTTATAATTTGTAATGTTTTTTGTTTTGATTTAACAATGAAATAAATTTTGATGATACCAAGCAAAAAATAGGGTGTAGAGTTTAATATAAGTCTCAAAGAAGAGGACAAGAGAATTGGCTTCCAACAAGGCTATAAAGCTATGACAGAAAGAATAAGAAGTAGACAAGGCTTTACTGATGGATCCATCACGGTAAGTAAGCTAAATAGATGATATTTCAAATTTAATTATTTACCAATTAGTTTATTTGATGTTAAGTTCCAACATAAAGTGAGTAAATTTGATTTAAGTAAGAAAATAATGATAACATGAATGCATATGAAAATGAAATGCAGCCTACCGATTTTGGCCATACACAACCTATGTGTGATGTTGAAAATGAGGATGTGCATCAAAGTGATGAACGTATACATTTTTTATTCAATTTTTTATATATAACTATTAATACAAGTAAACATCTTAAATTGATTGGTTTAGTAATATAAATTTAATTGTAATTGGTGTTTGGATTAATGTAACAATTTGTATTGTAGTAGTAGAGAGTGTACAGGTTGCTGTTAATGAGCAGGTTGAGGTTGAGGCCGAGGCCAGACAAACTGATCTTGATGTTGATGATGTGACTAGATCAGGTAAAGAGCTATATGATTATGGCCTTTGAAGTATTGAAATAATTTAAAATATTTTTAAGTAAACCCTTGTATATGTTATTGCAGATGACCCGCCTTTGCATCAACAGAGAACTAGGCATGCATTGAGATCTAGTGAGAGGGGAGATGATCATGATGATATTGATGCTCCTCTTAGCGATTACTTCTTAAAAATGAGAAATCAAAAGAAAAAAAAGAAATGATTGTCATCTATGCACCATAATTGATAATGATTGATTTTTATATGCTAATGAATTTAATTATGTGCAATTGAATGTTCATAAATTTTATAATATGTTAATGAATGTTAATGAATGTTATCGTGTGATAATTAATTAATGTTACATTTTATTAAAGTGTTAATGAATGTTAATGAATGTTATCATGTGATAATTAATGAATGTCACATTTTATTAATGGATAAAATAATGAATGAATGTTAGATGTTAACTAGGAATTTAGAGTGATGTTAGGAGGGGGGGGTGGGGAAAAATGAGCTTCCACCTTCACATGGTTTTCCCTATTTAGTAAAAAATATAAAACTATTCTCGGAACAAAGTGAAGCTCAATAAGGTTGTTTCTTATAGAGGATCTCAAGTGTATCCTTTATCCCACTCTCATCATTGCAAGGCTTTAAGAAGTATTCTTAGATTGGTTTCTCCATCTCCCACACATCTTGTCTTTCTCCTAAGAACTATTATCGAGCTTTGATACATGGATGAGCAGAAGATGTCCCTTACAGGCTACACATATATAATATGGAAGATCTAGGGAACAAATATACTACAACATAGACTGAGTCAACTTGAATCTATAGTTTCTTCATTCAGAATGAAAATTCTAATTACAAGCCATATTTTAGATTTAATATTCATATTCATCTTCGTCATGATCATAGCAATCATGGTCAACATTTGGTTCAACTTCATTTGAACCACACTCCATGTCGGGTACCATTAGGCATGGAGAGTGGTCATACCCACGTTACCATAATAATGAGTTAGCCTATAAAATTATGAATAAAATACCTTGTGTATCATATTTATAATTTGAAAAAGTTTCAAATGTATATGAAAATGAATTTTTGACGGTGCAAAGCAATTTTCTTAGGCATGTGGGGCCCATTTTTTGGCACCCACAACTGTAGGTGCACCTTGGATTGGTCCAGGCACCCAAGTTCCTACTAAAGGAACCCAAGTCAAACTGAAAGGACAACAAAAGTAGAACCAAAACCTGGCCTCAAACAAAGAGCTAGATAACTTAGCTTTTTTCTATTTCTCCAATTCCAACCTGATTAATCCATTTTTTGTTTTCTAATTTTCCTTCTTCCTCACTCCAAATAAAATGTCTTTCCTTCTATGCCTCTATATCCAAATGAAGTGATGCATCCCTTTGAATAGAGATCTCTTTTCTAAGAGACATGGCTTTCTATTTAAACTATAAGCGCTGCTTTATACTTATTAAAAAAGGTAATGATTATTAGTTATGTTGTTATTTCCTTTTACTAACTATGCTATTTCAAGGATCACCACCCATGACTTGGTTAAGATGATGGATGGTGTAAATGCCTTTATTACCAAGGAATCACTAGCCACCATTAATGAATATTAATGATCATTGTTTCCTAAAGGTAATCATTGTTTGTGTATGCTGATCACCCAAGTCTTTGGCAAATTTGCATGTTGTGAGGTTTGTCAGAAGTGGGGGTATGACCTACTGGTAGGATTATAACATATTGACACTTACACCATGAAGAACACAAATTATTAAATAGAAAGAGAGGACCAACTGAACCATCTTGTGCTCAGTCTATATCACATTGAGAAATAATGCCAAGACTCAAGAATCAAAACAAGCAAATAATGAATGTGAAGCTTACATAGGTAAACACATATTTAACTCTGGAAATTATTCAATTTGGCCAATTCACCTGTACTAGAACTCAATGAATTCAGGATACATCAAATAGAAGAAAACTTTCTTCAAGACCATGAATGATCAACAACATTCCGTGATTATATTGAAAAGATTTTGTTAGATTAGGTGAAATACTAATCTCCCAAGAACACCTGCATGCATAACCCTGTCACATGGAAGAAGCAAAGCACAGAAGCAGGAAAAATCATGGAGGCCAAAAAGCCAGAGACATCTTATGGACATGCAAAGAGAAATCTCTATTATGATCCAATAAGTGAATTGTCTAAAAAGAATGTACAAAGGGTTCAACCATATAGGTGAACAATAAAACCCTAAAGCTATAAAGCAAAAAATAAAGCTAGGTTGCACATTATAATTAATAAATATATTAATTATAATGCACCTAAAAGATAGCTTAAGTAAATAGAGTAATAAATGACTTAATTAATTAAACCAAAGTGATTTAATTAATAAGCATAAAGTATGATTACTCTAACACCCCCCCTTAAGCGTAGCTCAAGAGGTAAGCTAACCTAGCACAGCTATGAAAGCAGAAATGCAAGAAGAGCAATGGGTCCCGGCAACAAGGCCTGATCAGGTACCCAAGTACAAGAAAACAAAAGATGTCCCAGAGAAAGGAACAAGAAGAGAGCAAGAAGCTCCTCCGAAGCATGAAGCTGCAAACACTGTCAGAAGAAACTGCTGGAACCCCCACTAAAGTGCATGACCAGGTAGAGAAGAAAAAGTCTGAAGAGCTAATCAATCAAAGAGGTGACCTCCAAAATAGGAATGAATGAGTGTCTATATAGTAGATGAACCATCTCACCGAAATGCATAGGTGCCTAGCCACTGCATCCGCCTAGTACATAGGAACAAAAACTGAATACGTAGATCACTCAACCAAACCAAAGAAGCAATAGAGCCAACAGGTGAACCCCCCCATAATGCTGAACGGGGTGATAGGAACACTGAAATGCAATGCCAGAAACATCTGCAAGAAGAAGAAACAGGAACACCTATGTGCAAAAGAAGGTACAAGCACAGGATAAAGGGCGGTGTTTTTCCTTTCTGTAATTTACTTCAGAAAAGACCCTTCTACTTCTGTCTACTTCTTCTCTCAATGTCGGATCCCTCTGTGACCCGGCTGACACCGCATAATTATCATACCTGGAAAGCACACATGACCAGACTTCTTATGTCACGTGGCTTATGGTCATGTCTGGATGAGAACCAACCTGTCCTGCAACGTCCCTTTGAGATTCTTCAGCACAGGAATAAGATGGATGAAGCCATGGGCTTGATTGCACTGAACATCTCCGACAGTCTCCTCTTTCACTTGGAAGGTTTGACCACTCCTAGGGCCATTTGGGGCAAGTTTTCAGATTTGTTTGGCACAGTTAATGAGTTCAGGGCACTTCAGCTTGATGCAGAGTTGACTACTTTGACTCCTACCAGCTTTCCCACCATTGAGGACTTCTTGATGAAGTTCAAGTCTCTGCGTTCAGTTTTGCAGGGATGTGGGAAAACAAAGACAGATGATGAGTGTATCTTCTTGATACTCTCAAAGTTGCGAGGACAGTATTAGATCTTTTCTTCCCCTTTCTACTCCACCATGGATGCTTTGGGTGCTAGGCACCCCATGCCTTATTTTGAGACATTCTGTGATCGGTTGACACGGGAACAGGCAAAGATCCAACAGATGGATGCTTCTGGCTCTTCTAGCCAAGCGTTGGTTGCTCAGTCTTCACAGGGGAAACCAAAACCGAAAGGCAAACCGAAGAAAGATTCTGCAGGCAATGAGTCTTCCTCCAAACCTGCACAGAAAAATGATTCCAAACCTCCAGCAAACCCTTCTAAGGGTAAATCTTCTTCGAAGTCTACTGAGTCTACCTCCAAGACTAAGAAGAAATCAGTTGAGACCTGTAGCTTTTGTGGCAAGGATGGACATCCCGTTTCCAGGTGTTGGAAACGTTTGGAGGCTTTAGAGGAAGCCATGCAGGAGCATCACATTTCAGCTCCCCAGTCCACCTCCTCCCCTGCAGGGACAGGTCATGCTCTTACTGCATGAGCTATGACTTCTGGGCCCACCTGGATTCTTGATTCCGGTGCTTCTCACCACATGACTCACACTCAGCAGTTGGTCACCTCAATTGCTCCTTGCGCTACTTCGCAGATTGCTGTTGGGAACTCATCTCATCTTTTGGTTTTGGGTTCTGGTTCAGTTGCATTAGCTGGGGGTTCTCTTCAGGATGTTCTTTTTGTCCCCGACATTTCGACGAACCTTCTGTCTATCTATCAGATTTGCCACTCTGGCTCTGGTAAGACAGTTGAGTTCTCACCACATGATGTGGTTATTCGGGACTTACATGATACTGAGATGATTGTGGCTACTGGGAGTGTTGACACTGCATCCCGCCTATACAGATTTGATGGATTTGAGTCTTCTGTTGGCACAGGTTCCTGTCTTATAGCACATGCAGATTCAGTGAGTAGACTTTGGCATGAGCGTTTGGGCCATGTCAATTACAGATATCTTCAGCAGATGAGCACACAGGCACTTGTTCTTGGGCTTCCACAGATTACTTGCACTGATGGGGTTTGTCAGGGTTGTGTTCTTGGCAAACAACATAGGGATCCTTTTCCCCAGGGACGAGCTACTCGTGCTTTGGCACCATTGGAGTTGATTCACAGTGACCTCATGTCCTTTCTTGCTCCTTCTTTTTCTGGTGCCAGATATGTGCTCACATTCATTGATGAATTCTCCAGGCGCACATGGGTGTACTTTTTGAAGTACAAGTCTGATGTCTTTGATTCATTTCGAGTCTTTAAGACATTTGTGGAGAAGCAATCTGGTCTTTCTATTCGCCGGATACGCACAGATAATGGGGGGGAGTATGTGAACCAGGCTTTCCGAGATTTTTGCTCTGATACCATGTTAGATTAGGTGAAATACTAATCTCCCAAGAACACCTGCATGCATAACCCTGTCACATGGAAGAAGCAAAGCACAGAAGCAAGAAAAATCATGGAGGCCAAAAAGCCAGAGACATCTTATGGACATGCAAAGAGAAATCTCTATTATGATCCAATAAGTGAATTGTCTAAAAAGAATGTACAAAGGGTTCAACCATATAGGTGAACAATAAAACCCTAAAGCTATAAAGCAAAAAATAAAGCTAGGTTGCACATTATAATTAATAAATATATTAATTATAATGCACCTAAAAGATAGCTTAAGTAAATAGAGTAATAAATGACTTAATTAATTAAACCAAAGTGATTTAATTAATAAGCATAAAGTATGATTACTCTAATAGATTTTACATCAGAAAAAAAAAAAAAAACACTAATCAATATTTTACAATGCTTCTAATGATTATGATTACGTTGTTTTTGATGTCCATAATTTATTTCACTTATTGATGCTTTCCTAGATTGAATTTTGAACTGCCAGGTTGGAGAACACTTTCAAAGTTTAGGGTTTGTTCTACATGGTACTCTTAGTTATAGCTCAAATGCAACTCAACATATTTTTGATGTTGGGCAACCCACTGCAGAAACTCATCCACAGGTGAAATTTAATGCTATGAATCTTGGCATTGTTAATGTTATTACTTTTCCTCACGTTTCATATTTGTGAAAATGTTTCTCTTCACTATCTTATTTTTTGAATTCCTATATTTGCATCTTTTTAGATCATTAACATAAGCATTACACGTCTTTGTTCAAAGTTTATTCTAACACTATATTATATCCTATTCTAATGGAGATTTTTAATTGGGAAAAAAGTGTTTAATAAAATGGAAGTGGTCTCAATAGCATAGAGATATAAAAATAAAATAAATTTAGAGTTTAGCCCAAGAATTGTGGAATATAGTTATTTTCATTTCAATACACATTGCTGATTTAATTGTGTTGCACAATGCACATTGCATGGTGCATGAATAATGATTAGATGCAAATAGTCTCTCTTAAGTATTTCAACTAGATCACTATCCTTTGAGTGCAAGTGCTAGTATTAATTAGGTTGAACCTTTCATTTTATAGAAATCTTATTTTATTTACAAATGAGTTAGAATGCTTCTATGTTCTCGTCACTAGGATTAAAAGGTCTTATTACAATGTTCTTTGTTTTGGGAAAGGAGGTCACTCCTCACTGTCTTCATTGTGGGGGACAATGAAGATTTGTCTGAAAAATAATAGGTCTTCTTGAGTATCTTATAATAAAATCCTAAACATATAAAGATGTTATCTGCATTTAATCCTACCAATTACAAATAGATTAAGCATATTATTACTATGCTTAATGTTCCATTTAAATGCATTTAACACAAAAAAAAAATTACAAAACAGAACCAAGGGTATGTTTACAAAAAAGGTCTAATAGAACTCCCAACAATTCTTAAACATACTTTATCTGATATGATGAATTCTTAAACAATTAAGGTTGGAGTAGACATAGTTATCACATAGTTTTTTGTGTGGTACAAGGAAGATTTGGCTAGAAGAGCCAGAAGCATCCATCTGTTGGACTCTCTAAATGTCCTTCAAGGAAGATGGATGCTTCTGACTCTTCTAGCCAAGCGTTGAAGAGACTCTCTAAATGTCCTTGTTTCTTCACCATCCATCTCATCTCCATCATCATCTTCTAATGAAATTTATTAATATAGTCCTTTATAATTATTGGTTAACTTTAAATAATAACACAAGGCCACAATATGGAGCAACCACGTAGAGGGGAAAATGATGATCTTGTATTCACTTCATCCCAGCAGGTAAACCTCTTTGTTATTGTACTAAAAACTAGGTAGAAGCAAAATGTTAAATAGTGTTTTTTATTATATTCTTTTCATCAATGTTTTAGATTAATTCTAATAGTGTTAGTAACATTGTTGTCACACATAGGTGGTCAAAAAAGAAAGGGAATAGAACCCATAGTCCCTAAAGAGGAGTCCTTTGACGAGGACCTAGCTATTGATTTCACTACTTGTGATGACCCGACCTCTACAATAAAAAAATGCCTCCACAAAATTGTAAAAAGAGTGGCTGAATTGGCATCCATATTCCCTCTGACTCTTGAGTCACAAAAGAGGGCAACTATGCCATGGCACCACCTACTCATACAAATTTTATTTTCTTTGTCATTATTTATATTTTTATTTCCCTTGAAGTATTCTTTCTTAGGGGCATTTCGTAATGGGTTCAATTTATGCAACAAGAGATTCATCACTTGATGGTGAATTTCCTGGATGTACTCGTATTCCTAGTATGAGAATGGTGAAGGATTTCATATTACTTGTGAGTGACGAAGAAGGAGTTCCCTTGAAAATAGAAAAACTTCCAGGTACTTTAAAGATTAGACCTTTCTTTTACTATACTATCATATGTTAATTACACCTTGCATTCAATATGAGAAGCTTACATCTATTATATTCTTATTTTATACTATTATATCCTTCGACTAATGATCCCATGATTATTTTGTAGGGAATGATATTTTTTATAATTATCTTTGTGACGAGTGTTTGCGGATATTCGGGCCCACCATCCGTACATGGCGGAACATCATATATGAACTAAAACCCCAATCCACTATTTTTATTTCATATCATTGGTAGGATAGTTATCATTACATCCATTTCTTAAACTATATTAAAGGTAATTTCACTTCAGTTTTGAATCTAACACTATTTTTTTTCTTGAAAGGTGGAAAACCCAAGATATAAAGTTAAAGGATGCTCTCATACAGAATATGACAAACTTATTTGGACCTCATTCATTTGAGAAGGGTAAGATCCTTCAGAAAGCCCGGTTATCTTTGAGCTATATAGGGACTAGTACAAGTGTACATTATCCAAAAACTCAAAGTACTAGTGCCCCCCTTGCATTCCTAATTTAGAATGGAAAAATCTTATTCTGAATGCGATCGAGAAAAATGAAATAAAAAAAAGAAATAGACCACTAGACAAAAGAAGCAGGTATGTGATATTGTTAAGAATGTAATTGTGTACTAAATAATCTTCATATTTATATGAACTAACATATTTCAATCTCTTCATAGATTTCTTGACACATCAAAGGTAAAAAAGGCAAGACTACAAAAGCACGGGCAACAAAAGCTAGGCTCTGGCAATTATTCCAAACTTGCTGCATGAGTTGTAAGTGTTAATATTGTCATAATTAAATGAGGAAAAATACAATCTGTAGATGGCTTTTAACACTGAAAATAATAATTTGATCTTTATAATATTTATTTATAATTTGTAATGTTTTTTGTTTTGATTTAACAATGAAATAAATTTTGATGATACCAAGCAAAAAATAGGGTGTAGAGTTTAATATAAGTCTCAAAGAAGAGGACAAGAGAATTGGCTTCCAACAAGGCTATAAAGCTATGACAGAAAGAATAAGAAGTAGACAAGGCTTTACTGATGGATCCATCACGGTAAGTAAGCTAAATAGATGATATTTCAAATTTAATTATTTACCAATTAGTTTATTTGATGTTAAGTTCCAACATAAAGTGAGTAAATTTGATTTAAGTAAGAAAATAATGATAACATGAATGCATATGAAAATGAAATGCAGCCTACCGATTTTGGCCATACACAACCTATGTGTGATGTTGAAAATGAGGATGTGCATCAAAGTGATGAACGTATACATTTTTTATTCAATTTTTTATATATAACTATTAATACAAGTAAACATCTTAAATTGATTGGTTTAGTAATATAAATTTAATTGTAATTGGTGTTTGGATTAATGTAACAATTTGTATTGTAGTAGTAGAGAGTGTACAGGTTGCTGTTAATGAGCAGGTTGAGGTTGAGGCCGAGGCCAGACAAACTGATCTTGATGTTGATGATGTGACTAGATCAGGTAAAGAGCTATATGATTATGGCCTTTGAAGTATTGAAATAATTTAAAATATTTTTAAGTAAACCCTTGTATATGTTATTGCAGATGACCCGCCTTTGCATCAACAGAGAACTAGGCATGCATTGAGATCTAGTGAGAGGGGAGATGATCATGATGATATTGATGCTCCTCTTAGCGATTACTTCTTAAAAATGAGAAATCAAAAGAAAAAAAAGAAATGATTGTCATCTATGCACCATAATTGATAATGATTGATTTTTATATGCTAATGAATTTAATTATGTGCAATTGAATGTTCATAAATTTTATAATATGTTAATGAATGTTAATGAATGTTATCGTGTGATAATTAATTAATGTTACATTTTATTAAAGTGTTAATGAATGTTAATGAATGTTATCATGTGATAATTAATGAATGTCACATTTTATTAATGGATAAAATAATGAATGAATGTTAGATGTTAACTAGGAATTTAGAGTGATGTTAGGAGGGGGGGGTGGGGAAAAATGAGCTTCCACCTTCACATGGTTTTCCCTATTTAGTAAAAAATATAAAACTATTCTCGGAACAAAGTGAAGCTCAATAAGGTTGTTTCTTATAGAGGATCTCAAGTGTATCCTTTATCCCACTCTCATCATTGCAAGGCTTTAAGAAGTATTCTTAGATTGGTTTCTCCATCTCCCACACATCTTGTCTTTCTCCTAAGAACTATTATCGAGCTTTGATACATGGATGAGCAGAAGATGTCCCTTATAGGCTACACATATATAATATGGAAGATCTAGGGAACAAATATACTACAACATAGACTGAGTCAACTTGAATCTATAGTTTCTTCATTCAGAATGAAAATTCTAATTACAAGCCATATTTTAGATTTAATATTCATATTCATCTTCGTCATGATCATAGCAATCATGGTCAACATTTGGTTCAACTTCATTTGAACCACACTCCATGTCGGGTACCATTAGGCATGGAGAGTGGTCATACCCACGTTACCATAATAATGAGTTAGCCTATAAAATTATGAATAAAATACCTTGTGTATCATATTTATAATTTGAAAAAGTTTCAAATGTATATGAAAATGAATTTTTGACGGTGCAAAGCAATTTTCTTAGGCATGTGGGGCCCATTTTCTGGCACCCACAACTGTAGGTGCACCTTGGATTGGTCCAGGCACCCAAGTTCCTACTAAAGGAACCCAAGTCAAACTGAAAGGACAACAAAAGTAGAACCAAAACCTGGCCTCAAACAAAGAGCTAGATAACTTAGCTTTTTTCTATTTCTCCAATTCCAACCTGATTAATCCATTTTTTGTTTTCTAATTTTCCTTCTTCCTCACTCCAAATAAAATGTCTTTCCTTCTATGCCTCTATATCCAAATGAAGTGATGCATCCCTTTGAATAGAGATCTCTTTTCTAAGAGACATGGCTTTCTATTTAAACTGTAAGCGCTGCTTTATACTTATTAAAAAAGGTAATGATTATTAGTTATGTTGTTATTTCCTTTTACTAACTATGCTATTTCAAGGATCACCACCCATGACTTGGTTAAGATGATGGATGGTGTAAATGCCTTTATTACCAAGGAATCACTAGCCACCATTAATGAATATTAATGATCATTGTTTCCTAAAGGTAATCATTGTTTGTGTATGCTGATCACCTAAGTCTTTGGCAAATTTGCATGTTGTGAGGTTTGTCAGAAGTGGGGGTATGACCTACTGGTAGGATTATAACATATTGACACTTACACCATGAAGAACACAAATGATTAAATAGAAAGAGAGGACCAACTGAACCATCTTGTGCTCAGTCTATATCACATTGAGAAATAATGCCAAGACTCAAGAATCAAAACAAGCAAATAATGAATGTGAAGCTTACATAGGTAAACACATATTTAACTCTGGAAATTATTCAATTTGGCCAATTCACCTGTACTAGAACTCAATGAATTCAGGATACATCAAATAGAAGAAAACTTTCTTCAAGACCATGAATGATCAACAACATTCCGTGATTATATTGAAAAGATTTTGTTAGATTAGGTGAAATACTAATCTCCCAAGAACACCTGCATGCATAACCCTGTCACATGGAAGAAGCAAAGCACAGAAGCAAGAAAAATCATGGAGGCCAAAAAGCCAGAGACATCTTATGGACATGCAAAGAGAAATCTCTATTATGATCCAATAAGTGAATTGTCTAAAAAAATGTACAAAGGGTTCAACCATATAGGTGAACAATAAAACCCTAAAGCTATAAAGCAAAAAATAAAGCTAGGTTGCACATTATAATTAATAAATATATTAATTATAATGCACCTAAAAGATAGCTTAAGTAAATAGAGTAATAAATGACTTAATTAATTAAACCAAAGTGATTTAATTAATAAGCATAAAGTATGATTACTCTAACACCCCCCCTTAAGCGTAGCTCAAGAGGTAAGCTAACCTAGCACAGCTATGAAAGCAGAAATGCAAGAAGAGCAATGGGTCCCGGCAACAAGGCCTGATCAGGTACCCAAGTACAAGAAAACAAAAGATGTCCCAGAGAAAGGAACAAGAAGAGAGCAAGAAGCTCCTCCGAAGCATGAAGCTGCAAACACTGTCAGAAGAAACTGCTGGAACCCCCACTAAAGTGCATGACCAGGTAGAGAAGAAAAAGTTTGAAGAGCTAATCAATCAAAGAGGTGACCTCCAAAATAGGAATGAATGAGTGTCTATATAGTAGATGAACCATCTCACCGAAATGCATAGGTGCCTAGCCACTGCATCCGCCTAGTACATAGGAACAAAAACTGAATACGTAGATCACTCAACCAAACCAAAGAAGCAATAGAGCCAACAGGTGAACCCCCCCATAATGCTGAACGGGGTGACAGGAACACTGAAATGCAATGCCAGAAACATCTGCAAGAAGAAGAAACAGGAACACCTATGTGCAAAAGAAGGTACAAGCACAGGATAAAGGGCGGTGTTTTTCCTTTCTGTAATTTACTTCAGAAAAGACCCTTCTACTTCTGTCTACTTCTTCTCTCAATGTCGGATCCCTCTGTGACCCGGCTGACACCGCATAATTATCATACCTGGAAAGCACACATGACCAGACTTCTTATGTCACGTGGCTTATGGTCATGTCTGGATGAGAACCAACCTGTCCTGCAACGTCCCTTTGAGATTCTTCAGCACAGGAATAAGATGGATGAAGCCATGGGCTTGATTGCACTGAACATCTCCGACAGTCTCCTCTTTCACTTGGAAGGTTTGACCACTCCTAGGGCCATTTGGGGCAAGTTTTCAGATTTGTTTGGCACAGTTAATGAGTTCAGGGCACTTCAGCTTGATGCAGAGTTGACTACTTTGACTCCTACCAGCTTTCCCACCATTGAGGACTTCTTGATGAAGTTCAAGTCTCTGCGTTCAGTTTTGCAGGGATGTGGGAAAACAAAGACAGATGATGAGTGTATCTTCTTGATACTCTCAAAGTTGCGAGGACAGTATCAGATCTTTTCTTCCCCTTTCTACTCCACCATGGATGCTTTGGGTGCTAGGCACACCATGCCTTCTTTTGAGACATTCTGTGATCGGTTGACACGGGAACAGGCAAAGATCCAACAGATGGATGCTTCTGGCTCTTCTAGCCAAGCGTTGGTTGCTCAGTCTTCACAGGGGAAACCAAAACCGAAAGGCAAACCGAAGAAAGATTCCGCAGGCAATGAGTCTTCCTCCAAACCTACACAGAAAAATGATTCCAAACCTCCAGCAAACCCTTCTAAGGGTAAATCTTCTTCGAAGTCTACTGAGTCTACCTCCAAGACTAAGAAGAAATCAGTTGAGACCTGTAGCTTTTGTGGCAAGGATGGACATCCCGTTTCCAGGTGTTGGAAACGTTTGGAGGCTTTAGAGGAAGCCATGCAGGAGCATCACATTTCAGCTCCCCAGTCCACCTCCTCCCCTGCAGGGAAAGGTCATGCTCTTACTGCACGAGCTATGACTTCTGGGCCCACCTGGATTCTTGATTCCGGTGCTTCTCACCACATGACTCACACTCAGCAGTTGGTCACCTCAATTGCTCCTTGCGCTACTTCGCAGATTGCTGTTGGGAACTCATCTCATCTTTCAGTTTTGGGTTCTGGTTCAGTTGCATTAGCTGGGGGTTCTCTTCAGGATGTTCTTTTTGTCCCCGACATTTCGACGAACCTTCTGTCTATCTATCAGATTTGCCACTCTGGCTCTAGTAAGACAGTTGAGTTCTCACCACATGATGTGGTTATTCGGGACTTACATGATACTGAGATGATTGTGGCTACTAGGAGTGTTGACACTGCATCCCGCCTATACAGATTTGATGGATTTGAGTCTTCTGTTGGCACAGGTTCCTGTCTTATAGCACATGCAGATTCAGTGAGTAGACTTTGGCATGAGCGTTTGGGCCATGTCAATTACAGATATCTTCAGCAGATGAGCACACAGGCACTTGTTCTTGGGCTTCCACAGATTACTTGCACTGATGGGGTTTGTCAGGGTTGTGTTCTTGGCAAACAACATAGGGATCCTTTTCCCCAGGGACGAGCTACTCGTGCTTTGGCACCATTGGAGTTGATTCACAGTGACCTCATGTCCTTTCCTACTCCTTCTTTTTCTGGTGCCAGATATGTGCTCACATTCATTGATGACTTCTCCAGGTGCACATGGGTGTACTTTTTGAAGTACAAGTCTGATGTCTTTGATTCATTTCGAGTCTTTAAGACATTTTTGGAGAAGCAATCTAGTCTTTCTATTCGCCGGATATGCACAGATAATGGGGGGGAGTATGTGAACCAGGCTTTCCGAGATTTTTGCTCTGATACCATGTTAGATTAGGTGAAATACTAATCTCCCAAGAACACCTGCATGCATAACCCTGTCACATGGAAGAAGCAAAGCGCAGAAGCAAGAAAAATCATGGAGGCCAAAAAGCCAGAGACATCTTATGGACATGCAAAGAGAAATCTCTATTATGATCCAATAAGTGAATTGTCTAAAAAGAATGTACAAAGGGTTCAACCATATAGGTGAACAATAAAACCCTAAAGCTATAAAGCAAAAAATAAAGCTAGGTTGCACATTATAATTAATAAATATATTAATTATAATGCACCTAAAAGATAGCTTAAGTAAATAGAGTAATAAATGACTTAATTAATTAAACCAAAGTGATTTAATTAATAAGCATAAAGTATGATTACTCTAATAGATTTTACATCAGAAAAAAAAAAAAAAACACTAATCAATATTTTACAATGCTTCTAATGATTATGATTACGTTGTTTTTGATGTCCATAATTTATTTCACTTATTGATGCTTTCCTAGATTGAATTTTGAACTGCCAGGTTGGAGAACACTTTCAAAGTTTAGGGTTTGTTCTACATGGTACTCTTAGTTATAGCTCAAATGCAACTCAACATATTTTTGATGTTGGGAAACCCACTGCAGAAACTCATCCACAGGTGAAATTTAATGCTATGAATCTTGGCATTGTTAATGTTATTACTTTTCCTCACGTTTCATATTTGTGAAAATGTTTCTCTTCACTATCTTATTTTTTGAATTCCTATATTTGCATCTTTTTAGATCATTAACATAAGCATTACACGTCTTTGTTCAAAGTTTATTCTAACACTATATTATATCCTATTCTAATTGAGATTTTTAATTGGGAAAAAAGTGTTTAATAAAATGGAAGTGGTCTCAATAGCATAGAGATATAAAAATAAAATAAATTTAGAGTTTAGCCCAAGAATTGTGGAATATAGTTATTTTCATTTCAATACACATTGCTGATTTAATTGTGTTGCACAATGCACATTGCATGGTGCATGAATAATGATTAGATGCAAATAGTCTCTCTTAAGTATTTCAACTAGATCACTATCCTTTGAGTGCAAGTGCTAGTATTAATTAGGTTGAACCTTTCATTTTATAGAAATCTTATTTTATTTACAAATGAGTTAGAATGCTTCTATGTTCTTGTCACTAGGATTAAAAGGTCTTATTACAATGTTCTTTGTTTTGGGAAAGGAGGTCACTCCTCACTGTCTTCATTGTGGGGGACAATGAAGATTTGTCTGAAAAATAATAGGTCTTCTTGAGTATCTTATAATAAAATCCTAAACATATAAAGATGTTATCTGCATTTAATCCTACCAATTACAAATAGATTAAGCATATTATTACTATGCTTAATGTTCCATTTAAATGCATTTAACACAAAAAAAAAATTACAAAACTGAACCAATGGTATGTTTACAAAAAAGGTCTAATAGAACTCCCAACAATTCTTAAACATACTTTATCTGATATGATGAATTCTTAAACAATTAAGGTTGGAGTAGACATAGTTATCACATAGTTTTTTGTGTGGTACAAGGAAGATTTGGCTAGGTCAAATCTTCCTTCATGATAGTAGTCTACAAAATTAGACCTTTATTAACAATTCATCATATCAAATAAAGTATGTTTAAGAATTGTTGGGACTAGTCCTTTGGCATGCATTAAATAGAATATAATTTTCAGCATATTATTATCATTCTATTTCTTTTTTGTAAACATTCCATTGGTTCAGTTTTGTAATTTTTTTTATCTGTTAAATGCATTTTTCCAAACCAATTGTTAAACAAGAAAGTAGTAGTAGTGAGGAGAGCTCTTCTTATGAGTAGATTGATGAAGATTGTGCACCTCAAAAACCAATTCATAAGGTACCAATCATGTTTTCTATTCGCTTATATTTTTGGATTAGTAAATCTCCTTAGTTTCGTGTCCTTCATTTTGATTACTCTGGATGAGATATATATCTTACATTTAACATTCAACTTGTTTACATTTTAGAACATGTAGTGTGTTTCCTGAGGATTTTACCAAATAAAATTTTAACCTAAACTGAAAACACCAAACTAATTTCTTGCCCTTTTAGCTTGACAAAATATTTGTATTTGACCAATAACTGCAAGCAATTGAATGATAAATCCACATACCTATATCTTTAGAAAATACCTGGAACATCAAAAAGATGGCTAAGTGGCTGCCGCCATGATTTTTATTTATTGAATATGGGAAAAAAAAAGCACCAAAAATAATCATGTTCTATTGTAGCTCAATATACTGAAAACCCTAGTGAAAACCCAACTAAAATTCTATCAAACTTGAACTCAAAATAAAAATCATGGTGGCATCCACTTAGGGATCAAAATAGAGAAAATAAATCCAAATTGTTCTTTATCCTATTTCCTTTTAAAAAAGTCTCAATTATCAATGATATAATACATTTGATGCCCTAAGCTATCAATACAAATGGCACCTAGCTAGAAGCTCACAGGTTGTCCATTTGATAACCATAGTCAACATTTCAAAATAGTGAATCAATATCCTTGAGTACAAGCACCAATAACATCAAATAATAGAGACAAAGCATAGGCTAGGTCACGACACTAGTAGAATGCAGTCATTTCAGAGAGCATCTCAGCAATATACAATGGTTGTGCCCCTAATATCAACAAATGTGAACCCAAACATTTCAAAATAGTGAATCGATATACTTGAGCACAAGTACCAATAACATCAACTATTTTGATTTTTGGGTGCCCTAATGTTGGCAAGAGTTCTTTTATTAGTAAGATTACTCTGCAAGCTTGAAGAAGCTGTATATTTTGGTAAATGATGAGTGGAAAGAAGATGATATTGTTGAGATCATGGATGGACACAATGTTAAATTGATTTGGTAAAATCCTCAGAAAACACACTACATGTTCTAAAATGTAAAGAAGTTAAATGCTAAATGTAAGATATATATCTCATCCATAGTAATCAAAAGAAAGGACATGAACTAAGGAGATTTACCAATCAAAAAATATAAGTGAATAGAAAACATGATTAGTACCTTATGAATTAGTTTTTGAGGTGCATGATCTTCATCAATCTCCTCAAAAGAAGACCCCTCCTCACTGCTATTTCTTTCTTATTTAACAATTGGTTTGGAAAAATGCATTTAACACAAAAAAAAAATTTACAAAACTAAACCAATGGCATGTTTACAACAAAGGTCTAATAGAACTCCCAACAATTCTTAAACATACTTTATCTAATATGATGAATTCTTAAATAATTAATGCTAGGGTAGACATAGTTATCACATAGTTTTTTTTTGTGGTACAAGGAAGATTTGGCTAGTTCAAATCTTCCTTTTTGCTAGGAGTCTACAAAATTAAACCTTTATTAACAATTCATCATATCCGATAAAGAATGTTTAAGAATTGTTGGCTCGACTAGTCCTTTGGCGCATATTAAATAGAATATAATTTTCAGCATATTATTATCATTCTATTTCTTTGTTTTAAACATTCCATTGGTTTAGTTTTGTAAGTTTTTTTTGTGTTAAATACATTTTTCCAAACCCATTGTTAAACAAGAAAGTAGTAGCAGTGAGGAGGGGTTTTCTCCTGAGGAGATTGATGAAGATAGTCTACCTCAAAAACCAATTCATAAGGTACCAATCATGTTTTCTATTCACCTATATTTTTGGATTGGTAAATCTCCTTAGTTTCATGTCCTTTCTTTTGATTACTATGGATGAGATATATATCTTACATTTAACATTCAACTTCTTTACATTTTAGAACATGTAGTGCATTTTCTAAGGATTTTACCAAATCACCTTTTAACATAAATTGAAAACACCAAATTGATTTCTTTCCCTTTCAACTTGACAAAATATTTGCATTTGACCAATAACTACAAGCAACTGAATGATAAATCCACATACCTGTAATTTTGTAAAATACCTGGAACATCAAAATGATGGCTAAGTGGTTGCCACCATGATTTTTATCTACTGAATATGGGAGAAAAAAGCACCAAATAGATTTGTGTTATGTTGTAGCTCAATATAAGCGAATAGAAAACATGATTGGTCATTTCAAAGAGCATTCATGATCAAATAAAAAAATGGATTGCATTTGAAATTTGCAGGCAAATATGATGTCAGAGGCTTAAAAGCTATTTCCCATCAAAGATACCAATCAAAGATGAAGAAATCACATACCTTCTCTCACGTTCATCTTTCACCCGCTCATTTTCTCCCCCTCCTTTTCTCTGCTATCAAAATAAAAATGATTTAGTCATTTCAAAATAGTGAATCGATATCCTTGAGCACAAGCACCAATAACATCAACTGTTTTGATCTGTGGTTACCCTAATGTTGGCAAGAGTTCTTTTATTAATAAGATTACTCTGCAAGCTTGAAGAAGCGGTATATTTTGGAAAATGAAGAGTGGAAAGACAATGATATTCCTGAGATCATAGATGGACACAATGTTGCATACTTTATTGATCTAGATATTTTGTAGAGGCCTAAAGAAATGGAGAGGGAAGAAGGGCTTAGGATGGTAGTTGAGGGTGATGAGGACAATGAGATGGGGTAAGTGGGGTTGAATCCTAATGAAAAGGAAGCTCTGGATGCAATTAGGAAGAATAATAAGATGCTTATTGTCAAACATAGATTGAAGAAGAGTACTACAAAGAGAACACCTACTGTATGAAGGAATTTTGACAAGAACAAGAAATATGGCTTAAACAGAATGGGAAGACATCTTTCTAGCCTAGGTCTGGATCCTTGGACAATTGGGGTAGGATCCAGGCCCTGGCTAGAAAGATGTCTTCCCATTCTATTGTGGATAGGTGTTTTATAAAACATACAAACCTCTCTAGTGATCATATTGTGTTGAAGGTAGCGTCGGATGCTCTGCTACTGCAAAAACTATGGACTATGATGTAGATATCACAACATCTAAGAAACATAATTTTAGGCATCATGGTCACAATTTTTGGGAGACACAATATAATTGAGTGGTATACCCAGACAATTCAATGCAACCACTACTCCTTTGGTTCCAAGTTGATACTATAGGATCCAAAAACCATAGATAAGGAATAAATTTAGAGAGCGGAGCAGGGCCATAATGACCAAAATAATACAGGGTCCTGTATTATTTTGGTCATTATGGAACTATATTATTTTGGTCTTAATGGCCCTCCTCTGCTCTCTAAATTTATTCCTTACCTATGGTTTTTGGATCTCATAGTGTCAACTTGGAACCAAAGTAGTAGTGGTTACTTTGCATCATCTGGGTATACCACTCAATTAAGTGCATCTCCAAAAAATCTTTACCATGATGCCTACATTTATGTTTCTTAGTTGTTGTGTCTCAAGACCCCTTATGACCCTTTATGACCCTTTACAATCCCTAAGAATACATCTTAGAGGTCTTAAAATGTCATAAAGGGCCATAAGAGGCTCCTAGGAGGGGCCAGATGAGCTTTCACCTTCACGTAGTTGGCCTTGTTAAGTAGAGAATATTAAACTATTCTCAAAACAAAGAGAAGCTCAATAATTGAAGGCCTCAGTCCATGGAGATGCTGAAAAAATGACAGGAATCAATGATGGAGAGTTTTTAGATTTTGAGAAGACGTATATGTAGTGGAGGCCAGAAGGGATTTTTGTGGAGATTTGCTAGACGTGGAGATTTTATAGAGTGGTTATATACATAAGAGGGTTTCCAGATTGAGTACCAGTGCAGAGATGATGATTTAGTAACCTACATCTATAAAACCTTCACAAATACCCCTTCTTTGGCCTCCACTCATACCTCTTCTCAGAATCTAGAAACTTTGGATACTCTTTCTCATCCATGCACGAAATGTGCTAGTGATCATATATAATTACTTCAAGCCTCCAGTATTGATGATCTACATAAGTGTAAAATATTTTTTAGAGACTGGGATCAATTATATTGGATACTGTGCAGTGTACATAAAGGCAAGGCGATGATTATTCTTGATGATCGACATGTATAAGTCTTCTAGGCCTTACCCAGTAGCTAGGACTAAAGATAACAGAGCTCAACAAACCATAATAGTTGGTCTCTTTCTTCTATCTATATTATTGACAAAAAATTTTACCTTTCATTAGCTCATCAAATGTGGGGATTTGAAAGAATTTAATATAACATTTTCATGTATAACGTACATTATTTTAGTTTTATGTTGAACAAATTTATATACTTTGCGCACTTGTAGACTATGAAGATGGCCATAAAGAAGCATCCTCTCCAGTGGCTTGAGTAATGTAGGCCATGGGAGGAGATGCTTCTTTATCATTGTCCTCATTATCTACAAGAGTGCGAAGTAAATAAATTTGTGCAACGTTAACTTAAATAATATACATTATCAAGAAAATATTCTATTCAATTCTTTCAAATCCCTAGATTTGATGAGCTAATGAAAGGTAAAACATTTTGTAAATAATATAGACTGAAGAAAGAGACAACCTATGATGGTCTCTTGAGCTTTTTTATCTTTAATGTGGATATCTATTTCTTTTTCAACAGGAATGAAAACTCTTTCGACGGTGGCACTATACCTCTAACAGGGTTTCCGTCATACATTTACTACCAATCATCGCTATGCTGATAGCTATAATGTCAGAGAGAACTCCTTTTTGATAGATCACTACAATAGGTTTACCTGTTGAACAATCACTGTAGCTTTGTTTCTCTTCTGATAGGTACAATGTCAGAGTGAACTCATTTTTGATAGATAGGTGTGATAGGAATGCTATACCATCAATGAGTTTACCTATCAAACATTCACTACAGATATATCGCTATTCCAACATGTATAATGTTAGAGAGAACTCCTTTTTGACAGATAATTACGATAGACATGCTATATCTCTGATGGATTTTCCTGTCGGAGAAGCATTGCATATGCATCGCTATTCTGACTGTACATTCCAACATGACCTCCACATGGTTTGTCAGAGTTCTGATAGGTCAAACTTAAGAAATTCCATAACAAAGCTGGTATTCATGTGCTACATTCTAATGAAATATTATGTCGGAAGATTGATGGTGATCACTTCTGTAGCAATTTTTAATGCAAAAATGTCGACGGACACATATGTCAAAATGTTGACACATAGACATTGGAAATCTGACAAATGGCCATCGAAATTTGGCCTCAAATGTACTAGTGAATAAATAAATTAATTATTATATGTCTAAATTTTAGCTTAAGTACAAAGAGATAATAAGTGACTTAATAATTAAATCAATATGATTTAATTAATAAGTAAACACTTTATTACTCTAACACCTCCCCTGAAGATGAACTTTGGGAGAAGCCAAAAACCTAGAAATAACTACTAAAAGAAAATGGGTCCCAGCAACAAAATGTTTGATCAGGTACCCAAGTACAAAAGAGTCTTTATAAAGTGGAGAAATAGAGAAAACCACATGGGAAAAACTCTACTCCAAAAAGAGACAAAGACTAGTATGAAGGACTGAAGATGCCTCCAAAACTAGGGAATGTTCCCAAAAATAGGAACAAGGATAAACATGTAGAAAATCATTGAAGTAAGAAGCTAAAAACCCTGTCAAGAAGTAAGTGGTGATCTAAAGATCCTCCACTAAAATATGATTAGGTAGAGAAGACTATAATCTGCATGAGTGCCCTCAAATGAAACTAGTCAAATTAAGAGGCAAACAAAGGAAAACAAATGAAGTCAAAGATATAAAATACTATAATCTACATGAGTGCCCATGAATGACACTACTCGAATCATGAGGAAAACAAAGGAAAAAACCTAACCTCAAAAATACAGATGGCATAAAACACCAAGAGTTTGAAGAGATGATCAATCAAAGTTGGAAGAGTGCATCTAGAAATAGGAAAGAGAAGAGTGTACATATGGTAAATGATCCATCTCACTGGAATGCATAGGTACCCAGCCACTGCATCCACGTAGTACATATAATCAAATATTGAATACATAGCTAACACTAACAAACCAAGGAAGTAGTAGAACCAACAATAGAAAATCCCCCATAGTGCTAACAAAGAAGTAATGGTAGGTACACTGAAAAGATCATCCAATATGAACTATATGATGAAGAAGAATCTAAAACATCAAAGGTGTAGAGAGAGTACAAAAATATATAGAAATACTTGGGGCTAATGTCATTGGAGGAAGGCTCACATGACAAAAGTAGATGGCAAACAAAGTCAAACATCAAACCCCCTAGCACTTTATAATGGAGTGTGAGTGCATAGAGCATGAACATGTGTATGATTCCATACATGCAATAGAATGAAACTTTATCTCAGTGCATGTGCATAAAAGAATGCTACAAAAGTGAAGTATACACTTCTCAAAGAAGAATAAAGACTGTTGAAACAAAAGAATAGCCAAAGATGAACCATCCCTCAAAGGGAAGAGATCCCAAGACCTGAAACATGCAACATATCCACTAGAGTGTAGAAATGAAAAAAAATGAATAAAATATACCTAGTGTAGAATCTAGAAAATTGACTCATAGCACTAGAAAGATCACAGAACAAGATTTCCAACGATATCTCATTTTCCAAAAATAGAGACTGGATGCTCAAGTTATGCCCACAAGAAGGCAAAAAATAAGTTTTTCCTTTGAACTCTTGGTGTAAAAAATGGAGGAAAAATCCAAAATCCAAAGCCCAAAAAGATCCGTATCTGAAAAAGTTTTCCAATGGTATCTCATTTTCCCAATTTCGACACCATATGCTCAAGTTATGAGCAAAAAACCAATTGGTGCTCTGGAGGGCCCAAAGAAGGTATCTAGGGGTGTTGACATGTGCTGATGTAAGCATTTCATGGGATTAAATTTGACATCTGTATGGACATCATAGTAAAAAACCAAGAGGCCCCCTGGGCCAATAAACTGGGGCCCTTGCTCATGTGATGACTAGGGGATAGTCGCGTCGGGAGCTGAGAAAAAGGCTCCTAGTCTCTTCATGCAACCGTGGCTAGAGGCTGGGGTTGAAACTACGGCTAAATGACCAGGCTAACCACAGTGATCTAGGTGGTTACCATCATGACCAGTGGTCAGTACGGGGTTATCTAGCAGTGTCTGTGGTAGTCACACTATAGTCATTGAGCGGTGACTACGACGGACCGCAGGCTGCCTGGCGGTGACTGCGACTACCTACGGTGGCTACCGGTGGGTGGCCCTAAGGTAGTATTTAGGTGCACACACAATGCAAGCCTGGTGGCATGCCCTATGGGGAAAAAAAAATAATAATTAATTTCATGTTGTACTTACCTCGATCTATGTTCCAGGGTTGTACAACTCTGGTATGCAAAATAATTTTCTGACCATCTACAACGTCATCCAAATTGAACATGCTTTACATGGAAATGGGGTTCTCGGCTGCTATGAGCTCAATAGTGAGGTCCTTTTAAGCAAAAAATGCTCCAAAATACTAGCGATCTGTAACGCCCTGCCAGGGAACCCAAGAGAAGATAACCTAAACATGCTACTATGTTTGGTGAGCAATTTTTTTTTTCTAAAGTTAACATACAAGATAAACAACATTGTGGAAGCAATTACCATTTACTCACATTAATACAACATCCAACATAGATTACAACACTCAAAGGTTCCATGACGTAGAATTATGTAAGAATAAATCACAACTAAAACTAACATCAATAAAAGATTCCATAACTTATAAATTACAATTACATGAAATAACAATAAATAAAATTCCTCAAGGACATCCATGAAATTTACATAAATTGGCATCCACTGCACATGTCGTAGGGTATCTAGTAATAAATCTATCTATGATAATACAATGTCCAAATTAGGTATCACATGTGATAAACTAATATAGGATACAAATAATGAAGATAAGAAAGAAACATCAATGAAGAAGCATCATAAGGAATCCACCTACAAAAACATCATCAAGCATCGACACCAGGACATTGAATCTCAAATGGTAAAGAATCACTACCACCCATCCGTGTAGGACCACAAAGGCCTACCCCACTGTGCTGAGGAGATAACCACAAACTCCAATCGAATAACCAATACAAAACAAGGATAAAACACAAAGCAGAAGGATCCTGAAAGAACTCTAACTCAAGATAAACATAACAAAGATAAAGGTACAACTCACTAAACTAGAGGCATCTAACACATGTAGAATAACTAGACTATGCATAGGAAGGTGGCATCATGTATGTCTAACCCTTGAGTTTTGTCCTGGTAATCTCTCTGGATCCTGACACCCAAGTGACCATACATGGCATCAATGACCTCTCATACTAACGAAGTCATCAACGATGCCAACTCATCCCTTAAAAGGGGGCTAGTCATCTTCTCAACACCATCTTAGCCTGTACTAGCACTCAAGCATGGGTGAGGACTTATATCTTATCAGGTTCAATTAAATATCACTTGATTACTGAAACTTTACAATAAGTTATCTTGGCAGCCACTTGTGGGCCCCAACACTTATTCCAAGCCACCTCCTACTACATGTCCAGGTAAACTACCCTAGGCTCATAGATCTCTCCTAGATCTAATCAGGTATATAACTACGTAACCTCATATCCATTTCACACAAAAGAACTAGATATGGTTACAGAGATACCACAAATAGAATACAATAACATCATGAGCCTAATGGTCAAACCGGAGTGATAATCAGATAAAGTACACACACATCAAACATAACTAAAATAGAATCACCTGACACAAACCCCAGCCTATGTATCCTCCTAGGTCTTCTAGTTCCTGATAACCCATAAAGTGGAAGAAGACACGGATAATACAACACTCACACCATAGTAACTAAAAATAAAACTATAATCAAATACATTCTGTATTCATCATATTTGAATTTCAAATATAAGGCGCACTAGGAAATTCTGACAATAATCATGTCCAATAATAGCATAAGTGTAACCTATTTCCTATATAGTACCCACAAATTTAACATAATGAAAATGCCCAATTTCAAAGAAAAATTACAAATATTTCCATAAGAATGTCCTCAAATTATAATTGAAAAGTTTAATTGAAATACCTATATAGACATTCTAGCATTCAACTGATCATTACATATGAAATCAGAATTTATAAAGAAATCATATACAGTATTAGTACAAAGTTCCTCTTTTACAAAAACCTACTTAAGTCCGTAAATAAATAAAAGAGTGACTTTTCATAAGTTAAAAACTACTCTTGTATGAAATTTAATCAAACCAAAAGATTAAAAATCTACTCATAAATAATTTAACCTAACGAATAAAATAATAGATTAAAACAAAATAATCTATGATTTAATTAAACTAATCATAAATTAAATATATCACAATTTAAATAAGCTATGTCTTAATCGAATTATAAATTAAACAAATTATATTTTACTTAAATTATAAATTAAATCATTTATAATTAAAATACAAATTAAATGATAAAGTATAAGTTAATCCACTTACAAAATAAATTAACTAAAACAAAATTAAATAAATTTAATTTTTTAAAAATAAAATAAAAATAAAATAAATTTTAAACAAAATCCAAAGTATCATACCTTGGGGGTAACCGTGGGGGCCACGGCCTCCACACGGAGCCCCAAGGCTGACTGCGGCAGCATAGACTGTCGTGCATAGCCTAGGCTATCACGGTAGCCTATGTTGTCGCAGGCCTCTTAGGCTGTGGCCCACTATAATTTTTTTTTGAAGATGTTTCCTTAAAAAAAACATTTTAATATTTTAACCAATAAAGTTTGTTTATTCATGCACTATATATATATATATATATATATATATATATATATATATATATATATATATATATATATATATATATATATATATATATTTTACAATATCTTTTAAGCATTTTTCTTAAAAGGCACTGTTTTCGAAAATGGAAATGTACAGACCTTCAAAAATATTTCTAGAAATTGAAATTTACAACTTTTTGCACACACACACATAGGAATATTATTTTTCTTTTATTCTGTTTTATTCTCTATTATTTTCAATATATTTTCCTATTTGATAATGTAATTTTCTTTAACATTTGCAAGCAACCAATTCACTATGGTAATTTATTTTCAACTACCATTTTTTAACAGGGATTGGGTTTTTTACCCAGAATGATGTTTTTCAACCCAAATTAGATTTTTGACAACAACCCAATAAATTAATTTAACCACTCTATAGTATTAACTATATCAAGATTAATTTTTTTATTTTCTAGGAGTTATGGGATGTATTTTCTCTCCAAATTTGGATAGCATAACCCTACTATGCCAAGTTTAGATAAAAATATAAAATAGTAAATCTATGAGTTTACTAAACCTTCAAATTGAAAATATAACTAATAACAAATCTAATCTATAAATTGAATAAAACAAGTAATCTATAGAAAGATCTACATATGAAATCACAGGAAAAAATTCCTCAAACCCCTACCTCAATTCCAATGCTAGAAACTAAATAAGATTGCCTGTAGAATACTGAATCTCCTAGATCTGACAATAGGAAAGCTCAACCTGCAGATTTTGAATCACAGTGCATGCAAATCCCAAATCCAAATGCAAGCAACCTTCACCCAGAACTCAAGCACACACACTAAAAGCTCAAGAACATAAAGAATGCACAAAAACTCCAAAAGCTCTCTCCAAAAATGCTCCAACAACCTGATTTAATCAAAATGAATGCTAATTCCCCATATTAGGGATTCAACTCCACCATTCATGCAAACCCTAGATGACTCACAATTAGAACTCCTAATCCAACTCTCTCTCTTTTGTTGAGAGAAATACTAATTATTAATTAAAATAAATATAATTGTGCACAACTCAACTTAGTCTCCTAAAGACAAGTTGTCACCTTTTTCAAACAAATCACTTTCAAACTCAATAAAGCACATGTTAATAGTAAAATCTATTATTAAATAAATTAAATACTTAAGGCATCATGAATTCATGCAATTAATTATTTAATCATTTAATAATACTCACAAACATAATAAAATCCAATTCTCAATAAAATACTCAATTAAATCCAAATAATCAATTATTTAATTTTAATTAAATTTCATCATAATAAACTTAGGACATAATCAATATTAATTTCCAAATACTCAATTAATTAACTTTAAGTTAATTTCCTCAATTAAATCCTAGAAGCATAATTAATCATTAAATTCAAATATGCACCTAACATTGATATTCACATAAAATAATCTAAATTAACATAATTCAACTATAATCAATAAATTAATAATCACCCACATAATCATAGATCAACTGAATCATGCAGAGTAAAAATCAAACACAATAAATCAAACAAACAAGGAGAAAGGATCCACGAATTCATGCCAACTAGGTGAATTCGGGTACAGTAGTAAGATTGACACTTGTCCAATCCTAGGACAATAAGGCTTAGGTTTAGGGTTTTGGGTCTATATATTATCTCCCCTCTTTACCATTGAGATGAATATTTGTGGGCACGTTCACTCTTGCCAATTCAGGGAAGATGATGCCCTGTACCTGCAAACCTATCATCATAAAATGAAGCATGTACATATAATAATATATGGCAGACAATGATAGGGTACAGTCAGTCATGTGGATCTCGACTATGTGAATAACTATGCCTTCCTCCTGTACCAAACAAACATGTCAAACAAATAAAAACACATGACAACCATACACATGCCAGTATGGGATCAGTACCATGAATCAATATAAAACATAAACATAACATGAAATGATATCAATATCTAATCTATGCAATAACATGATACAAATTCAATGACCAAAAATCCATAATCATCATTTATTAACATAATAATCAATCACATCGAAAGTGACCTAAAAGAATTTGGTCTTACAACTAAAACATAAAGAAACCTAAAAGTGAACTACGGGTGGGGTACTACTTCCACCCCCCCTAGGATTAGGCTTACTCCTGGAAGCCTAGAACAAGTAGGGATATAAGTCCCATAAACCATCACTGCACTAAAAAGAAAAACAAAACAAAGATCACTGAGTAGGTCCCATCAAACCCTTTCCTACCCTAGGGTTCGAACACTAAGGATCATTTCCTATTGCAAAGGCCCTATGAGATCTACCAACATCACCCACTGTAGGCTTAGAAAGCAATGACCTCCATCCTAAATGCTGAACTAGAAACTAGGGATAATTGTAAGATTTATGACCAGGTTGGCCACATGTGAAACAATCTCCCTTAAAGACTGTCCTTGCAGAAGGAGTACTAGGCTGCTGAAAACTACCTCCACCAAAATCCTGATGTGAATTTTGAGTGGGCTGATCATCCTAATTGCGCATACCATGTTGCCAATTGTGATAGTTCTCTAATCGAGAACCACCACCATTACCATGGGAGAATTTCTTATCCTGTTGATTCTAATTACCTTTCGAAAAGGTAGGAGGATCCTGAAACTTCCCATTCCTCTGAGATTGATTCCCCTTGGAACCACTAGGCTGAACACCTCTCTGACTACCATAGCCCAACGCTAGATTCTCCTCTCTAAGGGTAGCCTTAATAACTACTTCTTGGAGGGTCTTAGGCTCAAAGAGAAGAACCTTCCAAATAATGTGTGCATTAAGTCGCCTCACAAAGTGTTGAACTAGGAGAGCGATATCTTGACCGAAGTCAGCATACTATTTGAGCTCAAAAAATTGGTGCTCATACTCTCCCACTGACAAGGTCAACTATCTCAAATTATGAAACTCATCCGCTCATTGTCACCTCCATTGATCTGATAGGAAGTGATCTTAGAAGTGTTCTAGAAAAAACTCCCAAGTAACAGTGCCTATTTGAAACCCTAGCTTATCCTCCTCTATCTTGCACCATATAGTAGCAAAATCTGTAAGCTGCATAACCACATACCTAGCTTTAGTATTACTACTAAAGAGATGCATTGCGAAACTTTTTTCTAAGGCTATCAACCATGTCTCTGCCTCTAATCCAGTACCTTTCCCATCAAAGGGAATGGGTCACCCTCTTATCAGATCCCTCATGTGGTTAGCTGCCACCACTGTAGGATCAACTATGAAGTTCCTCCTTAGAGGGCTCCTAGATCTCTCTCTAGCCCGCTCTGCTTTGACATGCTCAGGACCCAGACGATTAAGAATCTTCTGTAAGAGTTGTCTCATATCAGGATCATCTTGATGATCCTCTCCCTAATAACCCCTAGACTATTGCTAGTGACTCTCTTGATTGACACTAGTAGAAGGGCTAGGCTGTCTACCCCTTCCATGGTTACTAGCTTGAACTCTACCTTGACCTCTAGCAGATCTAGTCATAGCCATAATTCCTGCAACATCAAAGATCCAACAACAACACCCAACAAAGCTAGAAACAAAACTAAAGAGAAACATAATCATAAAGCAATGGTCTAAAAACAAAATGTTATATGTCTATGTTTAGTTTCAAGTTTAAAATACACAAAACCTAATAGGTGTACACACCCAGAGTTCCCAGTGTAGAAACTCTACTTTGATACCAGATGTAATGCCCCACCAAGGAACCCAAGAGAAGATAACCTAAACATGCTACTAAGTTTGGTGAACAATTTTTTTTTCTAAAGTTAACATACAAGATAAACAACATTGTAGAAGCAATTACCATTTACTCACATTGATACAACATCCAACATAGATTACAAGACTCAAGGGTTCCATGATGTAGAATTACATAAGCATAAAAGACAACTAAAACTAAAATCAATAAAAGATTTCATAACTTATAAATTACAATTACATGAAATAACAATAAATACAATTCCTCATGGACATCCATAACATATACATAAACTAGCATCCACTACACATGTTGTAGGGTATGTAGTAATAAATCTATCTATCATAATATAATGTCCAGATTAGGTATCACATGCGATACACTAATATAGGATACAAATAATGAAGATAAGAAAGAAACATCAATGAAGAAGCATCATAAGGAATCCACCTATAGAAACACCATCAAGCATCGGCACCAGGACGTCGAATCTCAAATGGTAAGAATCACTACCACCTGTCCATCTAGGACCACAAAGGCCTACCCCACTGTGCTGAGGAGATAACCACAAACCCCAATCAGATAACCAATACAAAACAAGGATAAAACCCTAAGCAGAAGGCTCCTAAAAGAACTCTAACTCAAGATAAAGATAACAAAGATAAAGGTACAACTCACTAAACCAGAGGCATTTAACACATGTCGAATAACCAGACTATGCATAGGAAGGTGTCATCATGTACGTCTAACCCTTGAGTTTTGTCCTGGTAATCTCTCTGGATCCTGGTACCCAAGTGACCATACACGACATCAAGGACCTCTCATACTGACGAAGTCATCAACTATGCCAACTCATCCCTTGAAAGGGGGCTAGTCATCTTCTCAACACCATCTTATCCTGTACTAGCACTCAAGCATGGATGAGGACTTATATCTTATTAGGTTCAATTAAATACCCCTTAAATATATTAGGTTATCACCTAATTACTGAAACTTTACAATAAGTGATCCCGGCAGCCACTTGTGGGCCCCGACGGTTATTGAAAGCCACCTCCTACTACATGTCCAAGTAAACTACCCTAGGCTCACATATCTCTCCTAGATCTAATGAGGTATACAACTATGTAACCTCATATCCATTTCACACAAAAAGAACTAGATATGGTTACAGAGATACCACAAATAGAATACAGTAACATCATGAGCCTAATGGTCAAACCAGAGTGATAATCAAATAAAGTACACACACATCAAACATAACTAAAATAGAATCACCTGACACAAATCCCAACCTATGTATCCTCCTTGGTCTTCTAGTTGCTAACAACCCATAAAGTGAAAGAAGACACGAAGAATGCAACACTCACACCATAGTAACTAAAATAAAACTATAATCAAATACGTTCCGTATTCATCATATTTGAATTTCAAATATAAGGCCCACTAGGAAATTCTGACAATAATCATGTCTAATAATAGCATAAGTGTAACCTATTTCCTATAGAGTACCCACAAATGTAACATAATGAAAATGCCCAATTTCAGTAGAAAAATTACAAATATTTCCCTAAGAATGTCCTCAAATTATAGTATTAGTACAAAGTTCCTCTTTTACAAAAGCCTACTTAATTCCATAAATAAATAAAAGAGTGACTTTGCATAAGTTAAAAACTACTCTTTTATGAAATTTAATCAAACCAAAAGATTAAAAATCTACTCATAAATAAGTTAACCTAATGAATAAAATAATAGATTAAAACAAAATAATCTAGGACTTAATTAAATTAATCATAAATTAAATATATCACAATTTAAATAATCTATGTCTTAATCGAATTATAAATTAAACAAATTATATTTTACTTCAATTATAAATTAAATCACTTATAGTTAAAATAAAAATTAAATGATAAAGTATAAGTTAATCCACTTACAAAATAAATTAACTAAAACAAAATTAAATAAATTTAATTTTTTTAAAATAAAATAAAATAAAAATAAATTTTAAACAAAATCCAAAGTATCATACCTTGGGGGTACCATGGGGGCCACGGCCTCCACACGGAGCCCCAAGGCTGACTACGGCAGCATAGACTGCCATGCGCAGTCTAGGCTGTCACGGTAGCCTATGCTGCCATAGGCCTCTTAGGCTATGTGTGGGGTTTGGGGCGTGGGACCCCCGCCCCACTATAAATTTTTTTGAAGATGATTTCTTTAAAAAACATTTTAATATTTTAACCAATAAAGTTTGTTTATTCATGCACTATATATATATATATATATATATATATATATATATATATATATATATATATATATATATATATATATATATTTACAATATCTTTTAAGCATTTTTCTTAAAAGGCACTGTTTCTGAAAATGGAAATGTACAGGCCTTCAAAAGTATTTCCAGAAATTGAAATTTACAACTTTTGGCACACACACACATAGGAATATTATTTTTCTTTTATTCTATTTTATTCTCTATTATTTTCAACATTTTTTCCTATTTGATAATGTAATTTTCTTTAACATTTGCAAGCAACCAATTTACTATGGTAATTTATTTTAAACTATCATTTTTTAACAGGGATTGGGTTTTTTACCTAGAATGATGTTTTTCAACCCAAATTAGATTTTTGACAACAACCCAATAAATTAATTTAACCACTCTATAGTGTTAACTATATCAAGATTAATTTTTTTGTTTTCTAGGAGTTCTAGGATGTATTTTCTCTCCAAATTCGGACAGCATAACCCTACTATGCCAAGTTTACATAAAAATATAAAATAGCAAATCTATGAGTTTACTAAACCCTCAAATTGAAAATATAACTAATAACAGATCTAATCTATAAATTGAATCAAACATAGTAATCTACAAATAGATCTACATATGTGTAAGAATTTTGATATCGCTCTGATACCATGTAAGAATTTGCCTAAGGCAAAGAATAAAAGCCAAAATCTAGAAGCTCAAGAGATAGCATAAGAGAGATAGGAAAAATAATCAAATAATTGATTATAGCTAATTGAATTGATTACAAAGTAGGAGTGCCTAAATATATAGGCAATGTAATAAGACTACATGATAAGGAGATGATAAGATATCACCCACACAAGGTGGAATCACATGTTCACCAAAGGTGGATCATCCTCCATTGTACATGAAAGTATGTGAAGCATGTGCAACAATGAGAGGATGATAATGTGATAAGATCACTAAAGGTGGATCTCAGACACAAAGAGGTATGTGAAGACAACTATCACACCTAAAGTGGAGATTCTCCTAACCATGTGCTAAAAAAAAATGTAAACTCCTAAGTGTCACAATGACAACTAATATGAAAATGCATTATCCTAAGTAAACTTAAGTAAAGTGTAATTAGTAAATACTTAATTACACCAACAATATGAAATCACAGGAAAAAATTCTTCAAACCCCTACCTCAATTCCAATGCTAGAAACTGAATAAGATTGCCTGTAGAATGCTGAATCTCCCAGATCTGACAATAGGAAAGCTCAACCTACAGATTCTAAATCATAGTGCATGCAAATCCCAAATCCAAATGCAAGCAACCTTCACCCAAAATTCAAGCACACACACCAAAAGCTCAAGAACACAAAGAATGCACAAAAACTCCAAAAGCTCTCTTGAAAAATGCTCGAACAGCCTGATTTAATCAAAATGAATGCTAATTCCCCATATTAGGGATTCAACTCCACCATTCATGCAAACCCTAGATGATTCACAATTAGAACTCCTAATCCAACTCTCTCTCTTTTGTTAAGAGAAATACTAATTATTAATTAAAAATAAATCTAATTGTGCACAACTCAACTTATTCTCCTAAAGACAAGTTGTCACCTTTTTCAAACAAATCACTTTCAAACTCAATAAAGCACATGTTAATAATAAAATCTATTATTCAATAAATTAAATACTTAAGGCATCATGAATTCATGCAATTAATTATTTAATCATTTAATAATACTCACAAACACAATAAAATTTAATTCTCAATAAAATACTCAATTAAATCCAAATAATCAATTATTTAATTTTAATTAAATTTCATCATAATAAACTTAGGACATAATCAATATTAATTTCCAAATACTCAATTAATTAACTTTAATTTAATTTCCTTAGTTAAATCCTAGAAGCATAATTAATCATTAAATTCAACTATGCACCTAACATTGATATTCACATAAAATAATCTAAATTAACATAATTCAACTATAATCAATAAATTAATAATCACCCACATAATCATAGATCAACTGAATCATGCAGAGTAAAAATCAAACAAAATAAATCAAACAAAAAAGGAGAAAGGATCCACGAATTCATGCCAACCAAAAGAATTTGGGTAGGGTAGTAAGACTGACACTTGTCTAATCCTAGGGCAATAAGGCTTAGGTTTAGGGTTTTGGGTCTGTATATTATCTCCCCTCTTTACCATTGAGATAAATATTTGTGGGCACGCTCACTCCTACCAATTCAGGGAAGATGATGCCCTATACCTGCAAACCTGTCATCATAAAATGAAGCATGTACATATAATAATATATGGCAAACAATGATAGGGTACATTCGGTCGTCTGGATCTCAACTATGCGAGTAACTATGCCTCCCTCCTCTACCAAAAAAACACATCAAACAAATACAAACACATGAAAACCATACACATTCCAGTATGGGATCAGTACCATGAATCAATATAAAATATAAACATTACATCAAATGATATGAACATCTAATATATGCAATAACTTGATACACATTCAATGAATAGAAATCCATAAATATCATTTATTAACATAATAATCAATCACATCGAAAGTGACCTAAAAGAATTTGGTCTTACAACTGAAACATAAAGAAACCTAAAAGCGAACTACGGGTGGGGTACTACATGATCATCTTGGGATCCGTGCTAGTATTGGTTGCAAAATTTTTTTGCCATAGATTCCAACTTTTCAAAATTGGAAAAATTTTATATGGATCTAGGAGTTCTTGGATGCTCTGAAAGAAACCATGATGTCCATTTGAATCCAAGGGGATAAAAAAGAGAGGTCTCCCCAGATTCAACAGAAAACCCTCTAAAACATAGATCTGATGAACACGACCAAATCTCTCATATAGAGGACAGGGGAAAACATATCTAAATATATGATACCATATTGGATTTTATGAGTAAACAACCCATAGCTTTCAATAATACCTTTATGCAAACACCTGTCACAGAAAGAGAGAGAAGCAAGAAGCTAGAGAGGCGTCAATGCATAGATCCATGAAAGAGGAGACATTTCTCAAATAAGATTACAAGAGAGATCAATCCATATAAAGGAGATCAAAACCCTAAAAGGGTGAACAAACCTAGGTTGCATGATAATAATTAATAAAGTAATTAATTATTATATGCCTAAAGTTTAGCTTAAGAAGAAAGAGATAATAAGTGACTTAATAATTAAATCAATATGATTTAATTAATAAGTTAACACTTTATTAGTCTAGCATTCATATTATTACTCTAACATTTATTTTGGTAAGTACACAAATATGGAGTGGGGGTGAATCATTTTTTAGGCATGAAAACCATGATCACATCAAAGAAACCATAATGTGATTGTGACTTGGTATTCCATTATGGTTTGGTAGTGCAACTCAATGTTTTAATTATTTCGAACCCTAAGATATAATGTGCTTTCATTTGGACCTACATAGATTATTTTTTAAAAATAGCAATCATGATGCATTGTTGCCTATTTTATTAAGTACATAATTATGACATTCTATGAGCCTAGTTTTAGTAATTCCAAGTTGAAGGAATCATGACACCACAACATGAAAGAGTCATTTTTAAAGATTTTTTTTATTGCTCAATTTTTCTAAAGAAATTTTGTTCGTTATTTTCATTTATGTTTATTTGGTAATTCTTATTTTCATTAAATTTTAACCTATCAACATCTCCAAAGACTCATCTATCCAATCTAATATGTGATGAATATTATTAAAGATAATGAATAATCCAACCACCCTCAAACTCCTCTATCAATTCTCAAACATCTTCCTACAATCCAAGAAAATACTTTAGGGAAAATAAAACACAATAAAACATAAATAGAAACCTTAAAAATAAAATACAATAAACAAAGATTAGAATTATCTAGTGATATCATTAGAGTCTTTCATTTATCTTAGATACATTTATTCAATGTACAAGTATATTTATTATAGATATATATATAAAAATTGTCAATTATTTGGAAAAAAAACTATCATATAAAGTTGTGAAAGAGAAATTTAACATAAAAAACAATTTTTCTATTTCATTTATGCACCATAACTAATGAGATTATCAACACAACTTACAAAATATTCTCAATTCATTTATACCAATACAAGTGAATAAAAGAAAAGTTTTGGGATAAGTTAAATGGATCATTTTTTACTATCCCTCATGTAATAATAATGAGATGTCATAGTATTTCTTGAGGAAACTCTTTTGTGAAATCATGGAATTCATTTGATGGCCCAATACCAACATCATTCACAATTATAAAAAATCTTGAGGCTATTGACCTCTCAAGCAATACTTTATTAGGTGTAATCCCTAGGATATTCCAAGAAATGAAAATGCTTCAATATATCAATATTTCTTCAAGAAACTTGACAGAAGAATTTCCAAAGAGAGGAGTTTTTACAAGAATTGATTAGTTAGTAGTGTCTAGAAATGTTGGATGTTAGAATAATTTTAGAACAAAAAAGAAGGGAGAGCGAATCAGTTGTTCTCAGGTCCATATGTACCAATTGAACTTTCTAGCTCTTCAATAATTTCAAATCTAATCAGCTTTCAACTCGGTCTCTATAGCATATATCAATAACATAAAAACTTGTGGTCTAGTGTCCTAAAGTAAATAACTTGTAGAATATAAAACTTTCAACATCATCCACATCAAAATCATTTAGATAAGTATAACACTAGGATTTATAGTGGAAACCCAATTTGGAAAAAAACACTTGTAACATGCTATTGATTTTCACTCTTCTAAAGTGAGCTCTGTGAAAAGCCAACCCTGTTAAAGGTTTACAAAACACACTGGTAGGTGTGACCTTGTTAAAGTATTTAATCACCTTGTTAAGAGTGACCTTGTTAGAGGGCTTAAGAACATTCAACAAAATGTCACCTTGTTAAAGGATTTATACAAAATGATTGTTAGATCAACCTTGATTAAAGGAATTAAAATGATACAATGATTAGAAATTTGTAGTAGGTTCTGATCTAAAAATATACAACTCACTTTGTAAATATTGATCCACTTCACACATATGTTGATTCACTGACTGGACTTCATTTTCATCTCCATATCTGATCTGCATGAAATTTTCTTCAAGCAATCACCATAACACTGTTCAAATCCTTCACAACATTTCCTTCAGCCTTCTTCTTAGACTTATCATTTAATAACATCAACATCCACTCATACTGTAACCTCATAAATAATTTAATCTTATACCTCCTTGATCAAGTAGATCAATCTTTTACTGCTTAATCTCTTCCGTAGATCTTAGGTTTAGGTTAGATTCATCAAATCATTCCATCGTTATGTTCTCATTTTTTTCTAGATACAACTCTTAACTCCTATTATAAATCATAAGAAAATGATTTACCATGCATTAAATGGTCCATAGAATTCATTAATAATTTCAACACATTTCACATATCCCAAGATTTGAACTATGTCGGCTAGGATTCTCAATTCTTTCTCAAAATGTAAATTATTGACACTCAGTCAATACCATGTTTATCTCCTCAGTCATCACTATGTATCTCGATGATCACTAAAAATTTTCTTCTCAGTAATTACTAGCGCTCAGTCGACACTAGATTTTCTCAGAAAATATAGGTACTCAGTCGACACTAACATCACTCAGCTTAAACTATATTTCTTCACTTTTGCTTGGTTAACCCTATGTTCCCAGTCTTTCTTCCTCACTTAGTGTTAATGATAAACAACACTTTACAATGTCAACATCCCAACTAGTCAAGTACCCATTGAAGTATCACATAACAACATTTCCGTAGGTCCTCTTGTTATCTCCTCATCCTCTTCATCAAAACATATAGTACAATCCAAGATAGCACTTGTCTTACCAGTTAAGGTTTGACATCAATGAAAACATAACAAATGTTTCAATTGTAGTTTCCAACAATCTCCCTCTTTGGTATTGATGGAAACACCACATGAGCATCATATAATTCACCAAACAATCCAAATTTTTTGAGTAACAAATATCCATTAATATCCTTAGCTTCATTCTGATTTTCATCCAATACATCCAAGTAACAGTCTCCCTCTTGGATAGATTTATCTTTTCAGTTTACTGAATCTCTCTGAATTTCTCCCTCTTTTCTTAGGGCCATTTATTCTATATATCTTCATCTGAATCTCTCCCTCTTACAACAATGCCAAAGAAATTTGTTTCTCTTACATCTTTACCATGTAGATGTATTCTTGTCTATTGTGTATGTTGTATACTCCCTCTATCATCTTTCTTATGATTGATTAACATATTTTCTTTTCTTTTCAAAACTCTAGGAAACTCCTAAAGTATGACCTCTTCTACATCAATTTGTCAGATAATCTGATTAGCACATTTGATGAAGTGCTCCTATATGCTTCTAGGTAGCCTCAGTTAGAGGAATCACTGCTAATTTATCTCTAAGGTATTCATGAGCATCTTTAGGTAATGCTTTTGTGAATATATCTACTAATTGTTCCTTTCTATTCACATATTCTAATCTCACTTCTTTTTCTTGAACCAACTCTCTCAAGTAATGATACTTGATAGCAATATGCTTAGTTTCAGTGTGCATAATAGGATTCTTTGATATGTTAATAGCACTTGTGTTATCATAGAAAATAACAAGTGGCTCAGTGAATTCCTCCTTCATATCTTTTAACAATTGTTTTATCCACACTAAGTTAGAACAATTCACTACTGGTATAACATATTTAGCTTCTGTTGTAGATTGGGAAATGCAGTTTTATTTCTTACTTGTCCAAGAGACTAATCTCTTTCCTCGAAAGAATGCGCCACCACTTGTTCTATTTATGTCATCAAAATTTACAGCCCAATCTACATTAGTGTAAACTTTCAGTTCAAATTTTTCATGCTTCTTATAATACAGTCCATAATCTTCTATTCCTTTCAGGTATCTCAATATTCTTTTTACTGCCATCATGTGACTCTCTTTAGGATTTGTAGAAAATCCTACAACAATCCCAACTACTAGGGAAATATCTGGTCTACTATGGACAATATATTGTATCTTTCCAATCATGGATCTATACAAGGTTTGGTTCAGTTCAATTGTATCATCAGTTTTAGATAACTTTTGTCCAGTAGCCATAGGTGTACTCACTAGTCTAGAGTCCTCCATACCAAAAGTTTTAAGTATCCCCTTGACATATTTAGATTGAGTAGTATAGATACCTTTCTTCATCTAATAGACTTGCAAACCAACACAGAATTTGATCTCACCAAACATCGATATTTCAAATTTAGTTTGCATCTCATTTGAATTTTTTTGACATAGAGCATCCTGTCCTCCAAATATGATATCATCAACAAATATTTCAGCTAAAAAAATCCCTTTACCTTGTTCAGTCTTCATATATAGATTATTGTTGTCATTTGTCCTTAAAAATCCAACCTTTATCAGATAATTATGCAGTCTCTAATACCATGTTCTAGGGGCTTGTTTCAATCCATATAGTGCCTTGTGTAACTTGCAAACCATATTCTTCTTTTTTGGGTCAACAAATCCTTCTAGTTGTTCAATGTACATACTTCTTCTTCTAATATCCCATTCAAAAATGCAAACTTAACATCAATTTGATATACTTTGAATCCTTTGTAAGAAACATATGCAAGTAGAGTCCCCACTCCTTCCAATCTTGCAATAGGGGAAAATGTCTCCCCATAGTCAATTCCTTCTTCTTGTGCATATCTGTTACATACCAGCTTGGATTTGTTTCTAGTAACTTCTCCATGTTCATACAAGTTATTTCTAAATACCCATTTTGTTCCAATAATATTCTTGTCTTCTAGTCTCGGCACTAGAGTCCAAGTTTTGTTCTTTTCTATCTTCTCTATTTCTTCATTCATGGCTTGGATATAGTTTTCATTCTCCAAAGCATCTTTCACAATTTTGGGCTCAAATTTACATAGTATGCATGTAGAATCTTTCAACTTACTTCTTGTCAAAACTCCAAATTCCTTATCTCCAATGATTTGTTCAGGATTATGATGCCTTCTCACATACTGTGCCAAAGTAGGTTCATATTTCCTTTGTCCTTGGTCTTGATCTTCAAGTTCATCTTGTAAATCTTATGTCTCTTCTTCTGATTGCTCGACAAGAACTTCTCGTGGCTCAACAGCATCCTCTTAATGCTCGATAGTATGCTTGAAAGACTCATGCAGTTCCTTGCTATCTGGATTAGGTGCACTGCTAGCCTCTCCATCTTCTATGTATACAAAAGATCTCTAAACTTTAGGCTCTTGCTTGCACTCAAATTCATTATTTTTTTCATATTCATCAACTCTAACATTTACACTTTCCACAATTTTTTCAGTGTTCAAATTCAAACACTCTTAAGCTTTTCTCTTAGTGGAATAGCCAAGAAATATGCTGTCATCACTTTTAGCATCAAGTTTTCCATTTATATTGTCTTTCAATATATAGCATTTACTCCCAAAGACTCTAAAATATTTCACATTAGATGCATAACCGTGCCATAACTCAAAAGGTGTAGCATGTGTACCTTTCTTGATTTGTTCTCAGTTTAAGGTATAAACAACAGTACTTACAGCTTGTCTCCAAAAATTTTGTGCAATATTTTTCTCAATCATCAATGTTCTAGGACAATCCATAATTGATCTATTTCTTCTTTCTGCTATGCCATTCTATGGTGGTGTCCTAGGTGCAGACATCTGTCTCTTTATTCCTCTATCATTGTAGAACATATTGAACTCATTTGATATAAACTCTCCTCCTCTATCAGATCTCAAATATTTCAAGATTTTACCAGTTTCTTTTTACATTTTTTCCAAATACCACTTAAACAACTAAAATGCTTCAGATTTCTCTTTTAAAAACATTACAGTCATCATTCTATAATAGTCATCAACAAACAGAATGAAATACTTATCACCATAATAACTTTGTATACCCATAGGTCCAGAAAGGTTTGTATGAACTAATTCCAAAGCATTGCCAAAAGTATATGCCTTACTCTTAAAACTAGACTTTGTCATTTTTTCTAATTGACACTATTTGCACATCACATTTTCAGGTTTCTTCAATCTTGGTAAACATCTAACTTTTTTCTTTTTACTAATATATACCAAATTATCAAAGTTTACATGACACAACCTCTTATTCCATAAGCACACATGATCATACTGTGAAAACAAACATGTTTCTTCAAATAGGTCTAGATAGAACAAGTTACCTGTAGTCTAATCTCTAATTCCAATTAGTTCACCAATGACATCAAATGCTTTGGCTTGTCTGTGATGAAATTCCACTTGGTAACCAGTACTATTCAACTATGCCACACTCAACAAATTATAGCTAAGACCTTCAACCCAATAAGCATTTTCACATCTGATATTATTAGTCAATCTTATTGATCCTTTTCCTTTCACATGACATTGTGCATCATTACCAAACTTAACACTTTTTCCTTTGTAATGATTAAGGATTTCAAACTTACTTTTATCACCAGTCATGTGATGTGAACAACCACTATCAATAACCCATCTATATCCTTTACTAACATATGAAATAAGTGTATTTTTCTCATCTTCATCAGAATCATCTTTCATAGCAACATAAACAACCTCAATCTCACATTAATCAGATTCAATAGTTTCACTGTTAGTTTCCTCTTCAGCAATATAGCATGATTACTTACCTTTATCTTCGTAGTCTTTGTACCTTCAGTATTCTTTATCATTTATATTATCTTTGTACTTGATTTCCCTTTTGTCATCTTTTTCAGTCTTTTTAGGGCATCTTGTTGTAATATGGCCAAATTTGTTACATGAAAAATAGATAATAGGAAGTTTATCTCATCATCAATGATTCCATTAGCTCCTCTAATAGCAGTCACTACCTCCTTAATTCTACCCCAATATTGAGCATAGTCTCACCATATTGCATTTTCATTTCATCAAACTTACCTATTATGATTTTAGATTTGGCTCTTAGTACATTTGTGTCCCCACCATAGATAGCTGCAAGAGTGTCCCACATTTTCTTTGCATTAGTACAGTCCTTGATGTCCTCAAATTTGGGATAGCTTAGGGAAAATGCAATCTCCAACATTTCTTTATTATGTTCTTGTTTTTCTTTCATCTCCTTAGCAGTCAAAGGTGAAACAAGAATTACATAATAATTTTCCACATAGTATTTCATCGAATCACCAATACCAGCTAGATGCAGTTTCATCAAACTCTACCATGCATGGAAGTTATCATTGTTCAACTTCGGTACCTCCTTTTTGTACATCTTGATCATTAGCTTCATGTACCTTTAAAATTTTATGTACAAGCACCACCAACTCTGATACCAATTTTTAGAATTATTTTAGAACAAAAGAGACAAGGGGTGAATCAGTTGTTCTCAGGTCTAGATATACCAATTGAACTTTCTATCTCTTCAACAATGTTAGATCTAATCATCTTTCAACTCGGTGTCTATAGCATTTATCAATAACATTAAAACTTGTGGTCCACTGTCCTAAAGTAAATAACTTGAACAATATAAAATTTTCAACATCATCCACATCAAAATCGTTCACACAAGTATAACACTAGGATTTATAGAGGAAACCCAATTTGGGAAAAACCACTTGTAACATGCTCTTGATTTTCACTCTTCTAAAGTGAGCTTTGTGAAAAGCCAGCCATGTTAAAGGTTTACAAAACAAACTACTAGGTGTGACCTGGTTAAAGGATTTAATCACCCTATTAAGGGTGGCCTTGTTAGAGGGATTAAGAAAATTCAACAAAATGTCACCTTGTTAAAGGATTTATACAAAATGACTATTAGGTCAACCTTCATTAAAGGATTGAAACTAATACAATGATTAGAAAGTAGTAGTAGGTTATGATCTGAAAATATACAAATCACTTTGAAAATATAGATCCACTTTGCACATATGTTGATTTAATGACTGACCTTCATTTTCATGTCCATTGATGATCTACTTGGAATTTTCTTCAATCAATCACCAAAACACTATTCAGCTCCTTCATAGCTTTTCCTTTAGCCTTCTAGTTAGACTTAATAGTCAATAACATCAACATCCACTCATAATGTAACCTCATAATTAGGTTAATCTTATACCTCCTTGATTAGGTAGATCAATCTTTTACCACTTAATCTCTTCCATAGATCTTAGGTTTAGTTCAGATCCATCGAATCCTACCATCATTATGTTCTCCTTTTTTTTCTATATAAAAATCTTAACTCCTCTTATAAATCATAAGAAAATGGTTTACCATGCATTAAATGCTCCATACAATTCATTAATAATTTCAACATGTTTGATATATCCCAAGAATTCAGCTATATCAGATGGGATTCTCAATTCTTTCTTGAAATGTAAATTACTGACACTTGGTCAATACTATGTTTATCTCCTTGTCATTACTAACAATTTTCTTCTCAGCAATTAACTGTCACTCGATAATTATTGGCTCTCGGTTGACACTAGATTTCCTCAGCAAATACTGACGCTTGGTTGACACTAACATCACTTGGCTTAAACTAGATTTCTTCACTTTTGATTGGTTATGCCCATGTTCCCAGTCTCTCTTCCTCACTTAGTGTTAATGAAAAATAACAAATTACAATGTCAACATGCCAACTAATCAAGTACCCATTGAAGTATCACATAGCTCAACCCTTCCTTAAGGCCTCTTATTATCTCTTCATCCTTTTCATCAAAAGATATAGTACTCTCCTAGATAGAAATTGTCTTACTATTGGAAAGTTGGCTATACTAGTGTATATGACTTAGCATAGTGTTTTCATTATGGCAACAAAGTCATATAGTAGTTTGGAGTCAGTGCACTTGATGTGAAGATCAGAAATTGGCTGTGTTGAAGACTACACAGTGTATAGAGTTCTTGAAGCTCAGAGCATCAGCACATGTGTGTACAACTGAGTTATGGTATGCACCCTAGAAGATAAGTTGGTTAGACTATATTCATGCTTAGTCTATGAGCTCATGATCAGATATGCAAGTATGAGAAAGATACAAACAATTGAAGTTACACAGCCAATGTGTGCTAGAGAAGAACAAAGTAAGTAGCTGATTGTTAGCATTTTGATTTGTAGTTATATTCTAATGATGTAAAGGCTATGTACCTATTGTAATTAGGTTTCCAAAATGTAAATAATTTTTTTTGTAAATACGATTGAGACAATTCAATTGGAAGCATTGTATGTAATCGGTTAAAGGGCCAACCTAGTTGTTTGTTTTGTATGCCCATATAAATATGAGATGTGCCCATTGTAATTAGCATGGAAGTAGATAGAGAGTTGTGATAAGTAGAGAAGAAGTGTGTGAAGAGTCTATAAGATGTATTAGATCTTTGCAAAAGGTCAAAGCATCAACACATCAAAGGAACTGATCAAACAAGCAGTGTCACAGTGACAGTTCATCCAACAGATATAGTGTGTATCTGAGATCAGAAGGTTGTAGCCTTCACAACTTGAACAGTGACCTCTAGGATAGTCTGACCCTTGAATCCTAATAGGGTCTGACCCTTGAAAAGGTCAATTGTACTTAATACATTGTAAAGCAACTCCTAATAGGGTTGAGGATCTTCTAAAAAGGATCATAAAACACTAGTACATAATATTAGTGGGTATCAATTCCCAGTGGGGTTTTTACCTATTTTGGTTTCTCCATAACCATATTGGTGTTATGTGTTGATTTAATGTTTCATTGTTATGTGGACGTTCATTTCATTATTTAAATATTTAAGTTCAGTTTGTGATTAAGTAAAAAGATAAAATACAGTGAACACTGATTCACCCCCCCCCCCCCCCCTCTCAGTGTTCCCATTCCTAACAATTGGTATCAGAGCTATGGTCCTCAACAAAGAAGTTTAACCACATGAGGAGATCATGGAAAAAGTAGAAATGAAACATCTAAAGAGAAAACTTGAAGCAACTCTTGAAGACTTGGACAAATCTAAAAGAGAAGTTGAAGAACTAAAAGAAAAACACAATGATGCTCAATTAGTCATCAAAAGGCTAAGAAAGGATTTGAAAGAATGCTCTACCAGTGATCTAGGGGAAATGGTCAAGAAGTTGAATGAAGAAAATGCATCCTTAAAAGAATAGCTTGAATAATTTGATGATAAGCTGATTAAAAATTAGGAAGTCTATGAAGAACAGGTCAAAGAGAACCTTCAACTTAATGAAGAATTAAGGCAAGCAAACATGGAAATCTTAGTGCTAAGAAACAACAAAGAAAGCTTTGAGTCTGAATTGAAAGAAGCAAAGAATCAAATTGACACATTACACACCATTTATGACACTATAGAATCTAGTTGTATGCAAGAAGAGCTAAAGGAGATACTAGCTGCATTGGATATAATGAAGCAAAAAATCAAATTAACAACATGCGAGCAAGAATGAAGCACAAAAAAACTCTACCGATACTAAGATGACTGAAGATCAAACCAAAGACAATACTGAACCACCTAAGAATAAGAGAAAGAAAGTAGACCACACTTGTTATGCATGTAAGAAGCATTGACTTATAGCAAGGAACTATATAGAGGTAAGACCTTTTAATGGTTACTGTTATTCATGCAATAAATTTGGTCATAGAGCTATGAATTGTAAGACAAGTCAGAAGAACATGACTCAGTATAATCGAAGAAATTAGAATCAGTCAAATATAAGAAGTTCTCAGAGTCTTACATGTCAAATATGTAACTACAATGGTCACTCATCTAGACAATGTAAAATGGTGACTCATGTCAATGCACTGAGGAATATAAGGCCTCTGGTCATTTTTCACTCTTGTTAAAAGGCTGGACACATATCAAAGTTTTCTAGATCAAGGACGCAAGGTCAGGAAAGCCTTAAAAATACCAAAGAACTAGTACTAGATCCCAAAGGAGAAGTTAATTTTGTAAAAGCTTATAAGGATGTGAGCTTGAGTTGGTTAGAAGCAAACAAGGACAAGGTTGATGAGTATGTATTAGATGCATCCATAGTGGATGCACCCTCTACATCTAGATGAATGGCCCTCAGAGTCATAGGGGGAGCTAATTTAGGTCTAGACCCTTCCACAGCTAGTATACTCACTCTCAAAGTATGCACCTTTAGACTTAAGCTTCTGAAGACTAGAGGAACCTTCGTACAAGAGCACACTAGTTGATTGTTTTCGAAATGAAAGTTAGAAATTTCCATATGACAACCTGGTTTATGTGACAAGCATTGATGGTAGAATTTATACTTTAAAGTACATAGAAGTTAGAAGATCTCTCATTACATTCAAATAAAGAGAAATTAGAAATAAAAAGATCCCTAATAGTTGATTGAGAAAGATTGCAGTTTGATTCATCAAGTGACTTTATGTGCATTTGATTGGTTGTGGAAACACTAGTTCATCGCGCCGATTCTGAATCTCTTGGAAACCTTTGAGAAAGCATTATGCAAGTGATGCAGGAGCATCCTGGGTGTAAGAGAAATCTTGCATCACCCAAAAATATTTATGTTTTTGTATTCAATAAGGGCTATTCTGTGCAGATCTGCTATTTATGGAAAGTTACTATTTTTGGTAACTTTCGTATGTGCTCAGAATGATCTGATTTCTTTCTTGGAGGTTCATTTTGGTCATATAAGTCTGCTAGTAAAGTTTCATTGCCAGATCAAGTGTATATTGGAAGATATTGAAGATTTTCGGTATTGGCAGCAGGGTACAGAAACTTTGAACTCAATTTTGAAGGCTTTAGAGGCCCCGGATGAGGTTGAAAATTTGGGTGATGAGTGCTTGCGTTGGTCAAGCCTGTAGAGAACTTCGTGGCATTTCTAAAATGGGGTTATAATAGCCGATCGGGTCAACTGGTGATGACTTATGGTCTTCGAAAGTTGGGCCACCTGAAATGGCGGAAAAAATTTTTCTTCAAAATTTATGTTTGGGTTTCAAAGGTTATCTTGAGCCGACTATGGTGTAATAAATTGTAAAATAAAATAATTCTAAGTTTGGTCGGCCCTTTGGGCTAAATTTCTGGAACCTTCTCGGGTGGTGGAAATTGCCTATATAAAGAAGGCCCGTAGTGTTGTCTAGACAGTTCTGGGTAGTTCGGGAGGAGTTCTGGGTAGTAGATCTGGGTAATCATTCGAGGCTTTGTCCTACAGAATATTGTAAGGGAATGCCCATGTGGCTTTTCATATTGTAATTCTGAAAGTTTGTAATTCCACATTTGTGGAGATAATAAGAAGCCAATTTTCTGTTCTTGCATATTATTGTTGTTGTTTCTCTATTTCTGTTATGTGTTTGTGGTATTAAGGGGAGCACCCTTCATCAGCAAGTAAGTGATGGCTACTCTTATAGTATTTGATGTTGTAGAAAATAAAAGGTATGTGTTTAAGAGACATCCATTTAAATCAACACTAGATGACCTAGAAGGAGCATTCTCTCAAATGCCTATGGGCATTATACATGTCGAGGACATTAGGGCATACATTTACTATAAGAAAGAACCAGTAGGATTGTACAGATTAAGGGCACACATGGAATCTATGTTAAAACCAAACAAAACCTTTATGGATGAGTATGCACGGTGGGATAATCACCCAATAGTGTAGTATGCTATGGCATATGAGTTCTATGAATAAGAATGGATGAAGATTCTACCGAGCAGAATTCATGATGACCTATTTTTGATAGGTGAAGTGTCGATCAGAATTATTGGTGACCTAATTTATTATATAACATGCCTATCAAAGTCAGGTGATGTTCTTCCAATTGGAAAAGATGTGAGGAAACTTGTTAAACAAACATGCAAGTCAAGAAGTGATAGGCACAGAATCACCATAGAGCCTATTGAGAAAAATGACATCAAATTGATGTCTATGATACTTGGATATAGGTTTCAACACACCAGGAGGGTAAACAGTGTGTCTACAGCCACAATTCTTGTAGCCATAAGAATTTTAAATTAAAATGGAGAGTTCAACCTTGTTGGAAATATAGATGTAGTAACTAAGAGGAGGGGGTGAATCAGTTAACCACAAAATATTACCACAGATCCCTTAGATGTCTTATTAAATCATTTACTGATGTCACTCAGTAAACATACAGAGAAATGTTGAAGCTCAGTCATTCCAGTGAGTATTAATTATAACTATTCTTAAGCATTCACCAATGATTAACATACATGAATGAAGAAAATAACATGAACACAAGAGACACTAGATTTAACGTGGAAACCCAATATGGGAAAAACCACCAATGTAACTAGTTACTATTTTTCACTCTTCTAAAGTAATGCCCTGTTAGGAGCCAACCCGGTAAAAGGTTACAAAACACACTATTAGGTGTGACCTTGTTAGAGGATTTGATCACCCTATTAGGAGTGGCCTTGTAAGAGGTCTTTTGAAACAATTCAATAGAACTATCACCTTGTTAGAGGATTTACAAAATGCCTGTTAAACCAATCGGTTAAGAGATTTTGAAATCACTGCTAAAATTGTAAGAAAGTAACAATGAAATGACCTGGTTAAGATGCAACTAAATTGATGATTACAGATCTCTGTTTTGCTTCACTAGATCCTTCCTGATCAAATAAATATTTTCTACTCCTCAAGGATATCTAACCATCCTTCAAAATTTGCACACACCTTTCTTCCACATTTCCGCATTATTCTTCACACTCACACACAATTCACCACTTGACCTTCTATATATATACCATTTGGATTGTTCATTCAGATTGTCAAGTTGGCACTAATAATCATTACAACAGTCGGCTGGGATAAAAAAACTTTATTTCTCAAATTAACAAAATCCTTTACTGGGCTGACCTTGCTCGATAAGAAATAATCCTGAAAAGATTTTCTTCAGTGACCGAGTGAACTTGGTAACCACAGCAAATTATGCAACATCCTTTAGAGACCGAGTGAGCTCAGTAACCACTAACTTTCCTTTGATAACCGTGGAAGCTCGGTTAACACTATTTTTTGTCATATTCTCTTTTGACACCCGAGAGATCTCGGTAGACACTGAAAACCACCTTGCTAACCGACTGAGCTTGGTAGATACTGAGAATGATAATTGATATGACATTTGTGTGACATCAAAGATAACACACAATTAATCCAACAATCTCCCTCTTTGGCATTGATGGCAACACAACATGTCATAGCATAATGAAATTTCACAAAAAACATAGAATAAGAAACATATCCTTAGCTTCATTCTGATTCCCATCATCCTCAAACTTCTCTCTCTGATTGAGAACTCTCCCTCCTAACTTCTCAAATTCTCCTTCTTAGAAATTTCTAGAAATGACAGCAAACTCTCCCTCTTTGACAACACATGCCAAAGACAACTCACACACTTTCGGTGAATACCACTGTACCTTAAGTACTGATTCATATGCAATGATTCCTTGACTATGCTGCATCAACTGAATGATCTTCAACATGTTCTAGTTGATGCATCCTTAAAACTTTATTTAGTGAGCCTCGGATAGGGGAATGACCCCTAACTTACCTCTTAGATACAAGAATGCATCCTTAGGTAGTGGCTTGGTGAAGATATCTACAATTTGTTCTTTTGTATGAACATATTCCAGTTTGATTTCCTTGTCCTACACCAATTCTCTGACAAAGTGATATTTTATAGCAATGTGCTTGGTTTTGGAATGCATTACCGGATTCTTTGAAATATTTATTGCACTTGTATTATCACAAAACATAACAACTAGTTCTTTGATCTCAACCTTCATGCCTTCCAATAACTGTTTAAACCAAACAATATTAGAGTAGTTTACTGCTACAGCAACATATTCTGCTTCTACTGTGGATTGGGATGTGTAGTTTTGATTTTTACTAATCCAAGATACTAACCTCTTGCCAAGAAAGAATGCTCCACCACTTGTACTCTTTCTATCATCAATGTTTCCTGCCCAATTAGCATCAGTAAACACTTTTAAGTCCAGAATGCCTCCAAATCTATACCACAAGCCATGATCTTCAGTTCCTCTCAAGTACCTCAAGATTCTTTTGATTGCCATCATGTGATTTTCTCTAGGTTTTGCTGAGATTCTTGCTACTATACCAACTACTAAGGCAATATCAGGCCTTGTGTGCACTACATACTGTAATTTTCCAATCATTGATTTGTATAAGGTCTGATCTACTTCTTTTGAATCATCATCTTTGGTAAGCTTCAGTCCAGTACACATGGGTGTACCAACTGGTTTTGAATCTTCCATACCAAACTTCTTAAGTATTTCCCTGATATATTTAGACTGAGTAATGTAGATACCATTTTTGTTCTGTTGAATCTGAAGTCCAACAAAGAATTTTATCTAACCAAACATAGACATTTCAAATTCTTTGTTCATTTGCTCTGAAAATTCTTTGCACTGATCATCATTCCCTGTAAACACAATATCATCCACAAATATTTCTGCCAAAACAATTTTGTTATCTGGTCCTTCTTTGGTGTATAAATTACTGTTATCATTAGCTCTTTTGAAATCAATCTAAATAAGATTGTTATGTAATCTTTCATACCATGCTCTAGGGGCTTGTTTCAGACCATACAATGCTTTGTGTAACTTTCAGACCATATCCTTTTTGTCTGGATCAATAAAACCTCCAAGTTGCTCAATGTAGACTTCTTCATCAAGAATACCATTGAGAAATGTAGATTTTATATCCATCTGATATACCTTAAATCCTTTATATGCTGCATATGCAAGTAAAGTCCTTACTCCTTCTAATCTTGCAATAGGAGAAAAAGTCTCTCCATAATCCATACCTTCTTCTTGAGAATATCCTTTACATACCAATCTTGCTTTATTTCTTGATACTTGACCATCTTCATTCAACTTATTTCTGAATACCCATTTTGTCCCAATTACATTTTTATCTTTAGGCCTAGGTACAAGAGTCCATGTCTTATTTTTCTCTATTTTCTCTATTTCTTCATTCATAGCCTCAATCCAACTTTCATTTTCCAATGCATCTTTGACATTTTTAGGTTTCAAATCAGCAAGTAAACATGTACCTTTTACTTTACTTCTTGTCATAGTACCATCTAATTTATTTCCAATAATCTGATCTGGTGTATGATGCTTCCTGACATACTTGGCCAATAGAGGTTCCTTGCTTCTTCAATGAGTTACATTGTCATCTTCTTGAATTTCATCTTCAGGTTCAGGTTGCTTGGGCTCGGTAGATACTTGCTTGGTAGCTTCAGACTGAGACTCGGTTCTTTGTGACTCGGTCTGAACTTCTTCTTGTGATTCATTTACTATATTGGGCTTGGCAGATGCAGTTTCCTTATTGACAGATGTTTCTAGCAATGTATCAAGTTCAATGTAAACAAATCTTTTGTAATCCTCTAGTTCCTTTTTGCTTTCTTCTTCAGTCTTTTCTGCAAACTCATCAACTTTCACATGTGCACTTTCCATGATTTTGTGAGTAGACAAATTCAGACATCTATATGCCTTACTTTTGTAAGAATATCCCAAAAATATTCCTTCATCACTTTTTACATCAAATTTTCCTTTTCTAGATTCTTTCAAGATGTAACATTTACTACCAAATACTTTTAGGTAACTTACATTGGGTTTATAGCCATACCATAACTCATAAGGAGTCTTGAATGTGTCTTTCCTCAACTATACTCGGTTCAAGGTATGAACTGTAGTGCTGATAGCTTCCTTCCAGTATTTCATAGCAATGTTCTTTTCAATTATTAGAGTCCTTGCACAATCCATGATAGATCTGTTCCTTCTTTCAACTATTCCATTCTGCTCAAGAGTTCTTGGAGCTGATACCTGTCTTTTGATTCCTCTTTCAATGTAGAAATTATTGAATTCATGGGAGATGAATTCACCACCTCTATCTGATCTCAAACACTTCATTCTTTTTCCTATTTCCTTTTCTACTCTTGCTAAATACCATTTGAACTTCTCAAATGCTTTTGACTTTTCTCTTAAATACATAATAGCCATCATTCTAGAGTAATCATCAACAAAGAGAATAAAGAATTTTTCTCCAGTATAGCTCTCAATTCCAATAGGTCCACATAAATTAGTATGCACAATTTCCAAAATATCTTCAAACTGACAGTTTTTACTTTTAAAGCTAGACTTTCCCATTTTACCAATCTGACAATTCTTGCATAGACCAACATCAAGTTTCTTCAAAGTAGGAATACCTCTTACTTTCTTGAATTTTCTTATTTTCACCATGTTATCAAAATTTACATGACATAACCTTTTGTGACATAACCAACTTTCTTCAATTTGAGCAATAAAACATGAGCATTCACCAAGATCAAGATAAAATAGGTTACCTTTGGTTTGTTTTCCTGATCCGATCAGTTTTCCCTTGTCATCCAGCAGTCTTGCTTTTCCATTCATGAATTCAACTTTGAATCCAATGTTGATTAGATGTGCTACACTTAGAAGATTATGCTTTAGTCCTTCAACCCAATATGCATTATCACATATAAGTTCTTTGGTTAATGAAATTCATCCTTTTCCTTTTATACAACAAGGTTCATTGTTTCCAAACCTTACACTACCACCATCATAGTTTTCAAAGTGTTCAAACTTAGTTTTGTCACTAGTCATATGATGTGAACATCCACTATCTATGATCCATGTATCATTTTTGCTTATATGAGAGATAAGTGCCATCTCATCTTCATCATCATTAGATTCATCTTTTATAGGAATGAAAATAATTTCTTCTTCACTATCATCAGAATCTTTAGCCAAAAAACATGTTTTCTTACCTTTATCCTTGAATGATTTGAAATTCTTCTTGCCATTGTACCTGTGACCTTTCTTCTCATCTTTTCTTTTCTTGTTTGGGCACCTAGCTGCAATATGACCAATTTCTTCACATGAAAAATAGATTAAGGGAGTTTTACCTTTGTATTTACCTCTTCCTCTAGAATATTTCTTTGCAAGTAATGCTTCAATAACTTCAAGATCACTATCAGAACTTTCCTCTGATTCTTCTTCACTTTCTGACTAGATTTTCTTGCCCTTCTTAAGTGAAAGTTTGGCCTCAAAGGCTGATTCAATATTTTTAGAAGTTGGAACATAGTTGTCATAATTATCCAGTTCAAAGGCTATCAATCTTCCAACTAAGGCATCCAAAGTTATATTGTGATTTTCTTCACATCTTCTTTCTTGAATAGAAGATACTCTTATTGCATAGATAGGAAGTAATTTTCTAAGAACCTTACTTATAATGGTTTCATCATCAATTGTTCCTCTAGAAGCTCTGATTGCACTAACGCTTGCCTTGATCCTTTCAACATATTTTGCAATGTTTTCATCTTCTCTCATTTTCATCTGATCAAACTGTCCTCTTAGGCTTTCTGCTTTGGCTCTCTTCACATTGTCATCACCACCATAAATTTTCTTCAGCTTGCTCCAAATTTCATGAGCAGTTGTGCATTCTTTGATCTCATCAAATTCTTCATAGCTAAGAGCTGATGGAATGTCTATCATCATGGTGTTATGGTTCTTTTTCTTTGCAATGTCTTCAATAGTTAATGTGCCAGTAGGAACTATATATTCTTGATTAATATATTTGCATCTTGAATCACCAATGGAAGCCAGATGAAGTCTCATGAGACCTTGCCATGCTAAAAAGTTATCTTTGTTAAGCCTTGGAATTTCTTTCTTGTAAGACATCCTGATCTTTAGCTTAGGTCCTTGAAACCCTTCCTGCAAGCACCAAAAGCTCTGATACCAATTTTTGGAAATATAGATGTAGTAAATGAGAGGGGGGGGGTGAATCATTTAACCACAAAATATTACCATAGATCCCTTAGATGTCTTATTAAATCATTTACTGATGTCACTCGGTAAACATACAAAGAAATGTTGAAGCTCAATCATTCTAGTGAGTATTAATTATAACTATTCTTAAGCATTCACCAATGATTAACATACATGAATGAAGAAAATAACATGAACACAAGAGACACCAGATTTAACATGGAAACCCAATATGGGAAAAACCACCAATGTAACTAGTTACTATTTTTCACTCTTCTGAAGTGATGCCCTGTTAGGAGCCAACCTAGTAAAAGGTTACAAAACACACTATTAGGTGTGACCTTGTTAGAGGATTTAATCACCCTATTAGGAGTGGCCTTGTAAGAGGTCTTTTGAAACAATTCAATAGAACTATCACCTTGTTAGAGGATTTACAAAATGCCTATTAAACCAACTCGGTTAAGAGATTTTGAAATCACTGCTACAATTCTAAGAAAGTAACAATGAAATGACCTGGTTAAGATGCAACTGAATTGCTGATTACAAATCTCTATTTTACTTCACTAGATCCTTCTTGATCAAATAAATCTTTGCTGCTCCTCAAGGATATCTGACCATCCTTCAAAATTCACACACACCTTTCTTCCACATTTGTGCATTATTCTTCACACTCACACACAATTCACCACTTGACCTTCTATATATATACCATTCAGATTTTCAAGTCAGCACTAATAATCATTACAACTTTTAACAATCATTACAACAGTCAGCTAGGATAAACAAACTTTATTTCTCAAATTAACAAAATCCTTTATTGGGCTGACCTTGCTCGGTAAACACTAATCCTAAAAAGATTTTCTTCGGTGACCAAGTGAACTTGGTAACCACAGTGAATTCTACAACATCCTTCAGAGACCAAGTGAGCTCGATAACCACTAACTTTCCTTTGATAACCATGGAAGCTTAGTTAACAATATTTTCTGTCATATTCTCTTTTGACTCCCGAGAGATCTCGGTAGACACTAAAAACTGCCTTGCTAACTGACTGAGCTCGGTAGATAATGAGAATGATAATTCATATGACATTTGTGTGACATCAAAGACAACACACAATTAAGCCAAAAATCTCCTTCAGACAATTGTATCCAACACAACCTATGTGAAATCTTGTGCACACAACTAATTGATAACATTAAGGCAATCAAGCATGAGAAGACCAAGATATTCAGATTTAGGTCTCTTATCATTTATATGTACTTCCATATTGTTGGAAATGTGTCAGACTTATAGCTTGATAGGAAAATTCCTACCATACCACAAATATCCTTCAAGGCATCTACTAAGAGCACTCTCAGAGACTACATGACACTAGAGTTGAAGACATTCAAGGCTATGATGTAGATGGGATTCAAGATTCTAGAGAAGATAGTTGAAAAGTATAAGGATACTATTTGTTTTATGGTTGAGACTAACACAACATGCATGGAGGTAGTTGAACCAAGGACTAATTGGATCCATCCACTTGGATATGAAGTTGATGAACAAGTCCTAGAAGCATATGCGCAAGTATTTCTTTCAGCCCCTAAAGATCCTAATGAGCCAAGATGGGGAACCTATGAAGAGAAAACAAAAGAAATTGTTGCAGTCTTGAATAGTGCAGCAACTTAAAGAAAGGTTGCCAAAGTTATCTCAAAAATCTTGAGAAATCATGGAGTGTCTCAAGAAGACCTAGACAAAGAAAGGGAACAAAAGATTTCTTTGGAAATTGAGAGCACAATAGAAAAAAAAATTGAATAAGAAGATCCTAAGCTAAAAAGGGTACAGATAGAAAAGTATGATATTGAGAAGGGTAAAACTGATTATACTCCTTCTGTGCCCATAGTAACTGTTAATCTTACTGCTCCTCCAGAGTATAAGACAATAGAAAAGAGTAATAAAGAGATCATCACCAGTCATCCATCCTTATGAGTAACAAGGAAGAGGAAGAACACTCAAGCTCCTCCCAAAGTAAGTTTCAAACTTGTCGAGTGCAAGGATCATTGGTGTAGGAAGAATTCATCAAGTAGGAAATTTCTATGAGAAATACAATATGATTGACAAATTAGAGATACATGTAATGATTATCAAACACATGTTGAATTTTAAAAGGATAGTCTTAGAACTTAAGACTATGATCCCTAATAATGTATGGAACATCTTAGAATCCCAAAAGAGACAGGCTATTGAAGAGGATCTAAGGATAAGAGAAAAGATTCTAGATGAAACTCTTCCTATATGTTCTCTAGAGGAGAAATCCTTGTTGTTAGACTTGGTGAAGCCACATCTTAGAACTAAGTCAAGGACACTACACATAATAGATAAGAACTATGAATTAGTCACAAAGGAAATAGAGAAAGCCTTTGAGAAGGTCTTTATGAATATGCACATGTATCCATCTACTGTGCCTATAGAACAAGTACCCACTATGGTTTCCAAAGATTCAAAGACCATCAATATACAATCTACAGGTCCACAGGATTCAGTGCATGTAGTTGATATATCCACAGAGACACCTAAGGATGATTCAATCTTCATTGACAATGTAAAAGTTACCATGGCGGCCACAAATATTGATCTGGAAAAGTTTGAAGAGGCATTTGTAAGCACTCAAGAGGTTGAAAACTTATGTAGTAACACTCCTCCTATTCATCAAGAAGAAATATTAATTGAAGATATAATAGATGAAAAGGAAGAAGAAGAAGAAAAAGAAGCAGAAAAGAAAACAGAAGTAGAGAGAAAATAAAATGAACCATCAGTTGAAATAATCAATGTAAAACAAGAAGTGATGGATAGCACTCCCATCACTCCCTCAAAAACATTGTTGTCAAGTTTGACACCTGACACAACTAGTTTGGACTCATGGGGAGAAGAAGACCTGATTAAGTTTAGTGTCTTATCTATGGAGAAGGCTAAGGAAAAACAAGTGATGAGGAATCCCCTCCTTGTAGAGTCAGTGAACATCCTAAGTAGCTTGTTACCAATAGACAAGAAAGTTTCCAAGGTACACTCCATTGATGATGTAAGAACAGTCATTTCACAGTTCAAAAGCAATTTCTCTAGCCTAGAAGAATCTGCATCTCAAGTTACAAAAGATAAGTACATGAAGAAAAGGATATGTGAATTGATCAAAAACTTCTCACTTTACCTCAGTTCACTCAAAGTTGGACAAGCAACTTTGAAAGAGTTTGCAAAAAAAGGAAGGAAAATCATTGCCAACTACATGGATTAGGACAAGTTAACTGATGCCCATTTCAAGAAGATTCAAGAGGTAGAAGCTATGTTAGAACAAATAAATAAATCAGTGAAAGATCCATCTACTCATGTAAATATGTGCAATAATGTGTATCAATGTCAAATTGACAAGATTAAGAAGGCAGAAAAGGAGATGTCCAAGATAAGGGCTAGGCAGACTCAGCTAAGGAATGCTCTTGTGCCCTCATTAGACATACTTAATCAAAATATCAAAGAGATAGATGTCACCATGATAACTTATGATCATGGTCCCAGCATAGATTTGGAGAATATGGAGAAGATGTAGTATGCAGTATGCACCCATCTCCAGATTGTAATTTCATTAATCACATTTTGGAAGAAGGAGATCCAAAACTTGCAGATTGCATATCTGGATGTTCTATCATAGTAAGTAGTTGTGTATATAGTTTTGAAGCACCTTTTTCATTAATGTCAAAGGGGGAGTATGTATAGAATATGGTCATAGATATGTACAAGGAGATATAAGGGTTATAGATATGTACAAGGAGGTATAAGATAGAAATTATGTATAAGGGAGATATATGATAAAAGTTTTTTTGTATTAAGGAATAGTTAGAAACTTGGACATATTCCTTTGTTGCCATCAATGAAAAAGGGGGATATTGTTGGAAATTTGGCTATACTGGTGTATATGACTTATCATAGTGTTGTCATTATAAAAAAAAAGTCATATAGTTGTTTGGAGTCAGCGTACTTGATGGGAAGATCATAAATCAGCTAAGTGTTGAAGACTGGATAGTGTACAGAGTTCATAAAGCTCAGAGCTTTAGCACACATGCGTACAACTGAGTTTTGGTATGTGCCCTAGAAGATAAGTTGGTTAGACTATATTCATGCTTATTCTATGAGCACATGATCAGATATGTAAGTATGAGAAAGATACAGACAGTTGAAGTTACACAACCAGTGTCTGCCAGAGAAGAATAGAGTAAGTAGCCGACTGTTAGCATTTTGATTTACGGTTATATTCTAATAACGTAAAGTCTATGTGCCTATTGTAATAAGGTTTATGACATGTAAATAAGTTTTTTTGTAAACATGCTTGAGCCAATTCAATTGGAAGCATTGTATGTAATCGTTTAAAGGGCCGACCTAGTTGTTTGTTTTGTATGCATATATAAATATGAGATGCGCCCATTGTAATTAGTATGGAAGTAGATAGAGAGTTGTGATAAGCATAGAAGAAGTATGCAAAGAGTCTATAAGATGTACTAGAGCTTTGTAAGGGGTCAAACAATCAACACATCAAAGGAACTGATCAGACAAGCAATGTCATAGTAACAGTTCATCCAGCAGATATATTGTGTATCTGAGATCAAAAGGTTGTAGCCTTCACCACTTGAGAAGTGAGCTCTAGGATAGTGCGTCCACTCCACTAACAGGGACTATTGTAAAAGACTCCTAACAGGGTCCGACCCTTGACAAGGTCTATTGTACTTAATACATTGTAAAGCAACTCCTAATAGGGTTAATGATCTTCTAACAAGGATCATAAAACACTAGTATAGAATATTAGTGGGTGTCAATCCCCACCAGGGTTTTTAGCTATTTGGGTTTCCCGGTAACCATATTGGTGTTATGTGCTGATTTCATGTTTCATGTTTATGTGGATGTTCATTTTAGTAGTTAAGTATTTAAATTCAGTTTTTGATTAGGTAAAAATATAAAATATAGTAAACACGGATTCACCCCCCCCCCCCTCTCAGTGTTCCCATTCCTAACACTTACCTATTAAGGTTTGATATCAATGACAATATAACAATTGTTTCAATGGTAGTTTCCAACATTGGCCTATATGGAATTTGGATTGAATTACAACCATGCTTTTATGCCAAACACAAATAGTTATTGGCCTCTAAAAAGGTAATAATACGAGCTACGATTGGAATATCAATCTTCATCATGCATTTTGTATTGCTTATAATTTTATATAGGAGGCATACAAATCAAAATATCCCAAACCTCAACATTGGGCCTAAAAGGATTTCATATGAAGAACTTGGAGATGCAACTAGTGGGTTTAGCTAAACCAATCTAGTAGGAGTTGGTAGCTTTGGATCTTTTTATAGAGAAATTCTCATTGATGTGACAAATATTGATATTAAAGTTGTCAATGTACAAGATAAAAATATTTTCCAAAGATTTGAAAGAGAATATAATGTGCTAAAAAGAGCCTGACACTCTAATGTGATCAAAATCATTTCATCTTGTTCTAACCTTGATTTCAAAGCCTTGATTTTCTATTCATGTCAAATGGAATTTTAGAGAGATAGTTGTATCCTAAGGAAGGAGATTAATGCAAATTGAATTTAGTTGACCCATTAAAAAATAGAAAAGGATATAACAGAAGGAATAGAACAACACATTATCATTACTTTGTGAAATTCATTCATTGCGACCTCAAACTAGTAATGTGTTATTAGACAATGATATGACTCCACATATATCATACTTTTGCATTAAAAAACTCTTATTTAAAAATTCATCAAATTCATTGACTTCTACGAATGCATTAAACGGATATATTGGTTGCTTTGCACTAGGTGCAAAATTTTGCATTATCACAATATTGATTGCCTTTGATTATTTTTTATTTTATATTAGTATTTCATATGGATTGAGAATCATAATTAAAAATATTATATTGTAGAGTATGGAGTCAGTGGAAATAGTTCAACAAAAGAAGATGCATACATCTATGGAATTCTACTTTTAGAAATATTTCAAAGGAGTATAGCAACAGATACCATGTTTGTAGAGGGTAATAATCTACCAAAAAGGGAAAGTCTAAATTTTCCAAATAAAATCAAATAAGTGGTGCACAACCAACTACTTACTAATGTTAAAGACTCAAACAAAGAAATGGTATTAACATGTCTTACTCAATTTATGTAATTAGGTTTGGTTTTCTCAAGGGAACTACTATAAAAATGCCCAAAAATGATGGATATAGTTGGAAGATTAGAAAAATTAACAAGTTCATTTCTTGGCAATCTGAGAGATTTTCATTTTCCAATAAATATCTCACCACTACTCAAGAGTACAAGTAGGCCAAGAAATTGTAGTTCAAGGAACCCTGAAAATTTGTCTACATCTACATCTTAGCTTGCCACTAAATCTAATAGAAAGTGTTAACTATTTTTTCCTTGTTTTGTAACATATCAGGGTAACTACATCAAGATGGTGTGCAAAAAGGGGAGGCGGTATAAGTGGACCTTTTTTTTTAAAAAAAATTTCCTCAAATTAGGTAAACCTTAACTTGGAAGAGAATTTTGAGTCACATTCTCAAAATTAGAAGATATTCCAAGAAAATGAATTGTAGAACTCTGAATCTAGTTTCTAAACTACTAAAGTTTTCAAACAGTGGACAAGATTAAGAGGGTCAAATCTATTGCACACAAGAAAATGTTCCTTATTTTTTTTTAAAAAAATAACATAGTATCTAGTGTGCATATAAAAAAAGATATAGTTAGATTTAGTATTATGAGAAACCCTTTGGTTGAAATATACATAAGAGAGAGATATACAAGTTTATTTTTTTGTAATTTTCTATTGAGTATTTTATTTGTTATGATTTTTTGAACTAGGCACATCCTAAAAATCAGGTGTTTGTTCGTGTGCTAGACATAAATTGCATCAAAATAATTGAAAATGCAAATTTTTAAAAAAGTGTATATAATCATGTATAAAAAAATAATATGTAATTTGTTAAAAAATTTGGTCAAGTAGATCAAAAGTTATTAAGAAAATGGTACACATGTGTCTTTGAAAATTGTGTAGACAATAGTAAAGAAAATTAAAATTTACCATGGTAATGTTCATAAAAAATAGAAAAATTTATATGGTTATAAAGAGAAGATGTGTGAAATTATGGTGGTAGTTTTACAACTACCCACTTGATGAAGTGTAAACCTAATGATAAGGAAGTTGAATAACTTGTTTCTATTGGGATTATAGAAAGGTTTTTACAAAGAGGGCAGGGGTGAACTAGTACCTTTTGAAAAAATTTCTAATTGAATCTTTGTGAACATAGCTATCATTAACCAACTATATCAATTGCATTCAACATCTATCCAAAACATAACTAAAATATAAATGTGTGTAATCTAACCAAGAAACCATTCATGAAACTTCATACATATAACTAAAGTATTTTGGTATCACAGAGACCCTTTTTAGAAGGTAAAAATTGTGGTGAGGATGACACCCACAAAGCTTCATTACTGCAGTAAGAAAGTTGTTGGTTAAGGCTACAAAGATTGTGATCACTTCTGGTGATCTTACCCTATTAGAAGTAATAATGAGATCAACTAGATCTACCTAGTTAGAGGATTTTAGCAACACAATCAAGTGTGCACTCAGCTAAGAGATTTACAATAGAACTGTTAAGTTCACTCCGTTAAGAGCTTTAAAGTATGCTATAATGGTTAAAGAGTAACAGTAGGATTTATCAGTAAATAGCAACTCAAACTTGCCCAATTCAGATCTATAAAGTACTTATCTTTTATCACCTTAATGTGATTGATCTCTTCAATTATTACTGCTTAGTAGCCTTCTATTTCTGATAAAAATGAATAGTCCTTTAATGCTTTGTCAATTAAAAACCCCCTCTGATTTTCAGATGTCTTCCACTATGGCAGCTACTTCATGTGTGTTACTTGTCAAAATTACATCCTTACAAATTTATATCAAACTAACCTTGACCTAATTAAGGTTTTACAATATCTTAGAAAACCTAAGATCTATGGTAGAAATCAATAACCTAGATCAACAATACATGGGAATCATCAACAATTCAATGATTACATCCGTGATATTAAATTTTGTCTTGATCTTGGTAAACCATCTTCTTAATTGGTGTAAACCATTTGCCTTGTAGTTTTTTCCATTCCGAACTGCTATGTCATTTTTTATTTCACTCAATGTATACTATATTCATCACTTGGTAATTAACTGGTGCTCAGTTCATATGAATTATTGGTGACTACTGTGCTCAGTACTCGGTAATCATCTAGCTCAGTAAGAGTGTTCAGTCAAAGCTATGTTTAGTTAACTTAGGTATCTATCTTATGTTCTTCTCGGCGTATAAACTCTATGCATTGACCGACTATTCTTCCTTGTATCCTTTACCAAATTTATGACTGAATGATACTAATGAAAACCATTAATGCTCTTTAGGAGTAACATTCTCCCCCTTTGGCATTAGTATAAAAAAATCTATGTAGATGTACTGACTTCAAAATTTGTACTTAACAAAAATATGAATCATATGTTGTAATGCCCAACCTAGCATCTTCTTATGTTAGACTAACAGGACTATTGCTTTGACACTTTGGATTTTATGATGGACTATGATTATTATTTAGTTAGCATTTTATGAAATATTTGAGCATATATATTTGGTTACTGCAGTTTATTTGGAAATATTAAATGAGTTATAATTTTAATGATGAATGGCTAGACATGAACTATCAGTAAAATGTTTCACATTGATTTGTGTTATGATGTTTATATTATGATCTAACCCTACTGACCCTATTATGATATGATGTTCACTGGTTGATGTGAGTGTAGGATGAGGAGGGGCAGTCGTAGTTACTCCTACGGGAGGTCCACACAATGTCGCACTCTCCCTCCTTGTTTGCCACTATCTGTTTATATTTATATATTTGTATATGCATATCAGTGGGTGATGCAGGATGCAGGTACTAGGCATCGTCTCCACCTGGCTACATAGGTTTGAGCGTGCCTTCAAAATCCTCAAACTGTTGTTGTGTGGAGATTTAACCAAGCTACTCTTGAGGTTACCCATGGACATAGAATTTTGTTTAGGAAGTTATCCTAGTTGGGAAAGTAGAATGTAGCTTACGTTATGGACTTGTTTTGATGTTGATCTAAGTTTATGTTATGAGTTAGAATTAATCTATTTTATATGTATAATAATTATAAATATGTTATAATTATTTGTATTTTATATAGGTATGTGTATATGTGGGTGCACACGCATATATCCATGCTTATATAATTAATAATAATTGTATGTTTTCATAAATTGTATAAATGGCATGTTATTTATAATAAGTAAATAAAGTGAGTGAAATAAAGTATATTTAATGAATGTATTAAATAAAAAAGTAAAATAATAATAATAATAATAATAATAATAATAATAATAATAATAAAAGTAAATGCTTTTTGTAGTAAAACTAGCTATCTAGGAGGGAGTTGAACTCAAGACCTCCTACAAGTTAGGCTAGTTAGTTTCCATGTGTGCTATGTGTTTTTCTTGAGATTTATTTGTTGACTTTCTTGTTATGGTCTTCTTTCAAACTATTTTAATTAAATTTATTAAAACTTTGTTAAGTCATTTACGGGAATAATTTGGTTGCTCTTCCAACCAACTATAGAAGTTGGAGAAGTTTCTTCCCGTAAAGAAACTCCTCAAACTAAATACTTGAAGGATAAATATTTTTATTTTGGGGATGGAGGGAGAGTTGGAGTTTTTGGAAGTTTTCTACATTGATGTTTTTTCCAGAAATTATTCATAATTTCTCGTGAGATTTAGAGTGTTTTAGTTTGAGGGCAAGTGTGTGGATTGTTTGGATTTTGATTTTGAGAGGAAGCTTTCTAGAAGATTACCATCTCACTCAAGGTTTGGAGGACTTGCAGAGGTGTGCTCCAGACAGTGTGAAGTTTCTTTGCAGGACTCCAGGTAGGATCTGCAACCAGGAAGAATTATCTTCTTGCCTATGTGTATTTGTGTATATATGTGCATATTTTGGAAACTAGTAGTATGTTCTTATGATATGTCAATATTTCATCATTATATATGTTAATGAATTAAATATTGTTAAAAAAAAAACAAATACTTTGTGCAGGAAGTTTAATGACAGTTTATTTTCTTTGTCAAAACTCTTCTTGAAAGTCTATAATTAATTTTATGATTTGATATATTTATTTGTGCATATGTGTATGTTTTCTTAAATATATATATTATTCATATGCCCTGCAAATTTTATGTTGTGAAATGTTTTTTAAATAGAATGATAATAAAAAATATATATTAATAGGAATTAGACAAAGTGTTCTCGTTTATATACCCATACTATGTTGTAAATAACTTTTTAACTAGACCTTATTTTTCCAATCGCTCTGTTGAGAATGTGCGTAATTAGGTTTTATCAACTATATGTCAAAATTAGGAAGATCCAATGGTTAAAAAAAGTTATTCTTACTGCACTAAGACTATATATTTTATGACAATCATATATTTGTTTCTATAAATAATCATGCATAGATCCTTGTAGGTTCATTAGTTTATAGTACTATTTTTGTTTCCCCATTAATATTTATTAATTTATGATTTATTTTTGGACCTATTGTGAAAACTTTAGAGTCATAGATTTCCTTATTGGATAATTGTTTGACATGGGTTTGGTTTGTATCTTCCAACCTTGATCATGGTCTTTGTCTACATCTTTTTACTTCTCTCAATGATATATTTTATTGTTTTAAGTTGATCATAATATTTTACTTGATGTGTCTTGAGTATGTGACATCCTTGTACTATTCTAATGTTGTTTATGGTTAAGGTTAGGGCTTGTCCTGGTGGTTTGAGTACACAGGAGAGTTTCCTAAACCTATGAAATAATGCATTTGAAGTATGGAAATTCTTTTGTCATGTTTTGGCTAGGGTAATAGGTACCCTAGGTGAGTGGCTCACCATAGGTGTTGGGACCCAAAGTTTTTTCCAGGAGATCCTATGGGTGAGTTTATAATTAAGTGATAACCTTAAAATTATCTTGGGAGGGGGGAAATAAAAGATAATGAAAAAAAAAACATGTTAATGGCTACATAGTCCTATTGGAGTACCAGGACCATGGGTAACTGATAGGGTGGATCCCTATTCATAAAGAGGGGACCGGGGTTACATGGTTGCCAAGGTGGATCCCAATACACAGGTTGTGTGATGACACTCACTTAGGTGGTATCCTAGAACCTTGACCTCTATGTTATAGTATGATGATATTTTATGTTCTTTTGAGTCTTGAATTTCTTTATCTTTTGAGCCTTAGATTGCTTAGGGCCTTGTGAGTATCTTGGTTCTATCTCCTAGCATGGGGGGTGGAACCTCATTAGTTTCACATGGTTGGGTGGCAAAAATATTTCGAGGTCCTATTCGTGGTTCGTGACTTGGATGCATTCAAATTTATGTATTGATGCAAATATTTGTATTTGGTATTTTTGAAAAGAAAGATGAAAAGATATGTTGTAATGCCTTCGGGCCATTCATGTAATTGTTATTATGAGATCTATTATCAGAAAGATGTAATTGAAAAGAAAATAAATGTAATTAGGAGGGATAGTTCTAGGCTTTGTCTCAAGGGTTGTTATTTGAAAGATTAAAGTTGGAAATATATTATGTCATGTCAAAATTATCTTTTCTATCTCTCCTTTGTTGCAATGAAAGAAAATGTTTATTATGTTAAAATATAATTTGTAATGAATAGTTATTCAATGTGTAGGAAGGAGAAATGAAATTAGTATATAAAGTAAGAAATATAATTGTAAATGAAATGTTATTTTCTTACCCTATCTCTTAAAGTTCTAAAATGTGAAAGTAAAGAAAATAAATGAATTTCAATTTGGATAAGTAATGTAAATGAATTCATTAAGGGAACCTTAAGGAATTTATGTAAATGTAAAGTAGTCATGATGTAATGTTGGAAATAAATTTTTTAGTTGCAATTTTTGGTCTTAAGACCTGATTCCTTATGGGTTCCCTGGCGGGGACATTACATATGTGAACTCCCCCTTTGTACATGCTCTTAGTGTGATGTACATACAAGAATATATATACATATATTTTTCCCCCTTTTTTGAAATTAATACCAAAAACAATGTACTCATAGTTTGTCAAAAATATTCTAATGCGTTTTCTTCAGTTTAGGCAAGAGGTTTTCCAATTCCTCCTTAAGGTTCTCAAGAGATATGTGCTCTAATCTAATTTGGGCACGCATATAAAAAATGTTCTCTAATAATAATATATCTAGGGTGGAAACTAAGTCTTTTTCCTTATTCACATTTCTTCACATTACCTTGAGATGTGGAAGCAATTAAGCCTAAATCTTGATTACTTGCTCTCTGATTATATCTTCTTTCTTCCTCAAGTCAATCCTTAACTGCTGGAGTTCTTGAGCTTTTTATAATGCTTATGGTATACATTGGGCTCGGTTAAAGAATGAATAGAGGTAGTATCAAATCACCTCTATTGAGATGTAAGGTATGGGGGAAATATTAGATCCACTCCTAAATCCAAATTCCCAAAGAAGAGATCCAATTTGATCAGCCTAAAAGTTAATACACAATCGAATCAATCTATGGCGAATATGAAAGAGAGAGAAAAACCCTATATTTACCTATGGTAGAATTGTATTTGAAATATAAAATAATTGAAATAAAATTACTAACCTCAAATTAGGGCAAATCTGGAAAATACCAATTTCTAATCTCTGTGTGTACTTTCAGGTAATTTTGCAACCTATTTTGGACTGGAAATGCTGAGATGAAGAAAACCCAAAAATCTTTTGTCTTTCTGATGGTAGGTAGTCTTTGACCCTCATAAAAGGTAAAATGATACATTCTTTGTTTGAAGGTTGATTCAAACTTTGTTCATAGATCTCAGAAGTTTTTCGAAAAGGGTATCCAAATCTGCTCTTAGATCCAAAATTCTGCACCTGCACCTGTAAGAAAGAGAGGGTTTTTATTATTTGTTTGAGGGGTTTTCCTTGGTCAAACCTCAGTTTGGAATCAACCTTAATATTGAAATTGAAATAAGAATGCTAGCAAGTAGTAGAAGTAGATCTATCAATGAATCTATATGCAATTGGACAGATATGCAATTATATTTCGAATGTAAACAAGTATATTGATATGAAAGCTTGAACACAACAATGGTAAATGTAAATCAAAACCATGAAAGTAAATAAAAAACCTCCATTCTTGTATGCTTGGAATTTACCTTGATAGAAGAATGAATGGATCTAGAAGATACACAAAGGATCTTGAAGGAAGATCACACCATCATGATGGCTAGATCTAGGGTTTGAATGATGAATCTTGCATGCTTGAACCAAATCCCTTCAAAGGCTTGAATTCTTGAATCCTTGATCTTCAATGGAGAACTTGGATGGAAAAGAGGACTTGAATGCTTCCATGAAAATTCTTGATGAAATGCTTGCTTGATCACCTTGAGAGCTTGAGAGAGGAGATTGCCAAACTTGATGTGAAAATGAGAGAGGAAGGCCTCCTTTTATAGTGAACTAGGGCACAATCCTCTAGAGGGGCCACCTTGGAGAATTAAATCTTAATTAGGTCCTAACCTTTAGAAAATATACCTAGATTAAATGTAAATTAAGGATATAGCATTCCAAAACCTGAAATGGTTGACCCCAAGGCGGCAAAACAAATATCTTTGAAACCTGACACCCAAAAATCAAGGAAATTTGAAATCTAGATTGGTGGTCAAGGACGATCTAGACTCTGACCTAGGTCAGCTCAAGGTTGACTTTGACCCATAAGGTCAACTTTAACCTTATGGTCAAAAACCTCTGGATCCTGACCCAAAATGCTAGGAAATGTAGATTGAAGGGTGACCCCACAATAGCAGGTTACACTTTTTTAGACATGCTGATTTTTGCTGAAAAAGAACATTTTTAATAAAATATGATGATTTAAGCCTTGAGAGGTTCCATTTGAAGGAATTAGTTACAAATGGTTAGCTCAAAGCCTCTTAGATAATAAAAACATTGATATAACCTGTATACTCCTCATTCATACCTATAATGGAGTCTCCTTTGCACCTATTAAAATGCTAACAAAAAATCACTTTGACTTTATCTTTTGAAAGATAAAATGGATCCATTTGAAAAACCTATCTATGTAGTAAGGTACCATTGAGAAAAATCTTTCTAACAATTATAATGTTAATATATATTAAGTTTATTATGACTTTGTATTTTTAGTGTTACTAAACATAGATATTTCACCGTATGTCTACCTCTATGTTTGATGCTTATGGAAAAATAGTAAATAAGAGAAAAAAAATTCTAAAAAATATCTATGCCCTAGGTATTGAAGTTATCTTTCTATTAAAAAAATAAAAATGAAATTGGACAAATACACGACAAGTTATAAGCTATGTAGTCAAGGTATGATAAAATTACAGTTTAAAGTCAACTTCAAATGTTAATAAAATATGTAATAAGTATGATAATGTCTTCAAACCAATTGCATTCCCTCTATATGGATGTTAGAAAACTAAATTTGAAAGAATCACATTGATATCTATTTTAGAAAAAAAGTTATGCTCTATGAAAACAATGTAACTCTTTGAAAATAACATTTTCAACAATATATCAATTTTCATGGGAGAAAGAAAAAATCATTCAAATCAATTCAAAAATAAAAATAAAAATATGTTTAGAATCTAAACAGAAAATCCTAAAAGTCTCTAATTTACTTGATCTTTTTATTTTAAATGGTTTAACAAAAATATGCACTCGAATCTGAATTTTTTTTTTCAAAATGTAGAGTTCAATGTCCATTCAGGCAAAAAAGTGTAACCCACTATTGTCAGTTCACCCTGAAGTGAAAATCAGGGATAGATAGAAGTAGAATGAGGAGAACAAGTATGATCCAAGAAAAGAGCTGATTCATGGTTCTTGACATGACCTAGACCACTGAGTCAGTGGGCTAAATGCTCTTAACATGGAAGTGTTTCCATTTTAAGATGATACATTAAGCCCCCACTTTAGCAAGAGTATGGACTTGATGCAAACTCTTGGTAAAGAAGAAGAAGAAGAGATCCTAGTGGATTCAAAATGAAATAGAATGACACATAGTTTAGGGATACAAGCCCCTAGGCTAAGGATTCTAACTCAGCATACGTGCACGAGGGTGCAAAAACAAAAAAGGAAAAAAAACACAAGAAGAGGGGTTAGTACTAAAACAAACACAAATCAACTAGTACAAGAAACCTTACTAAGAAACACTTTTGATACTAATATCATATTTGGAAAGCTATCATAAAAGCATAAATTATTACATAAGAAAGACAAGAGCAGCACTATAAATAATGTAGCTTCATGATCCAGTCCTTCTAGCATGAAAGAGAAAAGAGAGAAAGAGAAAAAGAGTGATTACCTTGCCTAGTAAGATGCCCACCTTACCATAAATCACCCTAGAGGGAGAGCCCAATAGTTTCACCCATAAACTGAGCTTGCAATTGTAATGTGTCTTTTGATGGCTTCTAGAATACCTATAGATCCACCTTCTTGTATCACTATGAATATGAAATGCGTGTCTCCTTAGGATTTAGCAACTTATGTGTGTTACCTTTGGAAGATTTAGCATACGAATGTGTGTCGTTTCAGGATTTAGCAACTTATGTGCATTACCTTCCAAGATTTAGCATATTTGAAATTGGAAATGCATGTCCCTTCAAGATTTAGCAACTTATGTCCGTTACCTTCCAAGATTTAGCATATTGATTTTTTTTTAAAAATGTGTGTCTCCTCAGGATTTAGTAACTTATGTGTGTTACCATCAGAAGATTTAGCATATAGATGCATGTCTTTTTAGGATTTAGCAACTTATGTGTGTTACCTTCCAAGATTTAGCATGTAAAAATAAAAAACTATATTACAAGGGAGACCCTATATATGGCCCCCTCCTTAATATGGAAAAAATATACTATTTTGACATGTTAAGGAAAGGAAAGAACAAGGATAAAGCCTTCTTGAACATCAAGAAAATATCCATAAACAACACCCAGTCCAAGCCAAGAAGGTCACAACTCCTATGAGGCCATGGAAGGGATGAATGTAAAGAGATATCATGCAAGAAGTGAAAAGAAAGTAACCCTTATGAGGGATAGCACACTGTTCAATTTCTAGGGTGAGAGATATATCAATCATGGAAGCCCAATGTCAAACAACAAAAGAGGTTGTTATCAAGGACATACATCTTCAATGGAAACCAAAATTTTCATGTATGATTGGATATCACATAATAGATAAATACTGCTTAACCAAGGAAAGAGGTGGATCCCAAAAAGATAGAAAAGAAGGAGATGGCATCCTTTCCCCCCAAGTGTAGGAACAAAGATGGAAGATGATACCTACTTCACAAGACAAGGAGATATCATGTTTAATATAATATACACCATATCCTTAGAGAGGGATATTGACCTCTACATCTAAGAATATAGATAATCATGAAAAGGATATGTCTCTCATGGAAAAGGATCCTCCAATGAAAATAGATCTTATCAAGAAGACCCCCACCAAAAAGGAGTGCTTTAGATAAAATATCATCTTTCAACAGGTAGGAACAAAGATTCAATCATCAAGCCCCCTGCAAAGAAGAGGAAGAGGAATCTTTGGAACAAGGGAAACAACTATAACACCAAAGAATGGGTGAGATTTTATAAAGAATATAATTTGCAAAATAGAGAAGAGGTGATGACTTAGGTCAAAAACTTCTCATATAAGAAGGTTATCCATAGTCAAAACATCTATCAATATGTTGAAATAATATTGCAATATAAACAAATACCACTAAGGTAAGGAAAGCAATTCCCTAGAAAAAGAGAAAGAAGGAAGTACCTTTCCCCCCAAGGATAGAGACAAGGGATACCTTTGCAAAACAAATGTCTTAGAAAAGATATCTTCAAAAGAAATAGATTCTATGGATGCAAAAACCATAGAAAAATAGGAGAGAAAGAATACCAATTAAGCCCCAATAAAAAGACCTAATGGATCCTAGGAGACTGGATGAAGATACACCTCTTTCCCCCCATTCTTGAGATAAGAGGGGAAGAACATCTACATTATATCTAAAGGAGGGGAATCCCCTATATCAAAATTATGAAGGAATTGTAAAACTGCATGAGAGTGAGATATAATTCTTAAAGCAACTCTTTCTCTAACATATAACTTGAAATGTTTACAATCAGCAAGTAGATGTTTGTTACTATAATGAAAAGGACATTTGTATTTGTATAAAGCATCTATCGGCATAGGTCTAAAGATTTCTTTTTTGGAATTCATTAATTCAACATACACCTTCTTAGCCACTTCTTGACAAGTATTAGAGTTATCTAATATAGGTGTGGGGAGAAGAATGTGAAGAGGAGGACGATGATCAACACTACCTACCTTGACTTGAGATCTTGAAAAACCAACACCATACATATTTAGTTTAGGGGGTATATGAACTAGAAACCTAATACCATGCTCGTTAACCCCAAGCCCTAAACCTGTATAACCTTTTTTAGTCACCATATTATATCTGGTAGTGTACATATTATGTAAAGCTTCTATAGGAGGTGATTGTTTATCATGTTCATGAGTAAAGGCTGCATAATGTGGGATAATAGGTTTGGAAGAAGTTTCTTTACCCTTTCCTTTAATGTCATCATGAATTGGAGGAGAAGTTAAATCAAAGAAATCTTGCACATTCGGATTCTGAACTATAGCTTGAATCCCATCATAATTATGGGAAGAGAGAGGATGAGCAGATGGAGATTTAGGTATTGGATTAGGATTGATAGGATTAGGATTAGAATGATTAGGATGTGGTGTATCATCTCCCAAATTCTTCACATAAGCTAAAAGATGAATAAGGCTACCACATAAATCTTTAATAAAGGTTTTGAATGTAGGTAGACTAGTGTCGGTCAACTTCACAAAAGCATAAGCAAGAGAAAAGTGAAGGGTCACCAACATAATGAAGTGAATGATACTTTCATAAAAATCATAGGTATTATAAAGAGATTCTAAAAGAAGGATGATAAATAACATGACCATACATCAAAGCATCTTAATGATTTCCATAGAAAATGAAATGTTTGAAATGTTTTTGTAAATATATAGATTTTTTTGTATTTTTGTATTTAAAATGAAAGAACATAAACTAGATCTAATTTAAATGCAAGAAAAGATCTAAAATCTAACACAATAGGGCATCAAATTCCACAAAATAAAGGAGAGTAAGTATGTCAGGTTCACCAAAATGAATAGTGAAGGTGAACACACACAATAAGACAAAGGGAAATCTAACACCAAAAGGAAAGAGAGTAAGCTAGTCGGGTTCACCAAAATGAATAGAGGTAATATGGAATCACCTCTATCGAGATGTATGGTATGGGATAAATATTAGATCCACTGTTAAATCCAAATTCCCAAAGAAGAGATCCAATTTGATCAACCTAAAGGTTAATACACAATCAAATCAATCTATGGAGAATATGAAAGAGAGAAAAAAACCCTATATTTCTCTATGGTAGAATTGTATTTGGAATCTAAAATAATTGAAATAAAAGTACTAACCTCAAATTAGGGCAAATCTAGAAAATGCCAATTTTTTATGTTTGTACTTTCAGGCAATTATGCAACCTGTTTCAGACTGGAAATACTGAGACAAAGAAAACCTAGAAATCTTTTGTCTTCCCGACAGTAGGTAGTCTTTGACCCTCATAAAAGGTCAAAGGCTAAATTATTTATTTGAAGGTCAATTCTAACTTTGTTCGCCGATCTTGGAAGTTTGCTGAAAAGGGTGTCAAAATCTACTCTCAGATCTAAAATTCTGCACCTGCACCTGCAAGAAAGAGAGAGTTTTTGTTTTTTGTTTGAGGGGTTTGCCTTGGTCAAACCCCAATTTGGAATCAACCTTAATATTTAAATTGAAATAAAAATTCTAGCAAGTAGTAGAAGTAGATCTATCAATGAAGCTATCCAATTCGATATATATGCAATTATATTTCGAATGTAAACAAGTATATTGATATGAAAGCTTGAACACAACAATGGTAAATGTAAATCAAAACCCTGAAAGTAAATACAAAACCTCCATTCTTGTATGCTTGGAATCCACCTTGATAGAAGAATGAAAGGATCTAGAAGATACAAAAAGGATCTTGAAGGAAGATCACACCATCATGATGGCTAGATCTAGGGTTTGAATGATGAATCTTGCATGCTTGTGTTAGGAATGAATGTGAATGAGTGCATGAAGAGTTTTTTATACATTGAGGTATTGTTTGGATATGTTTTATGATCATTCTGTAGCAGTGGATTGTTGCATTCATGACTAGATTGTCATTGATGTCAACACAGTGATATTTCAGTGAATTGACAGGAAAATAGATGACTGTTTTGATCATAAATAATTTTATATTGAAGATTGGCTTCTATAGAGTTAATAGAAGCTATAACATGATGTTATTTATCTTTAGTTAACAGCACAAGTCTTTATCTATTGTGGATTGTGAGATAAAGGTGATTTAGTGAAGTTCAGTGACAGATAGGCAGTCAGAGTACCTGATGGAGGATGTTTTGTAAGTAATTATCCTGATGGAATCAGACTTTGTGGAATTAAATGTATTATCTTTATGATGTATTTTAGCTATGGCTAATAGAACATAAATATTGGATTTCATATGAATTAGTTACAAGCTTTTTGGTGAAGATAGTATGTCAGAACAATGTTTCTGAAGAGCAGTTTTGGTAAATTGATTATATCTTTTTATTGGGATGATATTTTAATTTGCAAAGTTAGATGAAGCATCTAGACACCTTGTGGATACTTTGGTTAAGATTTCATAAAGTTTGGATAATCTTTGAGAAAGTTATAGTACCTGGAAGCCGACAGTTTTATGTAATATTTAATGTAACGTGTGAGAACTATTATTTTGTATTTGAGGACCGACTCATTTGTAAGTATTTGAGTGTGGTATATAAGAAGGATTGTTTTTCATTATTGTATGTATGAATATGAGAAAGAATATATGATGATGAGTGAATTTGATGAGAGAGTTGCGAATCTAGGCATGAAGTGAAGAAAAATGTCAGTATAGCAGTGATCGATGATTTGTGAGTGCAGAGATCAGAGTTTGAGGTATTATGATGTTGTGAGTGTAGTTTGGGCACGGTAAGTTGAAGGTATTTTGTTCCATATTATTCTGATGAATAATCTTAAGGTCTGTTGGACAGTGAGTTCAGAGATCTTTCCTTGAAGCTATTTGGGCAGTGGGTCCATCTGTCTTCCTTTTGTTCTTTAGACTCTTAACCGGGTCAGAATCTTTTAACAGGGATTCAAAATCTCCTAATAGGGATTTATATGTACTGAATGTATTTCATAAGACTCCTAATAGGGTCCATCCTCTAACAAGGAACTTTCATATTAGTACATCATTTTGTGGGCATCATTCCCACACGGGGTTTTTCCCTCGATTGGGTTTCCTCGAGAACATATCTTGTGTCATTGTGCAAATTGTGTATGGTTGTTCTTATTATTGCATTAGTTATATTGTTAATTGCTGAAAAAGGAATTAAATTGATTAAGTATCAGATAACTAATTCACCCCCCCCCCCCCCCTCTCAGTTATCTTGGGGATCTTTTCTTTCTAACAATTGGTATCAGAGCAGTAGGTCCTTGAAAGAAAAGTTTAACAACTTAAGGAGATCAATGGTGAATTTCAGGAAAGAAAGCCCTAAGTTTGATGGAATAAATTTTGATAGCTGGAAGCAAAAGATCAAGGTACATCTCTTGTGTTTAGGACCATGTTATTGGTTGATTACAAGCAAAGAGAAGGAAGTCATTACTAAAGATAGGCTTGAAAGTTGTTCAAATGAGGAAAGAGACATATTTATGTGTAACATACTTGCGAAGGAAGCACTTTTGTCAGCCCTACTAGAAAATGAATATGGTCAGGTAAAAGATCTACCTAAAGCTCATGATATTTGGAAAGCTTTACTTAATACTTTTGAAGGTGATGTACATGCAAAGCAAGCTAGATTACATAATTGGATTTGTGCATTTGAAGATATAAGAATGTTAGAAGATGAATCAATTAGAAGCTATATGGGAAGAGTATCTGAGATTGTTACAGGAATTAAGTCTTATGGAGGAACAAAGATAGAGCATGAAGTGATATGGAAGATCTTGAGAACATTGACACCAGTATTCAAGCAGACAACACAAATGATTGAACAAGTGATACCTTGCACACCGAACTTTTCAAAAGAAACCCTTCTTGGAAGATTGGAAGCAGCAGAAATGAGTTTGAAAATGTCAAGAGAATTACCTAGAATGGAGACAGCATTCAGTGCTCTGAGTACTAGACCTACATTGTCAAGAAGTACAAGCATGAACATAGATTATGCAAGTAGCAGTAGAATCAGATCTGAAGAAGATAAGAAGATTGAAGAAGGTATTGCACTACTCATGAAAAGAGAACCAGAAGGTAAGAAAATATTTAAATGTTGGACTTGTCAAGAATATGGTCATTATGCATCTAAATGTCCTAAGAGAGTTAAGAAATACAGAAACAAATTTAGAAGACTTGATAAATGTTACTATGTTAATGATGAAGAAATTGAAGCAGGAATTGAAAGACATTTAAGTGACAGTGATAATGATAGTGATGACATAGGATTTGTGGCTATAAAGGAAGAAACTACTGAATCAAAATTTGTAGAAGAAAAAGCCCTAGTTTCACAAGTAGAAAAGAAATTAGATTGGATTATAGACAGTGGATGTTCACATCACATGACAGGTGACAAAGGAAAATTCATAAAATATAGCAATTATGATGGAGGAGTAGTCAGAGTTGGTAATAATGCACCTTGCTTAATCAAAGGTATAGGATCTATTACTCTTGATGGAAAGACTAAAACTGATGATGTTTACTTTTTTGATGGATTAAAGCACAATTTGTTGAGTGTTGGATAGCTAGTTGATAAAGGTTATCAAGTTTCTTTTACTGAAAGCTCTTGTATGATTAAAGATAAGGATGGAAATATAATTGGAAAAGGATCTAGAACCAGAGGTAATGTGTTTCAGTTGAATCCTACTGAAATAACATGTTTGATGACTAAGATTGATGACAGCTGGTTATGGCATAGAAGGTTTTGTCATATAAATTTTGATAACATTGTGAAGGTGAGTACTACATTTGCAGTGAGAGATTTACCAAAGATTATGAAGCCTACTAACATGATTTGCAAAGAATGTGTGATGGAAAAATAGAGAAGAAGTTCATTTCCAAGCAAGAAGTTTACATCTACTGAGAAGTTGGAGATCATTCATACAGATTTGAGTGGACCTACAAGAACTAGAGGATTTCATGGTGAAAGGTACTTTATGATTTTTGTTGATGACTTTACAAGAATGAAGTGGGTTGCATTTTTGAAAGAAAAGTCTGAGGCATTTGATAAGTTTAAAATTGTTAAGAATAAACTTGAGACTAAATCAAGAATGAAAATTAAATGTTTGAGATCAGATAGAGGAGGTGAATTTACATCTAAAGAATTTGATAATTTTTGTGAGATGAATGGTATTAAAAGATAGTTTTCAGCACCTAGAACACCTGAACAAAATGGAATTGCAGAAAGAAGGAATAGATCAGTAACTGAAGCAGCAAGAGCAATATTGTTTGAAAGTGATTTGGCGAAGATATTTTGGAGAGAAGCAGTGAATATAGTAGTTTACATAATGAACAAAGTACAAATCAGATCAGGAACAGAAAACACACCTTATGAATTATGGTTTGGGCATACACCAACAGTTAAGTATTTCAAAAATTTTGGTAGCAGATGTTATATTAAAAGAGATGATGATATAGGAAAGTTTGATCCTAGAAGTGATGAAGGAATCTTTCTCAGTTATTCTCTAAAAAGTAAAGCATATAGATGTTATAACAAGAGAACTAAGTCTATTGTTGAAAGTACAAATGTTAGAATTGATGAGAAATTAAAAATTCAGGAAAGGATGCTTGATTATGAACTTGATGGAGAAACCTTTACTCAGTCTAACAATGAAATTTCTGAACATTTTTTTGAGACTAATAGTGAATTCACAAATGAAAATATTGAAAACAACAATGATCAGAGTAGAAAAGAATCTACGAATGAGACAAGAGTTGAAACTACAAGAGTTGAAACTACAAGAGGAGAAACTACAAGAGGAGAGACTATGACACCTAATAGGTACACAACAAATAATCATCCACCTAAATAGATAATTGGAAGCTTAGACAGAGGAGTTCTTACTCAGAATAAGGTACTTTTATGTTTGATTTCACAAGTTGAACCTAAAACTACAAATGAAGCATGTGAAGATGAATGTTGGATGAAAGCTATGAAAGAAGAATTAGATCAGATTGAGAAGAACAAAACATGGGAATTGGTTCCTAGACCTAAGGACAAGAATGTGATTGGAACTAAATGGGTATTCAGAAATAAGGTAAATGAACAAGGAGAAGTGATCAGAAACAAAGAAAGATTAGTATGTAAGGGATATTCACAACAAGAAGGAATAGATTATGAAGAAACTTTTGCTCCTGTGGCCAGACTTGAAGCAGTAAGAATGTTTTTGGCTTATGTAGGATATAAGAAATTTAGAGTATATCAAATGGATGTTAAGTCAGCATTTTTGAATGGTGAGTTGGAAGAAGAAGTCTACATTGAGCAACCTGATGGTTTTCCTTTAACTCATGAAGGAGACATGGTATGTAAACTTAAGAAAGCATTGTATGGCTTAAAGCAAGCACCTAGAACTTGGTATGCAAGATTGGACAAGTATTTACTGAAATTAGGATGTATGAAAGGAATAGTAGATAGTAACTTGTACATAAAATAAATTGAGAATGGATTATTGATTGTGGTAATATTTGTTGATGATATTATCTTTGGAGGAGAAGATGAAGCCAGTGACAAATTTGCAGAAGAAATGAAGACAAAATTTGAGATGAGTATGATTGGAGAAATGAAATAATTTTTAGGATTGCAGATAACGCAAAGTAAAGATGGAATATTTATTAGTCAAGCTAAGTATCTGAATGATTTGTTGAAAAGATTTGGAATGGAAGATTGTAAACCAGTTGGAACACCTATGGTGACTGGACTTAAAATATCTAGCAAAGATGAGTCAGAGGAAGTTGAACATAAGAAGTATAGATCTATGATTGGAGGATTACAGTACTTGACACATACTAGACTAGATATAGCACATTCAGTTGGGATAGTAGCAAGATTTCAAGCAACACCTAAAGAAACACACTTTGCAGTAGCTAAGAGAATTTTGAGATATTTGAGAGGAACAATGAATTATGGACTATGGTATGACAATTCTAATGATTTTACATTATGTGCATACACTGATGCAAATTGGGGAGGCAGTTTTGATGATAAGAAAAGCACCAGTGGTGGAGAATTTTTTCTTGGAGGAAGATTGGTTTCATGGCTAAGTAAAAAGCAGAACTATATTTCACAAAGCACAGCAGAGGCAAAGTATGTTGTAGCAGCAAACAATTGTAATCAGATTACTTGGATGAAGCAGATGTTGAAGGACATTGGGATAAAGTTTGAAGAACCTATTACCATACATTGTGATAATACAAGTACAATCAGTTTGTCAAAGAATCCAGTATTACATTCAAAGACAAAACACATAGAGATCAAGTATCATGTTGTGAGAGAGAAGGTTGAGAAGAAAGAAATCAAACTTGAGTATATCAGTACTCATGAGTAGATAGCGGACATATTTACTAAACCATTGCCAAAGGATACTTTTGAGTATTTGAGAGGTATGCTTGGGGTCATTCCCCAAACTTCTATTGAGTAAAAGATGCAGAGAATTGCATCCGTCCAGTTGTTTATGTATCTATCTTTTTCTGGACTGAATGATGGTACTTCCTGAATGGGGGAGTATTTGTGTTTGAGCTGAGTCATTGAGGACTCTAGTGCATGTATTTTATTTTTCAAAATAGTGTCTATTGACATTGAGCTATTGTTTGACATTGTCATTGATGTCAATGGGGGAGAGATTTATGAAAAACTTCATAGTAATGCAGCATATGTTATGGGGGAGAGATTCATACTGTTTAATATCTTTGAGGAAAGTAAGCATTGTATATGTGAAAGATTAATAGGAAAATGAAGCAAGATTTGATTTGATATTTTGCAATGATGTTGCAGTATTGGATTTTTGGAACATTGGATGTTTTTCATCCGTGTTGCCATCAATGCCAATGGGGGAGATTGTTAGGAATGAATGTGAATGAGTGCATGAAGAGTTTGTGATGCATTGAGATATTGTTTGGATATGTTTTATGATCATTCTGTAGCAGTGGATTGTTGCATTCATGACTGGATTGTCATTGATGTCAACACAGTGATATTTCAGTGAATTGACAGGAAAATAGAGGACTATTTTGATCATAAATAATTTTATATTGAAGATTGGCTTATGCGGAGTTAATGGAAGATAGAACATGATGTTATTTATCTTCAATTAACAGAAAAAGTCTTTATCTATTGTGGATTGTGAGATAAAGGTGATTTAGTGAAGTTCAGTGATAGACAGGCAGTCAGAGTACCTGATGGAAGATGTTTTGTAAGTAATTATTCTGATGGAATCAGACTTTGAAAAAGTGAATGTATTATCTTTATGATGTATTTTAGCAATGGCTAACAGTTCATAAAGATTGGAGTTCATATGAATTAGTTACAAGCTTTTTGGTGAAGACAGTATGTCAGAACAGTGTTTCTGAAGAGCAGTTTTGGTAAATTGATTATATCTTTTTATTGGGATGATATTTTAATTTTTGGAGTTAGATGAAGCATCTAGAAACATTTTGGATACTTTGGTAAAGAGAACATAAAGTTTGGATAATCTTTGAGAAAGTTATAGCACCTGGAAGCTGACAGTTTAATGTAATATTTAATGTAACGTGTGAGAACTATTATTTTGTATTTGAGGACCGACTCATTTGTAATTATTTGAGTGTGTTATATAATAAGGATTGTTTTTCATTATTGTATGTATGAATATGAGAAAGAATATATGATGATGATCAAATTTGATGAGAGAGTTGCGAATCTAGGCATGAAGTGAAGAAAAGAGTCAGTATAGCAGTGATCGATGATTTGTGAGTGCAGAGATCAGAGTTTGAGGTATTATGATGTTGTGAGTGTAGTTTGGGCACGGTAAGTTGAAGGTATTTTGTTACATATTATTCTGATGAATAATCTTAAGGTCTGTTGGACAGTGAGTTCAGACATCTTGCCTTGAAGTTGTTTGGGCAGTGGGTCCATCTGTCTTCCTTTTGTTCTTTAGACTCTTAACCGGGTCAGAATCTTTTAACAGGGATTCAAAATATCCTAAAAAGGATTTATATGTACTAAATGTATTTCATAAGACTCCTAATAGGGTCCATCCTCTAACAAGGAACTTTCATATTAGTACATCATTTTGTGGGCATCATTCCCACATGGGGTTTTTCCCTTGATTGGGTTTCCTCGAGAGCATATCTTGTGTCATTGTGCAAATTGTGTATGGTTGTTATTATTATTGCATTGGTTATATTGTTAATTGCTAAAAAATGAATTAAATTGATTAAGTATCAGATAACTGATTCAACCCCCCCCCTCTTAGTTATCTTGGGGATCTTTTCTTTCTAACAGCTTGAACCAAATCCCTTCAAAGGATTGAATGCTTGAATCCTTGATCTTCAATGGAGAACTTGGATGGAAAAGAGGACTTGAATGCTTCCTTGAAAATGCTCGATGAGATGCTTGCTTGATCACCTTGAGAGCTTGAGAGAGGAGATTACCAAACTTGATGTGAAAATGAGAGAGGAAGGCCTCCTTTTATAATGAACTAGGGCATAATCCTCTAGAGGGGCCACCTCGGAGAATTAGATCCCAATTAGGTCCTAAAATTTAGAAAATATATCTAGATTAAATGTAATTTGAGGATTTACCATTCTGAAACCCGAAAATGGCCGACCCAGAGACAGGAAAACAAATATCTTCGAAACCCGACACCTGGAAATCAAGGAAATTTGAAATCTTGATTGGGGGTCAAAGAGAAGCTCAACTGTGACCTAGTTTAGGGTCAAGGTTAACTCTAACCTAGGTCAGGGTCAAGGTTGAATTTGACCCATAAGGTCAACTTTGACCTTTTGGTCAAAAACCTCTGGATCTTGACCCAGAATGCTAGGAAATGCAGATTGAAGTGAAAATCAGGGACATATAGAAGCAAAATGAGGAGAACAAGTATGATCCTAGCAAAGAGCTGATTCAAGGTGCTTGACATGAGCCACACCATTCACTCGGAGGGCTAAACACTCTTAACATGGAAGTGCTTCCATTTTAAGATGATACAAATAATAATCTGCACTAACCTTTCTATTTGCATCTAGCTTATTTATCTTTTCACTAAGCTCAGTAGTGAAGTGGTCTATGGTGCATAACTTATGCAAAATTGTAATTATTTGTAGAATAATAGTTTAAGCTTAGCAATTACCTCTAATAGCTTGACTTTATTTATTCCCACTTCCTGGATTATTTTCTCTGCTAACTTCAATTGGATGTTTGCATCTTCTCGCTCTTCCATTCTCTTCTCTACATCTATGTTAGGAGCATTGATGTGGCTGATTAGAGTAGCAAGTTGATCAATGCTTGTAGTTGCCTCATGAACATTGATATCTAGGACTACTTCCATCCAAATGTCTCTAATATCCTCTAAGGCCTATTTTTTTTAACTTTCTTGTCTTAGCTTTTGCTAGGCAACCTTTCTTATGCACAATTCACCATATCTTATTAAGGCTTCGGGGTCTAGTGTCCTAGGGTAACATGCAAGAATTTCTATAATTTCATCTAATATGACTGGTCACTTACCATGTTTCTTCTTTTTCTTTTTCTCAGGTGTGGGATATTTCCCATATGGTACTAGGGCTTTGGTCTCCATATTTGTCCTATATTTCTTGATAGACACACTTTCTTCCTTACCCTAACCTCTTACTAGTGTCTCAATGTCTTGTCCTTGGGCATCTTGTTTGGTGTCTATTGTAGATGTCTCTTCATGTGTGTATTTTTTTAAAGTTCTTTTCTTTCTACTTCTTTATTTTTATGCTCATTCATGTTTTTTTTCTCTTATGCACCCTGTCCTTTGGTAGTGTCTGTCTACTACTTGGGTGTAGAGCCCTTAGGTTTCCTTTTTGTAGCAATCTCAATTGCTTGTACTAATATTGGAAAATTACCTAGTATAGCAACTGCTGCTACCTCAATAGGTTGATTCTCTTCAGTATTATCTATATCATTTTAAAATGGAAGCATTTTCATGTTAAGAATGTTTAGCCCTCCTTAGGGGATGTTTTGGGCCATCATCATGTTGTCCTCTATTTTTTTCTCCTTTTCCATCCTTTGTGCCTATTTAGGGATCTGATTAGGCCTTTCTAGGCACTATTTTCCCCACCTAGCATATTTTCTAGGGGTTTTAATCCCCTAAGTCAAGGTCAACCTTGACCTAGACCCAGGTCCCCCTTTTTCATTAGAAAGTTTGTTGGATGCAGGGGGAAACTCAAAAGTTTATTTTTCCACTTTTGGGTAGGTTATTTTGAGTTTTGAAGTGGTGAATCTTAAAATATATTTAATTTAGGTCCACTGCTAGGGATATAGGCTTAATGGTAATTTATTTCTCATATGTCAACTTTTCTAGAAGTTTGTGCCCTAGACTAGTATATAAGGAAGCCTTCTCCTCTCATTTCAATCTGTCAAAAGAAATAATCAAGCAAGCAAGATCAAGAAATCTAAGGAGGATCATCAACAACCATTTCTCTTCATGCTTTCAAGCTTCCAAGTGTTCAATCAAGGTTTTTAAGTCTTCTTCTAAAGAATTCAAGTTCTCCATTGAAGATCAAGGATTCAAGCATTCAAGCCTTCGAAGGGATTTAGTTCAAGCATTCAAGATTCATCATTCAAACCCTAGATCTATCAATCATGGCAGTGTGATATTCCTTCAAGATCCTTTGTTCATCCTCAAGATTCATTCATTCTTCCTTCAAGGTGGATTCCAAGCATATAATCATGGAGCTTTTGATTTACATTCCAAATATAGTTTCATATCTATTGAATGTCATAGCTCCATTGTTATCTACTTCTACTACTTGATAGCATTATCCATTTCAATTCTATTTCAAGGTTAATTCCAAAACTAAGGTTTGACCAAGGCAAACCCCTCATCCAAAAAATAAAACCATTTTTCTTGTAGGTACAGTTACAAAATAGTGAATTTCAAAGAAGATTCAGATACCCTTTTCAGAAAACTTTCAGGATCCGCAAATAGAATTTCCATCGGAGTAGCACAGGTCAAGGTCAACATAAAGGGGTCAAGGTCAACCTTCATTTCAGTCAAGGTTGACCTAGTTTAGAAAAGAAAAATATTTCTAGGTTTTCTTCGTCTCTGTGTTTCAGTCCTAGATTTGGTTGCAGAATTTCCAGAAACTCAATACAGACACCAGAAAACAAGTATTTCTAGATCTTCTACATTTCAAGTTAAGTGTTTCATTTTATCCTACTCTTTCTAATTTATTGTCTTACATAATAATTAAAAAATTTAGATGCCCTTTCCCTCTTTATCCATACCCAGTTGATTCCTCTTTGCATTGATCGTCTCCTTTCGGTTAATCAATTGGGATCTCCTTGTCTTGGATTAGGAGGTGATATATGTCCACAACATTTTCAACACATCACACACATTCATAGATATAAAAATATATATATATATACATTCCTTTATATATATTTTTATATCTTACATTATCTATAGATGTACTGATGACTTCATCTTCCTTTGCATCATCATCATCAAGATCTCCATGTGTAATGTCTTCTATGAAGACTTCATATGTCTTGGTTGTTACTAATTGCTCGGGAGCATCCTGTGTATCCTCTTCAAGATATCCTGTCGAGTAGAAATCCTTGACATATGTGTCATCTAGTATCTCAGTATCATATATATGAATTGGTTCCTTGGTGGTTATGTCAGCATCATCCAAGTGGACTCCTTTTTCTTTTCTTTTATCTTTCTTCTCGGGTATAATAGCTAGTGCAAGTTGATCATCTTCTTTACTTGATTCCAAAATTTTAGCCCATAGAAGCTTATTTTTCTCATAAATCTCATCAAGTTTACATACTAAAATATTTAGTCCTCTACCTTTCATCAAAAATTGATTCAAATATTGCTTCACCATCTCTTCAATCTCAGTAACATATAAGGTAGGTATTTCCAAAATTAATGAGTGTTCCCTCATTTCCTTTTCTATGTGGAAGGCATATGTCCACCTTTCTAAAATCTTCTCATGTAATTCCTTAGGAACATATCTTACAAACTCAATAGGCAATCTCTTAAATTTGATCATCATTTGGATGATAGCTTCTTCTATTTTTGCCTCATCCTGGATAGACATATGTACATACCAGCTCATATTAGGGTGAATTAGACTCCTCTATATTTTTAGCTATCTCATCTACTGACTAATTCTTATTTACAAAAACCTTAAATTTACCTTGTTCATCTTCTTCTTTGAATTCTACATCATCTTTAGCTCTTATCAACCTTCTCCTCTTCTTAGGTTTCTCGGTGGTGACTTGGGAACCTCTTTTCTTTTTCTGATAAACCTTTGTGGGAGTTAGCCTTGTGATTTTTTCTATTCCTTTCTTCAGGGGTGGAGAAGTAGTTGTGGAGGATCTTTTCCTTGCTCTTGTAGGTGTTTTTTCTTGTTTCCTTTTCCCTCTGGCCTTTACCGATGCAGCTTGATTATCTTTATCTAACTCAATTTCCTCCTCATGTTTATTGTGCCCAATCAAAAGTTGTTCCTTGATTGCTTCTTTAACTAGCTGAGCTTCTAATTCTTCTTCTTCATCATCATCTCCAAATTATTTTTCTAGTGTCTCCATCATCTTTTAAGATTTTCTGTTTACTTTTTCTCTCACTACATCTATCTTTGTCCTTGACTTGGCTTCTTCATAGGTTTTAAACCTAGTATAATTTGGATCTTTGGGCTCAAACTATAGTCCCTTAATTGACATAGAGGTCTAGTTAATATCTAGTTCATAGCCCATTGGAGGTAACCAAGTAGTCCTTTGTTTAACTTATTTCATTAAAGTGGTGTCATTATACACTATAAAACATATTTCTTCTTTTTATTTTTCAACTATATGTCTTCGAATCATGCTTCTTTTATGCATTCTATCCTTAAATTGTCCAAAGTAATCATCCATAATAGTGACAAAATTTTGACTTAGATTCTAAATAAATTCACTTATTTGTACAATAACTGGTTGGTTGACATCCAGTCAACATTATTGACAGATGGGAAATAGTTTTGCAGGTAGAAAAGTATACATACTAGTAGAGAACTAAAATTATATGTGTTTGTCTTTGCTACCCGAATGGTTCTCATGTTCTCATCTAGTGTTTTTAGTACTAGCTTAGCGAGGTCCAATTGATGACCCTTCTTGAAAATCTTATATGCAATATCTACAACTCCGTAAGGTACATTGTTGGGCCTGCTACATTGAAAAATCTTGTAGCCAATGATATAGGCTCCAAACCTTGTTTTTAGGTCAATGATGGTATTGAATCTCATTCCTCTGCCATCTCATTCAGCTCATGTGAGATTCTCAGTCTCTTCCATCAGTGTATTCCTTATGGATTTAGCTTGACCAATAGTGGGGTAATCAGTAACCATGTGAATGATATCCTTGGATAGTTTCACCATTTCATCCATCCATATTTTACCTTCACGCACTTGGCTAAGAACAACCCTAATCCATTCAAATTTGAACTCTCTCAGGAAGTATAGGGTGTTGATCAATCCTTTCACTTCCAGGTGTTTATTCTCATCCTTGATCTTTCCATTGACATTCAACTCCTAGTAAGTTGATTGAAGCTCAAAGTCTTTGATTTTAGTGATTTTATAGTGGATATATTCACGTATGTTCTGCACCAATAAAAACCTAGGTGGTATACTGGGAAAATGTGCCCGCTTGATCAATTTGTAATGCAATTTTAGGGTGTAACTTGTATGTGGGTTTGTCATAAGTTGTGAACTCAATCAATGTGACCTTGTTGTCACTCTCAAACATCAATTTCATAGCCTTGGATGAAGATTCCATCATTTTCTCAATTGTAGGGCTTTGCAAAATCTCAATAAAATAACTCAGTATCTTGAAACTTACTTAAAGTAGTGATGAACTCGCTCAGGATCTCCTTAAATCTTTGTCAGACACTCAAGAAATTCTTTTCTAAAATCACTCAAGTCGCTCTTGTTCTTCTCATGAGCACAATGTGATGAAATGACTTTCTTCATCACATATTTATACCCAAAATTTATTTTCCTTCTCAAACATCTACATTAAATACTTTACCTACCACAACTCAGTAAACATAGTTACACTCGGTTAACACTAGGTATAACTCGGTTGATACTTCAACTTAGTTAACCTTGCCAATATTCACTGACTAATAAACTTTTACTCAATCATGCTTTTATTGACTGCACACATTTTAAGTTCAAAACATATGGTACCATAGTGCATCTTATTTCATGTTGATTTGGTGTTCATTCACTAGATTTAATGAGCTATTGTAAGATACAACCGATTGAAATTCAATTTCATGCTACCTTAATTGCTTAGTTGGAGGTGGTGAAATCACCTAATCCAAAAGATGAGGTGTCACCGACTATAGTGCTTGATCTAGCATTATCATTTGTTGATTTTCTCCACATTTGATTTCGTATCCTCATAATTTCTTCAATTGTTCTTCTATCTGTATCGGCATTTATCTCTGGTGCTCGATCTCTACAATATTTTCTCAAGTGACTGACCATATGATAGTACAAACATGTCATTCCAGTATTCATCCAATTTCAAGATCTTCCTCTCCAATTCTTCCTCATACAATTTTCTGCAATATGCCCATATCTGCAGCATGTGCAATTAACTGAAGTGTTTTAATCCAAAGTATATGCATTGCCTTACATTCTCAATTGATATGTCTTATTTTATTCTTTTAATGTCCAAACTTGCTTCATCTTTATCATGCATTCCTTTGATATGTGTCCATGCATGTTGCAAGTGCAAAATTTCTTTTCCATATAAGATTTCTTAGGTGTCCTATTCAACTTTGATCTACACTCATGTGCTTGATGTCTGTACTAATTTTAGTTATAGAAATAACCATTAAATCTAGGAGTTGATTTAGGAATACCTTTTTCTTTTCTTTTGCAAACATTTAATGTGTGGCTTGGTTTTCCATAATGATAGTATGAGATATTCTTTGACCTTGGATTAGCATAGGAAATCTTTTGTTCAGCTTGTCTTGATGACTCTCCCTACTCGGTATAGCCTAAACTATTAGCATTTATAAGCCTTTTTCGATTGATTAGGAATTAATCCATTTTTTTTAAATTTCTTCAAATTTCTTGATCATATCATCATTTTGTTGTTGAATCTTTGCTTCATTCTTCAATCTTTAATTTTCTTCTCTTAATTCACCGATGTCTTCCAATTTCCTAGTAAGTTCACTATTTACTCAGTTGACTTCCTGACTCATGATAACCATCTGATTCGAGATTTCAAAGTGATGCTTGGTGACTCTTATTATCTTAGATTTATTTTCTTCTAGCTTATCAGTCATTTACCTCCTATCTTCAATACACAAATTTCTTTCTTGTTCAAGTTGCCTTGCATTCTTCATTACATCAATCATTCTGACCATTTGTGACTCTTGACCAATCTACAGTGCTTTCACTTGTTCAATAAGAGGTTGATTCTTTTCAGATAGATCTGATATGGTTCCTTTAGATGCATTAGATTTGCTACCAGATCCAAATCTAGATGCCTCAAATGGATCATCTATTTCTTCTTCATGATAATTAGTCTCATTATACCAAAATGCCATATCCTTCCTTTTGATCAGTAACTTTCTTAGTTATTATTTGGCTTCCTTGAGTTGTTCAATGTAAACATCTATCTCTATTCTCTAATTTTCAATAGTCTTATCAAACTTATACCTTTCTATCCTTAAGATCTTTTCTCTTCAGTGATTAAAATTTCCAAAACAAGAGAACTAGCTCTAATACTAATTATTGGGATTATGGAAAGGTTTGTACTGATAGGGGAGGGGTGAATCAGTATTTTTTGAAACTTTTTCTAATTGAATCCTTGTGAACATAGATATCATTAACCAACTATATCAATTGTATTCAACATACATCTAAAACATAACTGAAATATAAATGTATGTAATCTAACAAATAAACCATTCATGAAACTTCATACACATAACACAACTATTTTGGTATCACATAAACCATTGTTAGAAAGTAAAAACTATGGTGGAGATGACACCCACAAAGCTTCACTAATGTAGTAACAAAGTTATCGATTAAGGCTACAAAGATTGTGATCACTTCTAGTGATCTTACCCTATTAGGAGTAACAATGAGATCAACTAGATCTACTTGGTTAGAGGATTTTAGCAACACAATCAAGTGTGCACTCAGTTGAATAGAGGTAAAATGGCATCACCACTATTCAAATGTAAAATGTGTGTATGTGGATAGATGTATGGGGGAAATATGAGATCTACTCCCAAATCCAAATTCCCAAAGGAGAGATCCAATTTGATCAACCAAGAGGTTAATGCATAGTCGAATCAATCTATGAAGAATATGAAGGAGAGAGAAAGACCTAATCTTTCCCTATAAAGGAGTTATGCTTGAAATCTGAAATTATTGAAATACAAAAACTAACCTCAAATTAGGTAAAATCTGGAAAATGCTGATTTTTTATGTCTATGTGTACTTTTAGGCAATTTTGCAACCTATTTTGGACTGGAAATGCCGACACGAAGAAAACCTAGAAATCTTTTATCTTTCTGATAGTAGGTAGTCTTTGACCCTCATAAAAGGTCAAAGGATAGATTCTTTATTTGAAGGTCAATTCTGACTTTGTTCAGAGATCTTAGAAGTTCACCAAAAAGGGTATCCAAATCTACTCTCAGATCCAAAATTCTGCACCTATACTTGCAAGAAAATGGGGGTTTTGTTTGTATGGGGAGTTTGCCTTGGTCAAAACCCAATTTAGGAATTAACCTTGAAATTGAATTGAAATGTAGTATGCATAAACAAAGCAATTGAAATGATTCACCTCACTTATGTTGAAGTCCTTGTAGAGGATTTGAATCCTCCAATCCACAAGTAGGAATGCTTCAATGGATGTAGAATGAATGTAGGATGTGTCCAATCAATGGCATTTGATCTTCAACACCAATCTTGAATTGATCTTTGCATATGAGGAGGCTTGGATGAATGGATCTTCAAGAGGGCTCCAAAGAGATTGAATCCTTTAATGGATAACAATGGATCTCCTTGATGGATGAATTCTTGAACAATTGATTTCTTAAAGGCTTTCTTGGATGCTTGAATTCACTTGCTTGTACTTGAGAGCATTGCTTGAGATGTGATATGAAAATGAGAGAGGAAGGCCTCCTTTTATAGTGAACTAGGGTGCAATCCTCTAGAGGGGCCACCTTGGAGAATTAAATCACAATTACGTCCTAACCTTTAGAAAATATACCTAGATTAAATTTACTTTAAGGATTTATCATTCTAAAACCCGAAATGGCTGACCTAGAGGTGGGAAAACAAATATACCCAACACCTAGAAATCAAGGAAATTTAAAATCTGGACATGGGGTCAAGGATGAGCTTTAACTAGACTAGGTCAAGATCAAGGTTGATCCTAACTTGGTTAGGATTGAGGTCGACTTTGACCCCATAAGGTCAACTTTGACCTTATGGTCAAAAACCTCAGGATCCTATCCTAGAGTGCTAGGAAATGCAGACATGAAGAGAAAATCAGGTGCAATAGAAAGTAGAATAGGGGGAAAAGCTAGATACATGAAAAGACCTGATCAAGGTGCTTAACATGACCCTAGACCACTTACTCAAAGGGCTAAATGTTCTTTTCATGGAAGTGCTTACATTTTAAGATGATACATTAAGCCCCCACTTTAGCAAGAGTATGGACTCAATGAAAACTCTTGGTAAAGGAGACCAGAATGAAAATATAAACTAATCTTAATCCAAGGGACAAAGAGAAACCTTAAGCCCCTAGGGAATCAAGTCTTTCTCAACTCCTAGAACACAATAAGAGAGACATCTTTAGAGAGAGAAAGGAAGGGTGTGATTACCTCACCCACTGAGAACTTATGTCCCATTGTGAACCACACAAGAAAATGATGCAACTAGAAAGGTTGAATTGAATTGCCTAGTGAATGTGGCTACTCACTAGTCAACCCATCAAGGATTTACCCTTAGGAATATCCTATTCCATAAGAATAAAAGAAAAAAAAAGAAAAAATAAAAGAGATCCAGTCTTAAGGACACCTTCAACCTTAAGGGATCAAAACGTATGTGTATTTGAAAATGGAGGGATCAAGAGATCCTAAAATATAAATCCATGCTTTAACAATTAGTTACTAATCCAAAAAGGGAGAAAAGTATCTTGAAAAATAATATGTGCATATCAAAAAGTGCGTGTGTGCAATAAGTGAGTAGAGTGTATGCCCCCACATTAAAGTCATTACTGATGCTTTAACATGAGCAATGGCTTTAACGGAAACATAAAAAACTCCATTGATTATGTTTCCATGTCGAGATGCCCCCAGATGAAGACAAATCAAGGGAAATATCATAGAAACATACAGAAAACACAAAAGGGATCTACTTACCATGGGGTTAGTATGATCACAAGATTTTATATATATATATATATATATATATATATATATATATATATATATATATATGATATTATTGCAAATGAATTGACATCATTCCCCAAAGAAAGTAGAACTACGATCACAAAGGAGGAAATATCACATAAGATATACAAAGGAGAATCCTTTTGGACCATGAAATGGAGACCAAAAACAATTAGTGCTACCATATCTCAAATCCAAGCAGATTACACAAGAAAAAATTTACAAATAATAGCACAATTACAACATAACATGGAACAATGCATAGAAGAATAGAGATACATATAGAGGAATTTGAAAAATAGTTTTGATTCCCTCATCACCTTGCACCAACTAAGTAACAAGGATCATATAAAAGAATCTAAAAACATTTAGCAAACACATTACGGGAGAAACATAGTATAGCAGACAAACACACAACAAAGCTACCACAAAAGACAAGCTGATCAAGCATGTTGCCTACTCTCCCCATCTTGTTGTATATCATTTAGGGAAGATGGGTAACTCACAAGAGGGACTATATCCAACATAGTAGGAATGATAGCCAGTTCCAAACAAAGATCATCTTGAGAATCACAATGTTCAATACTAGGTGTAAGAGTTAACTGTGATGAAATCATATTAGGTAAATCAATGTCAATGTCAATAGTCTCATATTCATCATTAACATCATTGGTATCATCAAGAGTATCTTCTTCATCCAAATTAAACAAAATAGGATCTAAGATATGAATAGAATCATCATAATCATGCATCTTAACATCATTATTAGTAACAAATTTTTCTAACACATCATGCATAGGTTTATCCAAAGAAGATAGATATTTTTGAAGGATAGAATTACGAGATTTAGCATGAGAATGATGCTTTTTATGATGTTCATTAGTATATTGATTATTATTTGATTTATGTGAAATAGGTTGAGAACTAGGAGGAAAAATCATAGGATCCTTCATAGGTTCTTTAGGAAGATCAATAGGATTATTAACCATAGGAGGAACAATCACAGGATCTTTGATAGGTTCAGTAGAAGGAACTTGATTAATAGAACCAGAAGCCATAGTTAAAGGAGGTATAGAAGGTGTAGGCAAAAGACCATGATTAAGATCCATAGGAGATAGGCTTAATTAAAGAATCTTTTGATGTTTATAGGCTTGATATGAATAGAAAAGATTATCAGGTCGAGGAGGACATGAATTAGGTAATGAAGGCCAAAAGAAATCAAGAGTAGCACAATCTCTAGGCCTAGAAGGTTGATATATACTATGATTAATCATCTTTATTTCATCATCATAAATAAATTTAAGACACTTATGGATAGGTGAAGCAATAGCATGCATGGCAGTCAACCAAGGTAAACCTAGCTTAACCTAAAACTGATCAGAAGTAGGAACCACAACAAAGGTAGTGTTCACAATTTTTCCACAAAGTTCAATTGGTAAAGTAATAGAACCAAATGATGGATAAAGAAAACCATTACAAGTTTGAATCCACACATCTGATGTATCATAAGAATCACATTGTAAGTTTTTAATAAAAAGATTTTCTTCAATAATAACATTGACTAAGGATGTAGTATCAACAAGTCAACCACAAGTGGGTATCTAAGAAATCCTAGCAGAAATGTAAAGGGGACCATCAGGAGCTTTAATAGTCTCAGATTCATCAAAGATAATCGAAAGTTCCTGAGGTCTTTTATTCTTAGGTTGTTGTCAAGGTTTAGGTTGAGTTTTTAATTTAGGTTTAGGTTTTGGTCTAGGTTGAGATTGAAATTGAGGTTGAATTTGAGGTTGAGGTGGAGGTTGAGGTGGAGATATAGATTGACCAACATGCTCCACTTGATTAACAACATTATTGAGATCATCCATCTTTGAATCTTACAAAATTTCCACAGCAAATGGTTGAGAAATGGTATTAGTAGCATGCGTAGGTAAAGGATTCATATAGATTTGAAGGTTTTGATTAGGAGGAGAGATAGATTTGTTCCCACTACCATCAATATTATCAAAAGATAAGGAATTAGAGTCAATTAAGTCTTGAACCTTATGTTTTAAAGAATAACATTTCTCAGTATCATGACAATTCTGACGATGATATTGACAAAAAGCATTTTGTTCAAAAGATTTAGATGCAATCGTAGCAAGTAAAAGAGGTCAAATAGGAGGTAAAGTAATCATATTAACAATTATCAACCTATTCATAATAGCATGCAAAGATTCTGAAAGAGGACTAAAATACGATTTAATTGAAAAGCAGTGGATGCATAAGTGGCATTGTGAGATGCAATAGTAACTTGATCAGCAACTGCATTCAGTTGTTTGTTTATCTTGACATAGTTGTTGAATTTTTTAAATATGTTTGGATTATGAGCAACATCACTCTTATCAACTAGAAAAGGAGCCATTGGAATGTTTCTCTCAAATTGACTCACTTGTAATTCATAATGATGAAGCGCTGCACAAAGTTGTTAAAAAGAGGTCAATTCAGTAAGTAGAATCTTATCTGTAATATCCTTTTGCAAATTTGAAATAAACATATGTTGAATATCAATATCAGGAATAGGATAGGAAATCTGAGCATGCAAATGCTTAAATCTACCAATAAATTCAGTCAATTTTTCTTTATCACTTTGTTTACAATGCATCAAGTCAGTCAAAGACACTTGCAGGTCGATGTTGTTTTGAAATTGTTGGATAAAGGAATCAGAAAGTTGTGGAAAGGAATCAACAGAATAAGGAGGCAAGGAACAATACCATTGTAAGGCCTTGTCACAAAAGGTTTTAGAAAATAGTTTGGGTAAAATCCTATGGTCATGAGCATAATCACTACAAAGGATTTGGAATGTTTTAACATGATGAACAAGATCTCATTTTCCATTATAATTCTCAAGATGAGGCATCTCACCTTTTTGAGGAACAAGAGTACGAATAATGTCTCAGGAAAAGGGACTTCCCATGTCACATGTAGGAATACTAAACTTGTTTTGAGTTAAGGAAGCAAGTTGTTGTTGTAAGGATGACACAGTTTGAGCCAAACTGATGATTGTTGAATCATTAGAGGAAATAGGAGTAGCAACATTAGACACACTAGGTAAAGTGTAAGAAGCTGTAGGAATAGAAGACACAACTGGAGGAACACTAGGAACTATAGTTGGAAGTGGATTGGAATAAGTAAAAGGAACATTATGATATGAAGGTTGTGATGTAGGAAGGGACATAGGAGGAACACTCATAGGAATAGAGGGAACCGTCACAGTCACCAAAGAAGGAGTATAGGTAGGAATACTAGATAAAAGATTAGAAGGAGGTTCAACACTAATGATAGGGGGAATCAACCCTAAATCTTGAGCTTCTTGAGCTAAAGGTTTAACATTTGAATGCATGAGGTGAGTAATACTATGCAAGAGGTTAACACCTTGATCACTATCTCAGAGAACTTTCTTAAGAGCCTCTATAGCTTGAATGGAATCTTGATTATGGTTCTATTGAATAAGCCAATTACCCATTTTATCAAGCTCAGTTGAAAGTTTTTGAACTTGTTCAGGAGGAACTCTTAATGCGTCATCCTCATCATGATATGAGTGAGAAGAGTTTTTCTCCATTGTAGGATTGGAATCATGAAGAATCAAGTTATCATCTGGGATCCTAAGGAAAGGAGAGGAATATTTGTGATCAAAGGCACCCATGAGTCTATGACTTCTTCTAACTAGAATGTTATAGGTAGGACTAGTAGTAGTAAATCTCATAAACTAATGTAATGTAAATGAACTAAACTAAGAACACATAAAGCATGAATATGTTTATATTTTTGAAATCTAATTAGCATACAAGATATAACACAAAGGAGAAATCTAATACTAACAAGATAAAATGAAGTATAAGACAAAGGGATATCTAACACCAAAAAGATAGAGAGTATGTCGGGTTCACCAAAATGAATAGGGGTAAAATGACATCACCACTATTCAAATGTAAAATGTGTGTATGTGGATAGATGTATGGGGGAAATATGACATCTACTCCCAAATCCAAATTCGAAGAGGAGAGATCCAATTTAATCAACCAAGAGGTCAATGCACAATCGAATCAATCTATGAAGAATATGAAGAAGAGAGAAAAACCTAATGTTTCCCTATAAAGGAGTTATGCTTGAAATCTGAAATAATTGAAATAAAAATACTAACCTCAAATTAGGGAAAATCTGGAAAATACCAATTTTTTATGTTTGTGTGTACTTTTAGGCAATTTTACGACCTGTTTCAGATTGGAAATGTCAAGACGAAGAAAACCCATAAATCTTTTATCTTTCTGAAAGCAAGTAGTGTTTGATCCTCATAAAATTTCAAAGGCTAGATTCTTTATTTGAAGTTCAATTCTAACTTTGTTTGTAGTTCTCAAAAGTTCAACAAAAAGGGTATCCAAATCTACCCTCAGATCCAAAATTATGCACTTGTACCTACAAGAAAATGGGGGTTTTGTTTGTATGGGGGGTTTGCCTTGGTCAAACCCCAATTTAGGAATTAACCTTAAAATTGAATTGAAATGTAGTATGCAGCTACATAAACAAAGCAATTGAAATGATTCACCTCGCTTATGTTGAAGTCCTTGTAGAGGATTCAAATCCTCCAATCCACAATTCGGAATGCTTCAATGGATGCATTTGATCTTCAACACCAATCTTGAATTGATCTTTGCATATGAGGAGGCTTAAATGAATGTATCTTCAAGGGGGCTCCAAAGAGACTGAATCCTTCAGTGGCTAACAATGGATCTCCTTGATGGATGAATGCTTGAAAACTTGAATTCTTGAAGGCCTACTTGAATGCTTGAATTCATTTGCTTGCACTTGAGAACTTTCTCATGAAATTGCTTGAGATGTGATATGAAAATGAGAGAGGAAGGCCTCCTTTTATAGTGAACTAGGGCACAATCCTCTAGAGGGGCCACCTTGGAGAATTAAATCCCAATTAGGTCCTAACCTTTAGAAAATATACCTAGATGAAATTCACTTTAAGGATTTATCATTCTGAAACCCGAAATGGCTGACTCGGAGGCGGGAAAACAAATATCCCCGAAACCCGACACCTGAAAATAAAGGAAATTTGAAATCTGGACAAGGGGGTCAAGGATGAGCTGGAACCTGACTAGGTCAAGATTGAGGTTGGTCCTGACCTAGTTAGAATCAAGGTTGACTTTGACCCCATAAGGTTTACTTTGACCTTATGGTCAAAAACCTCAGGATCCTATCCCAGAGTGCTAGGAAATGCAGACGTGAAGAGAAAATCAGGTGCAACAGAAAGTAGAACAGGGGGAAAAGATAGATACATCCAAAGACTCAATAAAGGTGCTTAACATGACCCTAGAACACTTACTCAAAGGGCTAAATACTCTTATCATGGAAGTGCTTCCATTTTAAGATGATATATTAGTTAAGAGATTTACAATAGAACTGTTAAATTCACTATGTTAAGAGTTTTAAAGTCTACTATAATGGTTAAAGACTAACAATAGGATTTATCTATAAATAGGAACTTAAACTTTCCTAATTTAGATTTGTAAAGAACTTATCTATTATCACCTTAATGTGATTGATCTCTTTAATAATTACTACTTGTTAGCCTTCTATTTCTGATAAAACTGAATATTCCTTCAATGCCTTGTCAATCAAAAACCTTGTCTGATCTTCAGATGTCTTCCACTATTTGGTAACATCATGTGTGTTACTTTTCAAAATGACATCCTTACAAATTTATATCAAACTTATCTTGACCTAATTAGGGTTTTACAATATCTTAGAAAACCTAAGATCTATGGTAGGAATGAATAACCTAGATAAAAAATACATAGGAATCATCAACAATTAAATGATTACATCCATATTAAATTTTGTCTCAATCTTGGTAAACCATTTTCTTAATCAGTGTAAACCATTTACCTTGTAGTTTGTGCCATTCTAAACTGCTATGTTATTTCTTGTTTCACTCGGTGTATACTGCATTCATCACTCAATAATTAACCGATGCTCAATTCATATGAATACTCAGTAACTGTTGTGCTCGGTAATCATCTAGCTCAATAAGAGTGCTCTATCAAAGCTATGTTTGCTTAACTTAGGTACCTACCTTATTTTCTACTTGGTTTATAGACTTTGTGTACTGACTGACTATTCTGCCTTGTCTCCTTTACCGACTTTATGACTGAATGATACTAATGACAACCATTAATGCTCTTTAGGAGTTACAGTTTCAAAGAATAAAACACATTAAAAAGAAGGGAAATGGAGAGAAATGAAGCTCCCAAGCCTCAACCTTATTTTCCAAGTCTATTAACTATCTCTTTCCTTAAATTAGTAATTTATTGAACCTAATCCTAGTCGGGTTATTTGAATTTAAAGTAAGCCAATTGTGCAAGTGGCATTTCACTATTAATTTGACATGTGTATGAACTATAAATCTCAATTGTTTTAAATTAAAAATGTAAAAAGATAAATGTACTTGTTGAAGAAAAATAATAGCTATCTTAATGTAAAAATAATTAAAATCTCTAGTCTATACAGATTTAGCTCAAACAACCTATTGGAATTCATGAAAACTACTAAATCAGTTATAAATTGAGTAATATTCCTTATAAAATTTATCATGCTTTATTTTACTTACGTTCTCAATAATTGATTATTCATTTTACTAACCATGTCAGTGAAGAATTAAAATAAATTTGTAACCATTAAAGACAATAATATTAGATTCTAGAAATGAGTTTAGCCATATAGAAATATCACATGTTGAGACATACTTGTAAGACATAGGAAAATGAGTCAATGTATAGCTTTACACCTCATAGTTTCTTTTTATGAGAACTACTCAGTGGCCCTTTGAAAATTAACTACACTATGTTCAACCATTGCATTCCATAATACTTGACCCCATAAAAATATTCTCCTAAAAATATTCTTAGCCTTATCTATGTATATCCATTATTCATTTATTTTATATCCTCTCATTAGTGTAGTACATGAAATAACATCTTACACCACCATTTGATCAAAGAAGTAATATGCATCTTTTGTTGAACATTCCACAAAACTAAGAGGGGGAGGAGGGTGAATTAGTTATTCACAAACACTTTCTAAAGTGCTTACGCTGCTAGTAAACCCACAAACCATACAAATATTAACAACTAATATATCAATATTAGGGAACACTAGAATTTATGGGGAAACCCAAACTGGGAAAAACCATAGAGAAGCTAATTCTCATGAAATGAAACACTAGTTAAGGTGACATTTACAAAAGGATCACTGGTAGTTTTCTCAGTATGGGTTTTTCACTATGGTTGGATCATTATTGGTTATGATAACTATGTCTGTGAAAATTGTACCTGATCTGTAGACACAACACTTTAGTAAAACATTAGAGGTTAGCTATAATCAAAATCATGCAAAATTGAAATCTAATCTAACCAAGTGATTTACTACCTTCTAATAGGTGTGAGATTGATGTTCTCAGATTGTAATCAAGATCAGTGACCTAGACGACACCTAGACAAAGGATTTGAATGCAATTGATCTATATTTTTTATTTTATGATGCAATAAGAATGAAAACTTGATATGAAACTATGATCTAGAATGAAAAATGATATGAAATCTATCTAACAATGATATGTAAATATGAATCTAAATGAATGCAAAAACAAGATTGATCTCACAATAGCCTTGATTCACAATAAGCTTTGATCCTCCAATTCCAATTCTCCAGCATGATTGTGCAACTCTTGAATTGATCTTGGTAGCGTAAGTATGCGAATTCCTAAGAAATGAGAGATGAATTGTGAAGAGTTGAGCCTTGATTTTATAGAAATCCAGGGCTTTGGAGGTGCATGGAAGAAAGCCATAAATCACTCAAATAACTTAGGTTGATTTTTGAGTTATTTTTAAATAACAGATAATTAAGTCACAAAAATCATGCAAAAGCACAGTTCAACTTGAATTAGAAGTTTAGATCAACTTTAAAACTCAAAAAGATGTTGAGTTTCCAAAAGCTAACAACTTGCATTGATTTTCTAATTTAGAGTTTAACTGCTCTTTGAATGTGCACATGGATAATTATGATTTAATAAATAAGTAAAGTGATTTATTCTCAACTTTAACTAATTTTTGAAATTAAATAATTAATTTATGGGTTAATTAACTATTTAATCAAACTTTTATTCAAAACTATATTATTAAATAATGACAACTTGCTTTAATCAATTAAATAAGAATTTAATCAATTATTCATAGGATATTGGATTTATTGTCAAAATTAAATAATACAATTAATAAGAGATAGAATTAAATTTAATTAAACAATTAAGTGGCAAATATTAAATCTAATTAATTAAATATGAAAATATTCAATTAATCAAACTTAGGATAAATGTGATTTATCGCCAAATAATTATTAAATTAAAGATAATTAAGATAATTAGAAATATTGCTAGGAATATTCCTCGATGTAGAATTTAAGATAATCAATTAGATTCGATGATGTTCAGATGTGCCTTAGGTTAGGACTTCGATGTCAATTTCATTTGATTTGTCGATGTAGGAGATTAATGAACCTATAGCCCATTTGTGGGGTATTACATTTTGCCCCTCTTTGAATTACTGTGCGAAGCACAGTGGTTCAAAGATAGTCTATGTTTGATAAAGATATGGAACTGATTCAAAAGATATGATGATTGAAAGATTTGAAGATATCAGGTCCTGAATGACCAAAGATAGTGTTCACTATAGCAATGATGAACCAATGAAACAAAAGTATCAAAATGCCTGATCCTAAACCTTAGGATGGCGAAGAAGTGAGTGACCGATTCTAGACTCAATTGTCTTAGTAGAACCATGATTCTAGACTTGATTGTCTTAGCAGAACCACGTAGGTATCACATCTAATCCCTTCAGTTACCAAAGAACCAAGGAAATAACACTGATGAACCGATGGTTGTGAAAAGATGATACAGATTACAAGATTAAGAGAATACCAGATTGATATGGATCGATGAATCTAATATGCCCCAAGTGATGGTAAATTTTCCCCAAGTGATGAGGACTTTTGATGAATCAGCAACTAGATGTGGTTGTTGTCTTGATCACTGATGAAATATTTTGATAGATTTGATCCTAAGAATTTAATTTATAGACTTTGAATTGATGTGCAATACCATGCCCCCTTCAGGATTAAAATTGAAATCTGACAAGAAAATTTAGCGTTATAGTTTAGAAGCATGTTAATTGATTTGAGAAGTGGTTATACACAATCGAGAATGCATTCTGCATCATTTAGAGGTCCTGGAGACCATGTTTGACTAGGTAAAATCATGAGTTGACCATAGTTAACCAAGTTGAAATTTTGATAGTTTGATGTAAGATAATCAGTTAAGTTGAATTCTGGATTTCTTTGATGATTGAAGGTTGATTATGGAAGTAGTTAATAATATGAATGATCTCAGATTTTGATTTTGATCCCAAAAAAGGATTCTACTTGCTGTTTCATTGGAGGAACCTTCATGTTAGGTTTCAGCTCTTGTTAGATTTGAAGATATGATTGAAGAATTGTTTAAGTGTTGAAGTTTATTTAGCCATTGTGAGATCATGAAAACATGAAAAATGCAAAGAGACATGCAAAATGAAATGCAACCTAAGACCTAGGACCTAGTCACTGATCATGTGTCGATTTGTTATCATCATTGAAAGTTTAGGTAACCAAATAAATCAATACAATGCCCACTAGTTATGAAACCATAGACATATGAATATCGATTTGTATGTGCAAGAATCAATACAACACCCACTGGTCAAAACAACCATGGACATATGAATATTGATTTTATTTTCAAAATGTCGGATTAGATATAAGCACCAAGGCACAAATGCCAGGATGACCTGAATATCATGTCCATTTTGATATAGCAATTTGTATAAGCATCAAAACATAAATGTCGTGATGACTTGAATACGCCTTACATTTAACATACACATCAAATAGTCAAAAGATCATTCTAAATCTAGTGTGAATTACCTGTAGTGACCCTTTATCGTTCACCTCCTTAGGCAAGATCACGTTTCATAGTAGGAGAAAGAATTCACTCAAAAAGACAATAGTTAGATCAAACTTCCTTGAATTTTCTGGGTATCAATGCTCGAGGTATGCATGGTCATCCAATTCAAGATAGAGGCTCTTACAGTCGGACACCATTTTAATCCAAAATTTCCAAAGTTGTTAGATTTTCACATACAAGCAAAAGACAAAGAAAAGATTATGCCCCCAGTCATCATTCTCTAAATCTTGTGAAGGACATCATCGAAGACCTTGAAGGGACACAATATGCAAAAATCTTAATGCAAATTAGTAAGCATACAAGGAGATAAAAGCATGTGAAGCACAGATTGTTTTTCAGTTTGTTGTTTGATTGTGTTGTTGTAGATGCAAAATCCTTTCTGGAGACAAGACCTACTGACTGACTCAACTTGAAGTTTCAAAAGATGCTGACTGGATATGACATGTCTAAGATACATTGGAGGCCATAGGATATGACATTGATTGCCCCCAAGTTTGAACATTTGATGGGATACAGACGCTTGAGCTGATTGGTGTACAAACTGACTTTATTGAAACAAGGATATATACAGACTAAAGTAGATTGAAAGCTGGGAAAGACCAAGATTGCACTGGTAGATGGAGCATTTTGAAACAAGTGGTGCCTGTTTGCTAGGTTTCCACCATCTTGGTAGAGATTCTATGTTTGCTACCAAGGTGCCTGTTTCCAGGTTTTCACGAAGGCACTTTTTCTTTTTCTCATTTTTTTGTATTTTTCATTTTTTCAATTTTTTTTTTGAAGATATTTTCAATTTTTTTATGAATCATCAAGGCGCCTATTGCTAGGTTTTCACCAAGTTGTTCATTTTTTTCAGGACTTTTTCCAATTTTTAAGATTTTTTCAGGACATTTACCAAGCACTGAATGCCTTAGGTGTAGAATTTCTTCTGATGGAGAATTCCTTCAGTCATTGAGAGTTGATAGGCACCAGAGCCAAAAGTAGTAGTGATAACAAAGGGACCCAGCCAATTGGGTTCAAACTTCCCCTTGCGTTCTCAATGTGATTGTTTTTTAGGATTTTCTCTCAAGACTAGATCGCCAACCTAAAATTCTCTATGTCTGACTTTCTTGTTGTAGCCTCTAGGCATTCTTTTCTGATACACTCTAAGATGATCATACACTGCTTGTTTGTGCTCATCTAGTAGTTCAAGTTCTTGCAACCTAGACACTTTGTAGTCATCATCAGTGACAAGTCCATGCATTCTAATTCTAAGTGATGGGATTTCAACCTCAATAGGTAGTACTACTTTAGACCCATAAACTAAAGCGAATGGTGTAGCCCCAGTGGGCATTTTGATACTTGTTCTGTAGACCCAAAGAGCTAGATTGATCATGAGATGCCAGTCTCTTCCTATTTTATTCACTGTTCTGTGCAAGAGTTTCAACAAATTTTTGTTTGAAGCCTCTACTTATCCATTCCCTTGGGGATAGTATATAGATGACAAATGTTGAGTGATCTTGGATTTAGCACATAAATCATCTAAGTCCTTATTTTTGAATTGTCCCCCATTGTCTGTGATTATAGAGTGAGGAATCCCATATCTGCAAATGATGTAGTTTAGGATGAACATAGAGATCTGTTTCCCCATTGCTTGTGTTAGAGGAACCGCTTCTACCCATTTTGTAAAATAATTTATAGCTATGATTATATGGGTATGTCCATTGGAAGAGTGCGGATGGATAGCACCTATGAGATCAAATGCCCATTGTTGAAAAGGCCATTGTGTAGTAAAGGGAATTAGATCTCTCCCTAGAGCATGAATCAAGTTGCCATGTACTTGACACTGTTGACAGTTTTTACCAAATTTAATAGCCTCTTTCTCCATTTGCAAACTCCCAAGCAAGATCATATCGTGTAGTCCCAATGTCTAGCAAGGTTGAGAACAAGAGGGATTGGGAAGTTGGTGGAAGAGATGGAAGACAAGAGAATGAAGGATAATGAAGGGAAGAAATCCGCAACGGAAAACTCCTCAAGAATACCCAAGATAGGGAAAAATTGTCATGTAAAGCACATTTGGATAAGCAATGAAAGGCCAGCATAGGATAAGTCACAAAATTGTAATGCCAAAGAAGGAAAGGATGTAGTCTAAAGGAGTAGACATGTCAAGAGGCTTCATAGCACTGTGTTTTACTCTTCTTTTTTTTTTTTTTTGACTAAGATATTTGATGTCTGACTCGGTCATGCTGACGCTTGGTTTGCTGATGGAAGTCCTCATAGGCTTGACTGCATTGAGGTAACAAGCAAGGGCATAGTCATTGGGAAAGGTGTAAACACCATAGCTTGGGTTCATGGAAGTTTGGTCAATAAGATTAGGGCATTGGATAGTTAAAGCGGGAAAGGCTTGGGATATGGTGTTCATAGATATGGATCTGTCATCATTGGTCCTAACCCAACACTCAAGTTCAAAGGTGATATTACAACTCAAAATATTCAATTTGTGAATAGGCTCAACATCATCATGGGAGTCCTCTTCAGCCATAGGTGGATTAGACACGTTAAGTTCATTATTTTTCTCTAGACCTACATTGGGTTGAGATGCATATTGGTGAATAACATCAATATATTTCTCTGTGATAAGCTCATCTTCTTCTGGAATGGCTCCCCATTCATAGTCATTTGACTCAACTTCTAGTTTAGGATCTCTAGGAAATCTTAGGATATGTGTGAAGTCAGGATGAATACCCCAAGAAGGATTACCCTCAGTCTCTGACTTGAATTCATATTCATGGGAATCAGTGTCAGAATAACTACCCCCTTCTTCTTGATCAGTTTGATTGCCATTGAGATTAGTTGGTTCTTACGGTGCAACCATCTCTTGCTCTATAGTAGGTTCTTGTGTTTCTACTACATTGATTCACTTTATTGTATCATTTTCCATGTCAAGAAGATTTGTGACTTCCACTGGCAATTGTTCATAGGGAATAAGCTTAGAGCTATCTAAATCATCATCTGAGGGTTTTGTTTCTTCTTTCTTGAGAAGGGGTTCTCCAGGTGCAATTTGTTCTATGACATGAGAACAACCACCTTTGAGGTGATAGGGTTTCTTCTTAAAGCCTAAGCCAACAGTATCTTTGTTTTCTCTACCGGTATGTGAAATGGGTGTCACAAGACCCTTTCCTCTTATTCCTAGAGGTCCTTGACCTGGATATCCCATCTTAGCGATCAATTTGTTCCCTGGACCGTATGAAGTAGAAGGGATTTTAGGTGCTATAGATTCACTAGTTTGAACAATTTTGGATTCAGAATCATCTTTGTATAGCCATGCAAGCATAGCCTCATCCTCTTCAAATTCTTGTTTGGATATTTGCTCTGCCACAAAGTTTCTTTTATATGCTTCCATAGGTTCCTTAGGTTCTGATTTGGACTACTTCAAAGATTGTCCATATGACTTGGGTGAGATAGGGAGAGATGTCAGAGACAAGACTGGCTCTATAGTGTATTCTCTCATCCCATTTTCTTTGATATTAACCTCTTTAGCAATGTCTTCTATTTTGGAAGTTGAAGCAACATTTTTCTACTTAATGGGAGATTCTCGATTATTGGGAACAAGCTTATCAACACTTTCCTTCAATGTATTGCAAGTTGTACTCAGATCTATTGGGATACTAACCTCTACTCCTTCATAGGGAAATTTCAAGCATTGATGGTATGTAGAAGGAATAGCTTGCATTTCGTGTATCCAGGGTCTCCCTAGAAGTATATTGTAAGCCAATGGTAGATCAAGCACCTGACATGTGGTATCTTTGATGACTGGGCCCACTCATATGGGTAAGACAATGGTGCCCTTAGAAGATCTTTCCTGTTCATCATAGGCCTTTATGGTGATCTTCTTTTGAGGATCAATAGCCATCTCTGAGAATCCCAACTGTGTGATTAAGCTGTAAGAACAAATGTTGAGGCTAGCGCCCCCATCTATCAACACATGTTTGACTCTACGGTTCTATATCAAGACTTCTACATGTAAGGGTTCATTATGTGGGTGACTCAAAGATTTGTCATCTTCCTCTAAAAAGGAGATATATTGTGGAGACGTAAGATGACCAACCATAGTCTGGAACCTGTCTAGATCTAGGTCATCAGGTACATTAGAGACAAGAAAAGCTTTGTCTAGGACATCTCTGTGAGCTGGAGATATTCAAAGTAACTCAAACATAGAGATTTTGGCATTAGTATGCTAGAGTTGTTGGAAAATGTTGTAAGATGTAGGCCTTGTATCCTTTGTACTGGAAGATTTGGAAGCAACCTTCTATTTGGAAGCAGATGAAAGATTGAAAGGTATCTTAGGGACATTAGATGAATCGGGGATTTGTCCTTTCAGATGAGCCTGAGCTTGTGATCTAGTAACCGCATTAGTTGAGGAATGATTTTTGTCTCTTTGTACAATGGTGATGACATTACAACTCTCAGAGAGACATGGTTCAACCATATTGATGACAACATTGTTTCCAGGGTAAGCGTAATTGACTTTTGCCCCCATATTAGGCTAAGAAGTTGAAACTCCCTTGCCATGTTGTGGAAGCAGTTCTGTAAATGTTGTGTGATCATTATTGCTAGTAGGGTTATCAATCATGATGTCCCCTTGATCTATCAAGTCTTGAATGGTATGTCTCAAGTGGAAGCAACCATTACTTTTGTGGCCTTTACTCCAATGGAAAGCATAGAATTCATTATCTTTCCACCAATGTGGCTTTGGATCCGGATCAGAGTGTCAGATCGATGGTAAAGAGATGATGTTATCAGCCAGTAGGGTTTTCATAGCTGAATCTAAAGACTCTCCAAGAGAAGTAAACTTTCATTTATTATCCCAGTGTTTGTATTCTGGCTTCTTTAGAGGTGGTTCAGAAGATTTTTGCTCTGAAGCTTTAATTGCTTTGGTGCCAAGAGTGAGATTGTAGGCTGGTGCCTTTGATGGGGCACAAATAGTGTCAACAACACCATCAGTTACGATGCCTTTGTTCCTATTCTAGCTTTTGTTTTTATCTTTTGAGCTAGATCAAGATTTGGACTTGTCCTTTTGAAGTGTGATTTCTCCTTTCTTGACAAGTACTTTCTCAATCTTGATTGCATTATCCACCATTTTATCAAAAGATACATGATCTTGCATTTGTAATGGATAGTTGAGCTCTGGAACAAGGTTATTGATAAAGATTTTGAGTTTCTCCATTTTGGGAATTGGTCTAGCATACAGAGAGAACTTCTTTTGCCACCTCTTGAGGAATGTTAGGAATGGTTCTCCTTGATATTGATTGAGGTTACAGATATCGATCATGGTGACCAGATGTTGAATATTGTAGGAATATTGTTGATAAAATAATTTAATCAATTCCTCAAAAGTTTTGATCGTAGGAGGCAATCTTGAAAACCACTGAATGGATGCCCTCCCAAGGATCTAGGAAAAAGATGCATCAAATAGGTTAGTTCCTACATGAATTCCATTGATTGCATACAAAACTCTCTAACATGATCTTGAGGATCAGAGTGTCCATCATATTTTTTGTACTTTGGCATCTCCACTCTTTTTGGGAATGGTGGCATATACAAGTCTTTGTCGAATGAAAAAGGACAAAGGGCCTCCATGGAGAATTCCTTGGGTTCCTTCTCTTTCTCAAGTTTATTCAATTTGACTTGCATAGCATGCATCTATTTCATTATGGCCATCATCAAAGTTTCTTCCTCATGTGTGATGATATTATCAACATTAAAGTTGGGAGGGAGTTTAGCTCCTTACTAGGCTAATTGTAAAAAGTATGTCTCTCTATGTACTTTCAAGAAATGCCTCATCATTCTCTTGAATTCATCATCATTCTGACATCGAAGGATTTCAGAGGGTGTAGGTTCTTGGTTGGCATCATGTTGAGAATGGTTTCCCTGGGATCCTCCTCCTAGAGAACCATGGTTTGTCCCTACTTGAGACATGGTAGGAGTTTTTGGGCTCCCTAGAATAGATTGAGGAGGAGTTTGCTGATTATCTCTATGAGTTGATAGAGGAGGTATGTAACCAGTTTTCAATCAAAAGTTACCAAGACCATCATCTTTGTAGATACTAGAATTGATGAGTTGTTCAAGAGTTGGACCCCTAGATATTGGTCAAAGGTAAGTTTTGAGATGTTTCTTTTGATTTCTTGTGTGAAGAAGCTCTGGTTTCCATCATTAACTTTGAATGAAACAGAAGAAAAGGATGAAGACAACAGAAGAACAATTTGATTCAAGAAAATTGGATGACGCAACCTTGTCAAGATTATGATTGTTTTGAAGATTTGATGAGATGTGGGTGAAGGATACTGTGCCCTGGATGTATGGGTTAGATCGCCCAAAAGATAGTGGACACGAGTTCTCAACACTTAGTCTATTTTTGAAGATTGTTTGAAGATTGATAGTTATGACAAGGCTTTGACACGAGATAAAAAGGACTCAAATTGATCAAAAAGAAGGCTAGATTAGATTCAAAAGATCACTCTTAGAAAATGATAGGATTCTCAATAGCTACTACTCTGTTCCTGACACAATGATTTGTTTGACAGATTCTGGAACTAGGTTGGAAACATTGGATATCTTGCAATTTAACAATTTTCTGACAACTTTCCAAAATTTTCCCAAATGACACTCTGTAGACTCATACGACAGTGGGTAGTCTATGAAATGATAGTTGCTAAACTCATACGACAGTGGGTAGGTAATCATACAACAGTTGCAAGCAGGATTTTGACTTTCTTGAATTTGCTGGCTTGAAAACTTGTATGACACTGGGTACTCAATCACATGACATATGGGCAGTACTGAAACAACACTTGACAAAACTTGTATGAATTTTGACTTCCTGAAACAACTTTTGACTCCAAAAAGGATTTTACGTCAAATTTTGCAAAATTTAAGGTTTTTAGTTTTGGATTGTTTGCAAATTGTACTGTTCAGATTTGAAGATTATACCAGATTTGATTGTTTTTAATAGCCAAGTAGATAAACAAGCACATAGAATGGCAAGCAAGTGATTTCAAGCACGTCTGAAAACAATGAACAAGGGAAAAAGCAACCTTGCGCATGAACAATCAAGTGACCAAATTGTGCTACTTCCTGAGAGTACTAATTGTGTATGTTCTGAAAAGTTTTGTAATAACACACATATACTTGAAAATGAAAAATTGGCCTCTCTAGGGTTTTTAGTAGTGGTTTGACTTTGCAACTTTTATGATTCAAAGGGGTGAACTCCAATCCCGGCACACCAAGGTTTTGACACAGTCTGAGAACTTAATCTTCAAGAGTTGCTAGGAAGATCTAATAACCCAACAATGAACCATACCCATGGAGATTTCTTCCATAAGGACATTTATATAGTGGCTGTCACTACCACGTCTGAAATGGCTATGACCGCTTGAGGTTCCGTCAACACATTTTTCCTTATGAAGGGATTGTCGGCTATGGTTAACCCTCTCTATAGGTGACTCACAGATTTATACCACAAGGGGACTCAGCTCCAAATTCAAGGTTTTGACACCTCTTCACTTTTAACCCAAACAAAGCAAGTAGATGAATCTGAAATGCTAAGACAAAGTTTTTTCTCACCAAGGTCTGTGATATCAACTCCACATGATCTATCAACCTCTCCAGGGAGAGAATGTATCAATCAATAAGAGAAGATGCACTAACCAATTTTGATTCAACAAAGCTCATGATGTCAACCCCACGTGAGCTATCAACCTCTTCAGAGAGAGAATGTGTCGATTAATAAGAGAAGACACACCAACCAAGTTGAATGTGAAATGCACTAAGTATCCTCCCTACCTACAAGGATTCCATTGTCAAGGAAGGAGCTCTCTAGGAATCCAATCTCTCAAGAATCACGAATAGTGTTCATGGGGCCTAATTACTATGTGAGCACAGATGTATGTTTCCAAAAGAAAATCTACCAAAAATACCCAAAAAGAAAAAAGAGGAACACTTAATGCTTAAAGAAAATATGAGATGAGTCCACAAGGTGGAACACTTAACACCTCACACAAGCTGAAAATGAGTCCCCAACTTAGAAAACAAGTGAGTTCCTAAAAGCACAAATGGGTTGCCAAGTGGAACACTTAACGCTTCTGTCCTATTGACCCCTCCCCTTTAATGTGGCGCTGACCTTGCAACCATGGGGTGGAATGAGGGGCCACCAGATTAGCGAGTCCAGTAACCCAAGATAGAAATCAAGATCAATTACAAGTATTCTAAGACTACTTAATGAATCCTTAAGGGGTCATAACCTAGTATCAATTATGCAAGTGTGTAGAAATAGATAAAAGCATGAAAAGATGCACACAAGCCAGACACATAAGAGATTTATTTTAAGTCCAAATCAAAATGTTTTTAGAACAAGGAGAATACCTGAGATCCTTGCAATGTGCTTAGTAGATTTTACCTAATTTTTAGCAATTCTTGCATTTTTTCCAATCAAAACTAGCAGGAATCAATCAAAAATAGAGACTTTCAATTGTTAAGATTAGCAGTTAATCAAAATCTAGAAATCAAATTTGATACAGTGCCCTAAAAAATGAAACGACAATAAAAAATTGATACCAAAACTCGTATGATAGTGGGTATGCTCCCAGACAACAGTCCAAAAACTCATACAACACTGGGTGTCTGATGAAATGACAATCCAACTTCCAAATGATGGTGTGTACTATCTGGTACAATTCATGATCTGATAGACTGTCATATGATAGTGGGTACAATCTCATATGATAGTGGGTGTCATCTCATATGACATTTGTCAGAAACTCGTACGATAGTGGTACGAAAAAAAATTTAAAAATCATAGTTTTGCAAAGATCCCGAGAAGAAAAAGATAGAAATTAATAGAATTGAATTGGAAACCAGTATCAGGGCCCCATGGTGGGTGCCAAAAATGTCTGTATGAAAATTGTACCTGATCTGTAGACACAACACTTCAGTAAAACATTAGAGGTTAGCTATAATCAAAATCGTGCAAAATTGAAATCTAATCTAACCAAGTGATTTACTACCTTCTAATAGGTGTGAGATTGATGTTCTCAGATTGTAATCAAGATCAGTGACCTAGATGACACCTAGACAAAGGATTTGAATGCAATTGATCTATATTTTTGATTTTATGATGCAATAAGAATGAAAACTTGATATGAAACTATGATCTAGAATGAAAACTGATATGAAATCTATCTAAAAATGATATGCAAATATGAATCTAAATGAATGCAAAAACAAGATTGATCTCACAATAGCCTTGATTCATAATAAGCTTTGATCCTCCAATTCCAATTCTTCAGCGTGATTGTGCAACTCTTGAATTGATCTTTGGCAGCGTAAGTATGTGAATTCCTGAGATAGGAGAGATGAATTGTGAAGAGCTGAGCCTTGATTTTATAGAAATCCAGGGCTTTGGAGGTGCATGGAAGAAAGCCATAAATCACTCAAATAACTTTGGTTGATTTTTGAGTTATTTTTAAACAACAGATAATTAAGTCAAAAAAATCATGCAAAAGCACAGTTCAACTTGAATTAGAAGTTTAGATCAACTTTAAAACTCAAAAAGATGTTGAGTTTCCAAAAGCTAACAACTTGCATTGATTTTCTAATTTAGAGTTTAACTGCTCTTTGAATGTGCACATGGATAATTATGATTTAATAAATACATAAAGTGATTTATTCTCAACTTTAACTGATTTTTGAAATTAAATAATTAATTTATGGGTTAATTAACTATTTAATCAAACTTTTATTCAAAACTATATTATTAAATAATGACAACTTGCTTTAATCAATTAAATAAGAATTTAATCAATTATTCATAGGATATTGGATTTATTGTCAAAATTAAATAATACAATTAATAAGAGATAGAATTAAATTTAATTAAACAATTAAGTGGCAAATATTAAATCTAATTAATTAAATATGAAAATATTCAATTAATCAAACTTAGGATAAATATGATTTATCGCCAAATAATTATTAAATTAAAGATAATTAAGATAATTAGAAATATTGCTAGGAATATTCCTCGATGCAGAATTTAAGATAATCAATTAGATTCGATGATGTTCAGATGTGGCTTAGGTTAGGACTTCGATGTCGATTTTGTTTGATTTGTCGATGTAGGAGATTAATGAACCTATAGCCCATTTTTGGGGTATTACAATAACTACCCTGAAATATGAAAATGGATAACTACCAATACAAAATGGTTAAGAAGTTTGTCTTCGGAGAAAATTGGAGAGGTTGTATTTCAATTACATCCTTCCAAGGTTTTGAGGAAAGATGGAATGCCTTTATTTTTTTATCAGAAATGTTTTTCATTTGTGGGACAAGATATTCTTTTTTTGGTAGACTTTAGGAAGAAGAGAAGGTTTGTTCAAGATTTGAACGACATGTTGTTTCTTATTCCCAAAAAAAGAAAATTGTTAAACTGTGACATAATATATGCCAAGATCTATATGTAATGTGATATATAAAATTATTTAAAATGTATTGGTAGATAAAATGAAAAATATTTTTCCCAAACTAATTGGTGATGAGTAGAATGACTTTACACCTAGCAGGGATAGTTGATAACATTATTCTAGAATTGGAAACTATTTACTTTATGAATTCTGAACATTTGAGGAGCATGGATGTCAAATTATATGTATGTAAGGCATATGATAAGGTGCATTAGGAGTTTTGACTTGTGATGCTAAGTAGATTTGGATTCTTGGAACATTAAATCCACATCATTAGTTCATCTACTAGTTCCCTAATATTCTATATGGCTATTAGTGGCCCCTTATTTCATTTTTTTTAGGCTTCTAATGGAATTCTCCAAGGGGATCCAATATCCCCATTCCATTTTGTGTTGATGGAGGAAGCTTTGAGTAGACTGATCAAGGTGTAGAGGGGCAAGAAATAATGAAAAGGGATTCATATGGGAGATTCAATGGATCCTATTCCACATTCTTAGCTTGTAGAAAATACATTTATTTTTTCTGATGCATTCATTTCAAAGGCAAAAAAACTAATTTTTTTCTAGAATCTTATGCTGCTACTTCAAGTTAGAAAATGAATATGGTTAAATTTGATATTTTTTTCTTTAATAGAATAGCATCTTGGAGAGGAAAATAGTTTCTAAGTTGGTATTGTTCCAAATTTCTAGCCAAATCCACTTCTTGGAAGAATAGGTGGCTCTCACAATCTAGCAAGATAGTTATGATCAAGGAGGTTTTACCTTCCATTCCTATTTATATCTTGTCTTTCTTTTAGCTTTGTCATAGAAAAATTTCTGATTTAGAAAAAAAATTTAAAAGATTTTTATTTTCGCACTGTAGGGAGCATAAGAAGATTCATCTAATAAAATGGAATGATGTATGTTTAGCAAAGGAGGATGGTGGCAGTGGATTGAGAAGGGTTGACCTATAAAATCTTACATTGGGAGCTAAATTTTTTTGTAAAAAGTATAAATATGTGGGGCAACTTTGGTGTAAATTTATGCAACTTAGATATTTGGACGAGGATGACCTAGTCAGAGTTTTTACTTAGGAAAATTTAGGAGGAGGCTCAACTATATGGAGGTTTATTTGGGAAAGTAGAGGCATTATTAATAATCATCTCTCATGGAAAATTGGTAATGGGAAGAGCATCAAGTTTTGGCAAGACTCTTGGAATGGTGAAGTAGCTTTGACTGATCTATTTGATAACATTGATTGACTCACTAATGTGGAGAGTCTCTATGGAGACAGAGTAGCAGATTTCTTGGTTTGTAGTAATATAGATAATTTATATCCTTTTTTTAGATATCAGTTGAGGATATACTTCCCACTCATGTGAATCTAGAGAGATTAAAGTGTTCTCTCTCTCTCTCTCTATGTAAAGTCATTTTCACATAGGAGAAGGATGAAGTTGTTTGGTGTGCTGCTAAATCAAAGGAATATTATGTCAGAGTAGGATATGAGATTTAGAGAAGATTGGGGGAGTCTGAGTGTCCAACACCATTATGAAGGCATAAAGAAGTGGCACCTAGGGTATGTTATTTCTTATGCATATCCTTATATGGTAAGATTTTGACGGGAAAATACTTAAAGAATTATTGTTTCACAGGGCCCACTAATTTTTTTTTTGTGATTTCAAGTAGAGGAATCATTGAATTATCCATTATTATGGTTGTTAGTTATATGTTGTCATTAGTGTCACACATATAGTCGGTAAAGGAAGCAAATAGGCTAGTCGCTCAACACACCAAGAATAGATACTGAGAAGAGCACAAGATAGAATATCATAATAACCGAACATAGTCTTAACCAAGCACTCATACCGAGCCAGATAATTATCGAGCACTAAGCATAGTTTGACCAAGCATTCATATATACTGAGCATTAGTAAAATAATGAGTGATGAATGCAGTGTATATCGAGCAATGTAGGAAAGACATAGATGTTTGTAATGGAAAAAAATACAAGGTAAACTATTTACACCGAGCTATAAAATGCTTTACAAAGATTGAGGAGAAGATTAAATATAGATGTAATCATTTAATGATTCATGATCCCTATGTAATTATGTTTAGGTTATTCATTTGGATTGTAGATCTTAGGTTTTCTAGATGAAGCCATAACCTTAATTAAATCAAAATCCTTTGTTATAAGAATCGTAAAGATGTCATTTTGACATGTACCAAACATGAAGTAGCCATACATATAGACATCTAAAGATCAGACAGGGTTGTGAAGTAAAAGATTTGATAGGACATTCAAGGACTGAATCAGTATTAGATCAAAAGGCTACTAAGCAGAATTCAGAAGAGAAATCAATCACAACAAAGTGATAACAACTAAGTACTTATGAGATCTGAAATCAGGCAAAGTAGTTACTATATGAAGATCAATATCACTATTACTTTCTAACAATTGTGGTAAAACGTAAATTTCTTAACAGAGTAGACCTAACAATCTTTTTTTAAATCTCTTAACTGAGTGCACACTTGATTGTGTTGCTAAAATCGTTTAACTAGGTAGACAATCATAGATCTTAATTGTTACTCCTAATAGGGTAAGATCATAAGAAGTGATCAAACATTTTAGACTTAACCAAAATAATTTATTAATTTAGTTAGTGAAGCTTTGTGGGTGTCATCCCCACTATAGCTTTACCTTCTAACAAAGGTTTCCATGATACCAAAATACTATTGTTATGTGTATGAACTTTCATGATTTCTTATTTTATTATCTATTAGAAGTATTTACATTTAAGTTATGTTAATAAATGTATGGAGACAGTAAATACTATAGTCATTTAATTAATTAATCTATGAAAAGGATTAAGATAAAAAGTTTTTAGGGTTATTTATTCACCCATCCCCTCTCAGTAACTCATCTTTCCATAATCCAATAATTTGTATCAATGCTAGTTCTCTTGTTGAGGAAGTTCAATCACTAAAGAGATAAGATCTTAGAGATGGAAAGGTATAAGATTGATATGACTATTGAAAATGAGAGATTGGAGATACACATTCTCATGGAACATCTTAAGGACGTCAGAGAAAAACTGAGAGATTCACTAATCAAAAGGAAGGAATTAGCATTCTAACACAATGAGACTAATTATCAAGAAGAAGATATAGAATAATTATCTGAAGGATCTTGAAGCATATCAGATGCATCTGAAGGAACTATATCACATCTATCTGAAAAGAATCAACACCTTACTAATCAAGTGAAAGCTCTGCAAATTGGATAATAGACTAAAATGGTAAGAATGATTGATGTCATGAAAATGCAAGACATGCTCAACAAGAAAGGAATTTGGTTATTGAAGATAGAAGACAAATGACTGAAAATTTGGAAGAGAAGCAATCTAAAATACTAATACTTACTAAGTATCACTTTGAAATATCCAATTAGATGGTTGTCATGAGTCAGGAAGTTAACCCAGTAAAAAATGAACTTGCTAGGAAATTGGAAGACATTGGTGAATTATGGGAAGAGAATGAAAGATAAAGAATGAAGTGAAAATGAAATAACAACATAGTGATATGATAAAGAAAATTGAACAAAGTACTAAAAGGATGGATGAATTCCTAAGTAGTCAGAGAAGAGTGGACAACACCACTAAACTAGGTTATACCGAGCAAGGAGAGTCATGAAAACAAGCTAAACAAAACAATTCCTATGAAAATCCAAGGCCAAAGAAGCTCTCATGCTATCACTATGGAAAACTATGTCACACATCATATGTCTGCAGAAGCAAAGAAAAAGGTATTCCTAAATCTACTCCTAAATTTGATGGTTATTGTTAAAATTGTAACAAGTATCAATATAAGGCACATGAGTGTAGATCAAAGTTGAATAAGTCACCTAAGAGACACTACATGGAATATAACTTTCTTACTTGCAACATTCATGGATATATATCACAGGAATGTAAGACTAGGATAAGACAAGTCTAGAAACTGAAATAAAAAACAACACCTATCAACTAAGAAGACAAGGTAATGTTTACACTTGAGATTACAACACTTGGGTCAATTATATAGTATGTGGTAGATATGGTCATATTGTAGAAAATTGTATGAGATTACATGGAATAGGAAAATCTAGAAACTAGACAAATTATGGAATGGCATGCCTGCACTATCACAATGTCAGTCACTTAAGTAAAGATTGTAGAGACTGAGCACTAGAACCAAATGTTTATGAAAATTATAATACCATTGAACGAATCATAAAGATAAGGAACAAAATATGGAGAAGAGAAATAAATGACAATGTAGGAAAAAGCATAGTAGTCAGTGACACGTCATCCCTTGGGTTAGGTGATTTCACCACCTCCACCTAAGAAAATCAAGTAAGTACAAGAATAAATTTTAATCAGTTATATCTACAATAGTTCCTTATATATATATATATATATATATATATATATATATATATATATATATATATATATATATATATATATATATATTATGTATATATATATATATATATATATATATATATATATATATATATATAAATATAATATATATATACATACATACATACATACATACATACATACATACATACATATATATATATATATATATATATATATATATATATATATATATATATATATATATATATATATATATCATGAATACCAAATCAGCATGAAATAAGATGCACTAGGTTATTATATGTTTTGAACATGAAATGTGTATAGTCGGTAAAAGCATGACCGAGTGAAATTTTATTAGTTAGTGAAAGTGTTAAGGTTAACCGAGTTGAAGGTTCAACAAAACAATGTTAGTGTTAACCAAGATAAGTTTCAAAAGGAGATAACCGAATATTTATTATTAACTGAGTTGTAGTTGGTGAAGCATTTAATGCAAAACTTTGATTGGGAAATAACTTTTGGGTATAAATACACATCGAGACAACTCATTTTCTTCACACAACAATCCAGAGTGAAACCAGAGAGAATGAAGAAAGATTTGAGAAAATAATTTCCAAGATTTTCATAGGGATTTGAGTAGATCACAAATAGGTTGAAAATGATTCAAGTAAGTCTAAAGAAAATTGAACCATTTACATACAACTTTCACAAACCCCTAAATTTATTGAAAATAATGGCATCCTCATCAAAGACCACACAATCTAAGTCTAATAGTGAGAAGAAGGTTACAGTTATCAAGTCTGCAACCTACGAAGAACTAAAAGTATAAATTACACCCCGAGGTCGCATCACAGGTTGATGAGAAAGGCACATTTTCAAGCATACCGAGTAGGGTTTTGTTGGTTCAGGACATCTAGTCATACATTCACTGCAAGATTAGTGAAATAGGATATTTTGAGCTACAATCCACATAATAGGAGTTATGCAAGGAATTTTTTTTGAATGATGAACATACACACCTGGAGATCAAAGATTTAACTAATGCCCTTCACTTCCTGAAGGAGTTCAAGACTGAGTGGATCAAGGTAGTACTCAGCCAAGTACACAAGGGAAAAATGTGGCTGGATGAACTAGTTAAAATTAGAAATGATGTTATTCACATGGTGATCAGTTATCCAACAAGTGACAAGGCTAAAGCCTTAAGGAACTCAATGAAGAGTGAGATAAAAAAAGTAATAGGAGCTAAGTGGGATGACAGAGGTATGTTGATCAATACAATCTATGACCCTGAGACTAGATTTGGAGCTTATGGGATTGCCTAAAAGATATTCCAATCTATTAGACCCAATAGTGTTCCTTGAAGAGATGTTGACATAGCATATAATGTTGTAAAGAAGGGTTTATAGTTAGACCTTATTGAGATGATGCTGAGGTAATTAGAATAAAACATGATGACTATTCATGGTGCTAAGACCAACACATATAAGTTTGGATCACTCTTAGTATGTATATTTTTCTCTCTAAAAAATTCATTTCCCTCAGTTGGTAATGTACAATGGGATGTTAACAAACTAGTCATCATTAAAATCAATGAATTCATAGAGTTTAGGAAATAAATTTGAACTAGTAATGGATGATTACTTTAGTAAATTAAAAAAACTAATGCACAAGAGAAGCAAGATACCTACATAGTTAGTAGAAAAACACAAAGATGATCTATCTTCTAGTGGACATTGACACCACTCTTATCAAAGAAGTTGAGCCAAGGACTGCATGGTTTCCACCTGTGGAATATGAGATTTACATTGACCAAGCTTCTAGTTCAATAAAGGCACTACTTGTAGAGCCTAAAGACAAGAAGAAAAATAGATTTGGAACCTTTGAAGAAGCTAAGCTAAGAATCAAAATGAATTTGGTAGTAGCAAAATTGGGAAGAAAGTCAAATAAAATGATGGAAACTTTGGCTAAACAATTCAGTGATGATGAAGACAAAGAGACATAGAAGACAATTGAAGAAGGCACTAAGGAACAAGTACTAATCAGTAATAGTGAACATGAGGAAGAGATCAAGTCAGATAAAGAAATTCAATCTACATCAGTGAAGGTAGTAAGAGGAAAAAGGAAATAGGCAAAGACTTCCACACAAGCAAGGACAAGATCCTCTAAAATATTTTCCCCACCTTTAAAGAATGGAGTTGTAAAAATCACAAGGCTAACACCTACTAAGACATACCAAATGAAGAGAGGTACTCAAGCCTCTACCGAGCTACCTAAGAAGAGGATAAAATTGATAAGAGGTAAAGATGATATTGATTCAGATGAAGAGGAGGATAATAGTCAATTTAAAGTAGTTATAAATAAAGCTCAATCAATTGATGAAATAGAAAATAACATAAAGGAAACGGGTACACTAGGTCACCCTAAAATAAATCAGTATGTACATATGTCAACCGAGGATAAGGAAAAACTAGAGGAAATAATCATCAGCATGATGATTAAATTTAGAAGGTTACCAGTTGAATTTTCAAGTTATATTCCTGAAGAGATATATGAGAAGGTATTAGAAAGATAGACTTATGCCTTGCATACTGAGAAGAAGATGAGAGAATGATCACTAATTATGGCAATGCCCAATCCATTTGTTAAAGAAACTGAAGATATGATGAATCAATATGCCAACATATTTTTTATGAAAGAAAGAGCATTGAATATACTATAGGGAAAACCTGAAGAGGTTAATGAAGACAGTAAAGATTTATGGAAAAAAATTTTGAAGTCAAAGGCTGAAGCAGGACAAATTACACTTGTATTTATCCCTGATAAAGGTGTCATAGGACATGGAAAACATGTACATTCTAATGATGCTCATCTTATTATAACAAGGCTAACTGAAGAGACCATACATATATCTAACATTGAGAAATTAGATGATGAGACATACACAGAAGACTTCTATCCTATTTGTTACACCAAGGAAGAGAAAGAGGATACTGCTTAGCAATTAGTCATAACTAAGAATGATGAATATGGTTAAATCTAATATTTTTTTCTTTAATAGAATAGTATCTTGGAGAGGAAAATAGTTTCTAGGTATGTATTGTTCCAAATTTCTAGCCAAATCCACTTCTTGGAAGAATAGGTGGCTCTCACAATCTAGGAGGATAGTTATGTTCAAGAAGGTTTTACCTTCCATTCCTATTTATATGGTGTCTTTATTTTATCTTTCTCGTTAAAAAATTTCTAATTTAGAAAAAAATTTAAAAAGAATTTTATTTTCGTAGTCTAGGGAGCATAGGAAGATTCCTCTAATAAAATGGAATGATGTATGTTTAAAAAAGGAGGATGGTAGGGATGGATTGAGAAGGTTGGACCAGTAAAATCTTACATTGTGAGCTAATTTTTTTTGGAAAATGTATAAATATGTGGGGAAACTTTCATGCAAATTTATGCATCTTAGATATTTGGATGAGGATGACCTAGTCAAATTTTTTACTTTGGAAAATTTAGGAGGCTTAGCTATATGGAGGTTTATTTGGGAAACTATAGGCATTATTACTAATCATCTCTCATGGAAAATTGGTAATGGTAAGAGGGTCAAGTTTTGGTGAGACTCTTGGAATGGTGAAGTAGCTTTGACTGATCTATTTGATAACATTGATTGACTCACTAATGTGGAGAGTCTCTATGGAGACCAAGTAGTAGATTAATTGGTTTGTACTAATATGGATAATTTATCATTTTTTTGGATATTAGTTGAGGATATACTTCCCACTCATGTGAATCTAGAGAGATTAAAGTGTTCTCTCTCTCTCTCTCTATGTAAAGTCATTTTCACACAAGAGGAGGATGAAGTTGATTAGTGTGCTGCTAAATCAAAGGAATATTATGTCAGAGTAGGATATGAGATTCAAAGAAGGAGATTGGGGGAGACTAAGTGTCCAACACCATTATGAAGGCATAAAGAAGTGGGACCGAGGGTATGTTCTTTCTTATGCATAGCTTTACATGGTAAGATTTCAACGGGACTACCTCAAGAATTATTGTTTCACAGGGCCCAATATTTGTTTTTTGTGATTTAAAGTAGAGGAATCATTGAATCATCCATTATTGTGGTTGTTAGTTATATGTTTTCATTAGTGTCACACATACAGTTGGTAAAGGAAGTGAATAGGCTTGTCGCTCAACACACCAAGAATAGATACCAAGTAGAGCACAAGATAGAATATCATAATAACTGAACATGGTCTTAAACAAGCACTCATACCAAACTAGATGATTACCAAGCACTGAGCATAGTTTAACTAAGCATTCATATATACCAAGCATTATTAAATTACTGAGTGATGAATGTAGTGTATACCGAGAAATGCAAGAAACACATAGATGTTTGTGATGGAACAAAATCCAAGGTAAAATATTTACACCGAGCTATAAAATACTTTACAAAGATTGAGGTGAAGATTTTTTATATATGTAATAATATAATGATTCATGATCCATATGTAATGATGGTTAGGTTATTCATTTGGATCTTAGATCGTAGGGTTTCTAGATGATGCCATAACCTTAATTAGGTCAAAATCCTTTGTTATAAGAATTGTAAAGATGTCATTTTGACATGTACCACACATTAAGTATTCATACACACAAACATCTAAAGATTAGATATGGTTGTGAAGTAAAATCTTTGACAGGACATTCAAGGACTGAATTAGTATTAGATCAAAAGGCTACTAAGAAGAATTTAGAGGAGATATCAATCACAACAAGGTGATAACAACTAAGTACTTGTTAGATTTGAAATCAGGAAAAGTAGTTGCTATATGCAGATCAATTTCACTATTACTTTGTAACAATTATGGTAAAACTTAAATTTCTTAAAAGAGAAGACATAACAATCCTTTTGTAAATCTATTAACCAAGTGCACACTTGATTGTGTTGCTAAAATCTTTTAACTAGGTAGACTGTCATAGATCTTAATTGTTACTCCTAATAGGGTAAGATCATAAGAAGTGATCAAATATTGTAGACTTAACTAAAAAAAATTATTACTTTAGTTAGTGAAGTTGTGTGGCTATCATCCCCACTATAGTTTTTACCTTCTAGGTTTCTGCGATACCAAAATACTATTGTTATGTGTATGAACTTTCACAATTGCTTATTTGATTAGATTAGAAGTATTTACATTTTAGTTATGTTAATGAATGTATGTAGACAATAAATACTATAGTCAGTTAATGAATTACTCTATTAAAAGGATTAAGATTAAAAAAATTTAGGGTTACTGATTCATCCCTCCCCTCTCAGTAACTCATATTTCCATAATCCCAATAATTGGTATCAGTGCTAGTTCTCTTGTTGAGGAAGGTTAATCACTAAAGAGATAAGATCTTAGAGATGTAAAGGTATAATATTGATAAGACTATTGAAAATAAGAGATTGGAGATGCAGATTCTCATGGAACATCTTAACAATGTCAGAGAAAAACTAAGAGATTCACTGATCAAAATGAAGGAATTAGCATTTCGGCACAATGAGACTGATTATCAGGAAGAAGAGATAGAATAATTATCTAAAGGATCTAGAAGCATATCTAATGCATCTAAAGGAACTATATCAGATCTATCTAAAGAGAATCAACACCTTACTGATCAAGTGAAAGCACTGCAAATTGGACAATAGACTAAAATGGTAAGAAGGATTGATGTCATGAAAAATGCAAGACATGTTGAACAAGAAAGGAATTTGGCTATTGAAGATAGAAGACAAATGATTGAAAAATTGGAAGAGAAGGAAAATGAAATACTAAGACTTACTGAGCATCACTTTGAAATATCCAATCAGATGGTTGTCATGAGTCAGGAAGTCAACTGAGTAAACAATGAACTTTCTAGGAAATTGGAAGACATTGGTGAATTATGGGAAGATAATGAAAGATAAAGAATGAAGTGAAAATGAAACAAAAACATAATGAGATGATAAAGAAAACTCAAAAAAGTACCAAAAGGATGGATGAATTCCTAAATAGTCAAATAAGAGTGGACAACACCATTGAACTAGGTTATACCAAGCATGGAGAGTCATCAAAACAAGCTAAACAAAAACAATTTCTAAGAAAATCCAAAGCTAAAGAAGCTCTCATGCTATCACTATGGAAAAATAGGTCACACATCAAATGTCTGTAGATGCAAAGAAAAAGGTATTCCAAAATCTACTCCTAAATTTGATGGTTATTGTTATAATTGTAACAAGTATCAATATAAGGCACATGAGTGTAGATCAAAGTTGAATAAGATACCTAAGAGTAGAAATTTTGTACTTGTAATATGCATGGACATATATCATAGGAATGCAGGACCAGGATGAAACAAGTCTAGAAACCAAAAAAGACAAAACAACACCTATAACCTGAGAAGACAAAGTAATGCTTATGCTTGACATTACAAAACTTGCATCAATTGTACAATGCGTGGTAGATATGGTCATATTGCAAAAAATTTAATGAGATTACACTAAAGAGGACAATCTAGAAACTCGACAAATTATGGAATGACATGCCTATGCTATCACAAGGACAGTCACTTAGATAAAGATTGCAAAGACTGACCACGAGAACTGAATGTTATGCAAATGATAATAACATTGAAGGAATCATAAGGATAAGGAACAAAATATGGAGAAGAACAATAGATGACAATGCAGGAACAAGCACAGTAGTCGGTGACACGTCATCCCTTGGGTACGGTGATTTCACCACCTCCACCTAAGAAAATCAAGTAAGTATAGGAACTAAATTTTAATCAGTTATATCTTACAAGAGTTCCTTATATATATTGAATGAATACCAAATCAACATGAAATAAGATGCACTAGATTGTTATATGTTTTGAACATGAAATGTGTATAGTCAGTAAAAGCATGACCAAGTGAAATTTTAGTAGTTGGTGAAAGTGTTAAGTTTAATCGAGTTGAAGTTTCAACTAAACAATGTTAGTGTTAACCGAGCTAAGTTTCAAAAGGAGATAACTGAATATTTATTATAAACTAAGTTGTGGTTGGTGAAGCATTTAATGCAAAAATTTGAGTAGGAAAAGACTTTTAGGTATAAATACACATCGAGACAACTCATTTTCTTCACACAAAAATGCAAACTGAAACCAAAGCGAATCAAGAAAAAATTGAAAAAAAAAATTTCAAAATTTTCACAGGGATTTGAGTAGATAAAAAATAAGTTGAAATTGAGTCAAGTAAGTCTAAAGAAAATCGAACCATTTAAATATAATTTTTGCAAACCCCTAAATTTGTTGAAAATAATGGCATCCTCATCAAAGACCGCACAATCTAATTCTGATAGTGAGAAGAAGGTTACATTTATCAAGTCTGCAACCTATGAAGAAATAAAAGTATAAATTACACCCCAAGGTCACATCACAGGTTGATGAGAAAGGCACATTTTTTAGCATATCACCTAGGGTTTTTTTGGTTTAGGACATCTAGTCATACATTTACTGCAATATCAGTGAAATAGGATATTTTGAGCTACAACCCACATAACAAGAGTTATCCTAGGAAAGTGTTTTGAAGGATGAACATACACACAAGGGGAAAATGTGGTTGGGCGAACTAGTTAAAATTACAAAGGATGTTATTCATATGGTGATCAGTTATCCAACAAGTGACAAGGCTAAAGCCTTAAGGAACTCACCAAGGAAGGAGATAGAAAAATTGATAGCAACCAAGGGGGATGGCAGAGGTATGGTGATCAACACAATCCATGACCCCGAGACTAGATTTGGAGCTTATGTGATTTCCTACAAGATAGTCCAATCTAGTAGACCCAGTAGTGTTCCTTTTAGAGATGTTGACATAGCATATAAGGTTGTAAATAAGGGTTTACAGTTAGACCTCCCTGATCTGATGCTAAGGAAACTAGAAGAAACAAGATGACTATCCGTGTTGCTAAGACCAACACATGTAAGTTTGGATCAATCTTAGTCTGTATATTTTTCTATCTACAAAATTTATTTCCCTTAGTTGGTAATGTACAATGGGATGTTAAAAAACTAGTCATCATTAAAATCAGTGAATTAATAAAGAGTTTAGGACAGAACTTTGAAGCAGTAATGGATGATTACTTCGGTAAATTAAAAAAATAATGCACAAGAGAAGCAAGATACCTACATAGTTAGTGGAAAATCATAAAGATGATGTCTATTTTCTAGTAGACATTGACACCACTCTTATCAAAGAAGTTGAGCCAAGGATTGCATGGTTTCCACCTATGGAATATGAGATTGACATTGACCGAGCATCTAGGTCATTAAAGGCACTACTTATAGAGCCTAAAGACAAGAAGAAAAATAGAATTGGAACCTATGAAGAAGCTAAGATAAGAATCAAAATGGATTTGGTTGTAGAAAAGTGGGAAGAAAATCAAATAAAATGATGGACACTTTGGCTAAACAATTATGTGATGATGAAGAAGAAGAGACGTAGAAGCTGATTGAAGAAGCCACTAAGGAACAACTACTGATTAATAATAATGAACATGAGGAGGAGATCAAGTCAAATAAATAAATTTAAGCTGCATTAGTGAAGGTAGTAAGATGAAAAAGGAAACAAGCTAAGACTTCTACACAAGCAAGGACAAGATCCTCTACAAGATTTTCCCCACCTTTAAAGCGTGGAGTTGTAAAAATCACAAGGCTAACACCTACTAAGACATACCAAAAGAAGAGAGGTACTCAAGCCTCTACTGAGCTACGTAAGAAGAGGATAAAGTTGATAAGAGGTAAAGATGATATTGATTCTAATGATGATAAGGATAATAGTCAATTTAACGTATTTGTAAAGAAATCTCAATCAATTGATGAAATAGAAAAGAACATAAAGGAAATGGGTACACTAGGTCACCCTAAAATAAATCGGTATGTACATATTTTAACTGAGGATTACGAAAAACTAGAGGAAACAACCATCAACATGATGATTAAAGTTAGAAGGTTACCAGTTGAATTTTCAAGTTATATTCCCAAAGAGATATATGAGAAGGTATCAGAAAGATGGACTTATGCCTTGCATATTGAGAAGAAGATGAGAGAATGATCACTAATTATGGAAATGCCCAATCTATTTGTTACAGAAACTAAAGATATGATGAAACTATATGAAAACATAATTTTGATGAAAGGAAGAGCATTGAATATACTACAGGGAAAACTTGAAGAGGTTGATGAAGATGGTAAAGATTTATGGACAAAATTTTTGAAGTCAAAGGCTAAAGCAGAACAAATTGCACTTGTAGTTATCCCTGATAAAGGTGTCATAGGACATGGAAAAGGCATACATTCTAATGATTCTCATCTTATTATACAAAGGACAACTAAAGAGACCATACATATATCTGACACTAAGAAGCTAGAAGATGAGACATACATAGAAGACTTCTATCAAACTTGTTACACTGAGGAAGAGAAATAGGATACTCCTCAGCAGTTAGTCATAACTAGGAATGATGAAGTGATAATTGAAGACATCACTAAAGGAGATCCTATTGATGGGACAAAAGAAGATTAAGTTGTAACTACTACTACTGAGATCTCAGAGGAACAAAATATTGAGGAAACTACAATAAATATATCAGGTAATTTACCTATTTTGGTGCAAGCCATAGATATTGCTACTCAAGAGAAACCCAAGGAGAACACACTCGAGCAAAAAATGGACACTATCGAAGAGAAGGGTGAAGAAGGAAACAAAAGAAACTAAAAATAAAGGAGCAAAAACTTAAAAAATGTAGATAATTCTACAATAGGTACAAGGCTAGATGCCCAAGGACCTCAAATTGAGGGAATAGCAAAAGGGAAAGACAAGGACGAATGTGTCTCCACCGAGAAAACAAATTAAAATCTAGAGATGAAAGCTCTAGTACCATATGGATAATCCCAACTTCAAGTAAACATGACAAGAAAAAGAAGAAGAAACATGGTAAAGGTTCGGTCACCTTACATGAAGTCATTGAGATACCTTAATGTTACTCGAGAACCTTAGACCCCAAATCTCTAAGGAGATATGGAGAATTTTGCACAAGGAAAGTAGCTCGAGAGAAGATGAGACAAGAGAGTAAGCACAAACATGTGTTAGAAAATGTGAGAGAGATATTAATGTAGGTTTTACCTAATGTCAATGTTGATGAGGAGACTCCCATCAGTGACCAGCCTACAACACTAACCAAGAAAATCAACTCTCCAAATGTGGATGTAGAGAAGAGATTTGAAGAGATAGAAAAATCTAAGATTCAATTTAAGATTGTAGAGAAAATCATCCAAGCATTGATAATACATAATGTGAAACTATTATTCAATAGATAATCACCCCTTTGAAAAATATTTTCACTACCGAGTCCTTCACTGTAGAGACTGTAGACTAGGATTTGAGAGTGCACCTAAACCTGTTTTGAAGGCCAAAGACAAACAAATGTCATAGCATATAATCAAATCAAATTCAAGGGTTAACAAACTAAAATCAAAGCCACCTCAGTTTAAGCTTAAAACGGATGCACCCATGCACCGTTTGATATGCTTAGATATAGAGGGATGTGGGTGTGCAAACTCAAGCACTTGGAGCATGCAAAGTAGGATGATTTGAGGATCAAGAAGACCCAAAATGACACAAAATAGGTATGAGGAACCTATTTTGCCTCAAAGGCCTCAAGAACACACAAATATGCAAAGCTAAATAAATGAACTAAGATTAAAATAAGAAATGAATCTATGTTAATCCATTTAAGCTAATTTAGATGTGATTTAAGCTTGAAAATGATCTAAAAAAGATGAGCTTATGCTTATGCTAAAATGAAAATGGCATTATAACTTTGCTATTGAGTTTGAGAGTTGAGAGATGATTTGCCTTAGGAAGTGAGGGTATTTATAGGAAAAGGGAAGGGCTTGGTTAAAAAGGATGAGTCAGAGTTAGGGCTAAGGTTAGGGTTGAGTCAAGGACAAGTGTCCTGACAAGTGTCAAGGGAGGATTGAGTTGAAAGTTTGAGGGCATGTGCACAATTTGGTAAATGTGCCCAAGGCCAAGAGGTGGCAAGGAAGGGATAAGAAGGTCTTAAATGCATAATGAATGCATGTAAGAAAGATAAGGAAGGCTTAAATGCATCCTTAAATGCATTTGCAAGAGGTGGCCAAGAGGTGGCCATCTTTGTTGACTAAGGAGGATGACTAAGAGGAGGTTAGCATAAGTTTTGGTAAACCTTTTGCTAATGGAATGTGACAAGATTAGAAAGGGGATTAGGATTAGGATTAGGGGATTTTAGGATTAGGATGGGTGAAGAGGTTGGGTTGAGAAGTTTCTAGAAGAGTCTAGAATTCTCCTAGGTTTTATGGAATAAAAGTTTATTCATTCCAAAAGCTTAAGTTTGGGAAAATTTATTGAAATATTTTCAATAAATATTAAAAATTAAATATTTAATCTTAATTAAATATTTTGAGTTGAGATTAGGGTTAGAAAAGGTGGGATTAGCCTTTTAATCGAAATTAAGAAGGGATTAGAAGATTTTGGAAGAGGTTAGTGGTCTTAAGGAAATTGGCCAAGTTTTGGTCAAAAAATAAATTAATTATTTTTTGGGGGATTTTTGGTCAATTTATTAATTAAAATAATTAATAAATAGGGGATTAATGTTTAAATAAGATTTAAACATTTTTGGGAGGGATTTCTTAATTAAATATTTTTAATTAAGAAAAAGAGATTTAATAACATAAAAATAAATTAATTAATTAAATAAATAATTAATTAATAAATGATGATGTCATCAGAGATTTTTCAGAAAATAAAAATACTTTATTTTCTAAAGGATTTTTAGGTGTCTAAATTTTGCCCCTCTTTGATGCGATGCCGCAAGTGGCATGGCTTCAAAGACAAGAAAATAAGATGCCCAAGGCTAGAATTAGAAGAAGAGGGTATGACACCCGGGTGGACTAGAAGAAAGAGGAACATGCCCCGGTGGGACAAAATCATGGAAGATGCGCCCAGTGGGACAAGGAGAAAGAGGGATTACGCCCTGGGACAGAGTGTGCCCGGCAGGACGAGAAAGGAAGGGCCTAGGAAGAAAGGGGAGATAAATAACCTCACTTCTAAGAACAAATATGGATGATATGCAAGATGAGATGGAAATGCAAGATGCAAGATGCAGCTGTATGCAAAGATTAATCTATATGATAAATGCAAGGGACCAGATAGCTCCAAGTGCAAACGGGAATGCACAGCCTAGATTTAATATAGCAATGCTAGAGACCTGCCAAGGATACTAGGATCACGAGGCCTTGTCACCAGTGTTGCAGAGGACTAATGAGGACTGACGCTAAATAAACACACAGGGTTGCCCCAACATCACACATGAAGCGCAGAGGTGACATGGTGGAACCGATGCTGAAGGAACCACAAACACACAACTGACTCACAGGCAGAAGCGAAAGATCAAAAGACCTTGCCCCAGATTATCCACACACGCAGCACACCGTGATATAATGAATTATGGTGACCCTGGTGGGATAATGAGAAGCCAAAAAAGATTAACAAGACCCAAAGGACAAAATTCCAAGATCAAAATGATAACTCCAAAAAGACATCCTTTGCCAAGGAGAGAGATTAGGTTTGATTGATGGTGGGAAGATTGGTCGGACAGGAGGAACGATATATCCTCAAGGACCAGGATGGAAGATTAGGTCAGACAGGAGGAACGATATATCCTCAAGGACCCATGAGTTGGTGAGAGAATAAGTGTAGTTGTTCGCTGGCAAAAGCTGAAGTTCAAGGAATAGTCAGGATAAGCAAGGATAAGTCGACAATTGATGTTGCTGAAGCACAAGGCCCGAGTGGGACTACAAATTTTCTGAGGCTGGGGATGGGACAAGATATTTGATCAAATGCTACTGCAGGATGGACAAAGGTTATGTACAACAAGGAGGAATGATATGCACAAGGGATATGTACAGAAGCTCAGGATTGGGGATAGGAAGATCACACTCAGCGGGACTCTCACTAGGACGGAGACAAGAAGGATAAATACAGAGAGGAATGCATTGTACAGGAAAGGGAAAAGGATATGGTACAAGATATGGTACAAAGATTTGGAACAAAATATGGATTGCAGATGGGTTGGAGGAAGATGGGAGCTGAATGCGTGGAAGATAGGGGAGATGGAACTGCTGGGAGATCTGTTATGGATGGAGGAGGAGGACGGTAACTGAAAGGACTACTGTATAGATAAATAGCTCAGTTTACTATGTTGGCGCCTGTTTGCTAGGTTTTCACCAACATACTTGTCCAAGGCGCTTGAATTGCCAAGTTTTCACCGTTGGACAATTATTTTCTCTTTCTCTTTTCTTTTTTTACTTTTTTGCTTTTTTTGCTTTTTTGAATGTTTTTGGATTTTCTGATATATGCAGGATCAGGTTCAGGCATAGAACCTCTTCAGATGGATGATGTTGATAGGATCATTCAAGGGCTCACCTTCTGGTGTTGATAGCTGATAGGCTCCGGAGCCAAAGGATGCGGTGACAACATAGGGGCCCAACCAAGTAGGCTCAAACTTGCCTTTCTTTTCTCTATTTGCTAGGACCTTCTGATTTTCTTTAAGGACCATGTCACCGACCTGGAATTGTCTAGGATGGACCTTCTTGTTATAACTCTTTTTGAGTCAATTCTGGTATGCAACCAGGTGATCATAAGCTTGCTGTCTCTTTTCATCTAGCAGATCTAGCTGTGTGAGCCGGGCCACATGATAGTCTTCATCAGTTGTATAGTTCTTCATGGAGACGCGCAAGGATGGAAGCTCAACCTCGATTGGTAGAACAGCTTCAGCACCATATACAAGGGAGTATGGGGTGGTGCCTGTGGGAGTGCGATAAGAAGTGCGGTAGGCCCAAAGGGTAGGATTAATTTGGAGGTGCCAGTCACGACCAGAATCATTGACAACCTTCTTGAGGATTTTCAAGATAGTTTTGTTAGTTGCCTCAGCTTGGCCATTTCCTTGAGGGAAATATGGACTGGAGAAACGGTGATGGATGTGGAGTCTGGCACATAGATCATCCACATGCTGGTTTTCAAAAGGTGTGCCATGGTCTGTGAAAATGGTAGATGGTATGCCGAAGCGGCAAATGATATGGTAGAGGATGAACTTGGATATTTGGATGCCAGTAGTAAGGGTGAGCGGAATCACTTCAACCCATTTGGTAAAATACTCTGTGGCTGTTATGATATACTTGTGTCCATCCGAAGAGAGGGGGGTGATCAAGCCAACGAGGTCGAGGCCCCAACATGAAAAAGGCCACGGTGGTGCAATAGGTTGTAGATCCTGTGCTGGTGCATGTATCAAATTGGCATGCTGTTGACATGGGAGACATTTCTTGACAAATTCACACGCATCATGTTCCATTGTTGGCCAATAATATCCAACTCTAAGCAGCTGCTTTGCTAGAACCATGCCACTCGTGTGGGCACCACAAATTCCAGCGTGAACTTCTTGTAAGGCCAGGACGGCCTCGTTTGAGTCTAAACATCTAGATAGGACATTATGATACCCGCGACGATATAGGGTGTTGGCTACAAGAGTGTAGCGGGAAGCTCTGTGAATGAGGTTTTGGCATTGGTTATTGGTGAGATGGGGAGATATGATACCATTTTTTAGATATGCATGGATTTCATGGTACCATGGGGATTGTGGACCAACCAAGACACACACCATGTCTGCATCGGCGTTCTCATAAGCTGGTGAATGTAGCTGCTCGACTAGAAATTCATACTGTGATGCGTCTCGTGGTATTTCCAATAAGGATCCGATGGTTGCCATTGCATCTGCTGCTTTGTTCTGAAGCCTTGGGATCTGATTGAATTGTAGATGTAGGAAATGCTCTTTCAGTTTATCCACTAGTTGCTTGTAGGGTAGCAATTTGTCGTCCTTTGTCAGATACTCATCAAGGACTTGCTTGATAATGAGTTGTGAATCTCCAAAGACTTGTAGTTCTGTGATGTTCCATTGGATAGCTGTTTTGAGACCTAAGATGAGTGCTTCATATTCTGCAATGTTGTTGGTACAGGGGAATCCCAACTTGAATGATTTTGGAATATAGTCACCTTGAGGTGTGACGAATAGGATTCCTGCGCCAGAGCTATGGGATGTGTTGGAACCATCAAAGTATAGTTTCCACATGGGCTGCTCTTCAATCATGCATAAATGTTCATCGGGGAATTCCATGATTAGTGGATAGGCATCCACCAGTGGTGCTTCTGCTAGTTGATCGGCAATGACTTGCCCTTTGATTGCTTTGCGGTCTATATACTGAATGTCAAATTCGCTGAGTAACATGACCCATTTTGCCATACGGCCTGTGAGGGTTGTCCTTGATAACAGATACTTAAGAGGGTCCACCTTTGATATGAGCTTGATTGTGTGGCTAAGCATGTAATGTCTAAGTTTTTGAGTGGCAAAGACCACTGCTAAGCATGCTTTCTCCATGGGTGAATAGTTAAGCTCATAGCCCACAAGAGTGCGACTGATGTAGTAGATAGCTCGTTCTCTATTTTCATCATCATGCTGTGCTAGGAGTGCCCCTAGTGCTGTAGCTGTTGTTGAGATGTAAAGGATGAGTGGGCATCCTGGAACCGGTGGTACTAGGATTGGAGCATTAGCTAGATACTCCTTGAGCTTATCAAAGCTTCTTTGACATATGGGATCCCACTTGAAGTTGGTGTCTTTGCATAAGAGATGTGAGAAGGGTTGGCACTTATCTGCTAGTTGTGAGATGAACCGCCGAACTGATTGAAGCTTGCCCTGTAGGCTTCTGAGCTGTTTGAGATTTCTTGGTGGAGGCATCTCTGTTATTGCTTTTACCTTTTTAGGATCGATCTCTATGCCTCGTCTAGAGACGATGAAGCCTAGAAGCTTGCCAGATGTTACGCCAAAGACACATTTCTTAGGATTTAACTTTAAGCCATAATGATTCAGACGATCAAACACACGTTCTAGGATGTTGAGGTGTTCATCCCTTGTTTTGGATTTTGCAAGGATATCATCCACATAGTCTTCAAGGATCTTGTGGATCATGTCATGGAAGATTGCTGTCATTGCTCTCTGATATGTGGCCCCTGCATTCTTTAGCCCAAACGGCATCATGTTGTAGCAGAAGGTACCCCATGGGGTTGTGAATGCTGTTTTATGTTGATCTGCTTCTGCTATATGAATCTGATTGTAGCCTGAAAAGCCATCCATGAGTGATAGCATTTCGTGACCCGCTATAAGGTCTACAAGCATGTCTATGTTTGGCAACGGGAAGTCATCTTTAGGGCATGCCTTGTTCAAGTCCCTGAAATCAGTACAGATTCTGATGTCGCCAGAAGGCTTTGTGACTGGCACCATGTTAGAGATCCACTCTGAATAATCTATTGCTCTGATGATCTTAGCTTGGAGGAGCTTCTCAAGCTCTGCTTTGACGAGCAATGCTACCTTCGGATGCATTTTCCTTAGCTTCTGCTTCACTGGCTTGACGTTTGGATCTACTGATAGATGATGAACAACAAGGTTTGGATCAAGCCCAGGCATGTGGGCGTATGACCATGCAAAGTTGATGATGGATTCCTTGAGCAAGGCACTGAGAGCCATTTCTTCTCCTTTTGTTAGGTTGACTGCAATGTAGGTGATCCTTGGACACTCTTCTGTTCCCAAGTTGATTGGTTTGGTCTCCTCTATGATGATCGGCGACTGTTCTGGTCTATAATCTTGGATAGGGGGAAGAGGCAAGGCTTCATCTTCTAGCGCCTGAATTGCCAGGTTTTCACTAGAAGATATGCCCTTTATTTTTACTATTTTGGAATCAGAATGTGCCCCAAGGGGGTTTTCACATAAAGACTCATGATGTTCTCTTGCTATTTCATTTTTGTGACTAAAGCTTGCCTCTTCCCCAAAATATCCTTTTGGGTGAAGCTGATAGACAGAGGTTGAAGTTGGATCTTGATTGCTTGCTGGACCTGATGCCCCCATGAATTCTAGGAGTGCTTGTGCGCTTTGGAACTCGTCGATGTGTGCGATGCTTGGTTGGTCCCAATCTATGAGGTCGGGGTTTGTGAGGGGAAGATCTATGAGGTTAATGGAGAGTTGTTGGAGGACAGAAGTCCCCAGGAGGGTGTCGTCGGCAAAGATATCATCGTAGGATCGGATGTCTTTCTCTTCGGGGATGTCTTCGATTTCCACAAGGTCATCCTGGCTATTTGAAAAGTTCACGTTGGTCATGTTAGTGTCCGCAGTTATGGTATTGGGCTCTTGTTCAAGCAGGCGAGGGGTATTAAAGCCAAGTCCTTGCTGTTTTGGATTCTGGGATGGTATGACAGGAAACAAATTTCCATCCTCTTGTGGTCCTAGACCACCACCTTGATAATTATAGTGTTCTGTGACATTCTTGTAGGGGATTGGGTATTTTTCTTTGAAGTACTCAAGAAGTTGTGTGTCACGTGATGGGGGATCTTTGTATAACCATTTGTTAATATCTGGATCCATTTCTTTGCTGTTGATGTTGCCATGAGACTCAAAAGTCATGTTTCCGATTTGCTTGAGTTTATAATGTTCCTTAACAGGCTTGTTTTGACAACTTGGGCACCCTTGAGTATGTGGATCACGTGGAAGAGCTCCTACAGCAAATGCATCACTGAGGCTGTATTCACCACAGCCCTGGTTGTTGATCTTGATGGATGATAAGGTGGAAGAGAGGATGGTCTCTGGATTGCGATGGGATCGAGATGAGCTAGCAATAGAAGTACCAATATCGGTTCCAGGACAATGAGTAGAATGAGGGAAAGATGTTTCCATTGCAAGGCAGTATGCGAAGGGGTTAGGGTCAGCGTGGATGGTAACCTCAGTGCCTTGATGTGGAAACTTGATGCACTGATGGTAAGTAGATGGTACGGCCTTAATGGAATGGATCCATGGACGACCGAGGAGGATATTGAACGGTAGGTCAAGATCAACAACGTGGCAGAGAGTATCTTGCGTTGCTCGGCCTAGCTAGATAGGCAAAGTTATAGTACCTTCAGAGGTACGCTCCAAGTTATCATATGCTTTGATAGTGATTTGCTCATGTTGTATGTTGGCCTCCGTGAACCCGATCTTCTTGATGAATTTTAATGTGCACAAGTTGAGGGCTGAGCCATTATCCACCAGAACTCATTTGATGGTGAAATCTCTGACCATGACAGCAATACGGAGGGGGAGAGTATGGTTAGGAGCGACATCTGGTATATCAGATTCTTTGAAGGACAAGGCACATGCTGCTAATAGGTGTCCCACAAGAGTTTCAAACTGAGTTGTGTTAATGTCCGTGGGGACATGGCCTTCTTTTAGAGCTTTGTCCAGGATCTCCTGATGGATGGGTGATGTGCGGAGAAAATCCAAGATAGATATTTGGGCTGGCATGTTCCCAAGATGCTCTATGATATTGTATTGTGCTCTTGGTGCATTATGTTGTGTTGCGCGTGCATTTGATGCTGGCCTGGTGTTAGACTGTGCTGTGGATGCAGTAGATGTTGGCCTTGGAGGAGCAGCTGATCTCGGAGGAGCACCGGCAACAGTTATCCTACCACTGCGGGTAGTTGCAGCACATTGTCGATCCGGCCCTCTAACATGGATGGTATTGATGGTGGGCTCATCTTGGATGGGCTCAATTTGAGTTATGCATCCAACATACTTGTCATAGTTGATGTAGGCCGCTGTGTGATCTTCTTGCTTGCCTTTGCCACGATTTTGGGGCTGATTGGCGTTGGCTTGATTCTTCCCGGTATCATGTTGAGGGAACACATTTTGATATATTTGCAAACCGGTGTTGGGTGAAGCTTGAGCTGGTGCATCGACCTGGATTTCCTTGCGATCGATGAGATCCTGGATGTAGTGCTTAAGCCGCATGCACTTCAATGTTGTGTGCCCCTTCACACGATGGTAATCACAGTATTCATTTTCTTTATACCAATCAGACTTTGGTGCGTTGTCATCCTTCTATGGGATGGGCGGATATGTGATCATATTTGCCTTGGCTAGCCGATAAAAGATTTGATCCAGAGGCTCACCCAAAGGTGTGAAAGTCCTCTTTGGATTGTTCTGATTGTTGGGCTTGTTCTGCCTTGGGGCAACGTTAACTGCGTTAACAGGATTGCCCTGACGTGCTGGCTGTTGCTGTTGGTATTGCTGCTGATACTGTTGCACAGGTGGTTGATGAGCTTGAGGAGGCTGCTGATAAATAGGTGCTTGATATGCGGGAGCTGGTGGTTGCTGATAGATGGGCGCTTGTGGCGGTTGGTATGTTTGAGCTGGTGTAGGACTAGCCACAACGAATTGTACATTCTTAGTGTCAGTGGCTCCATCTGTAACAATATTTTTGTTACGATTCCAGTAACGGGATTTATCATTGTTGGGTTTGTTCTTGGAATCATCCTTGAAGTGACGAATAGTGCCTTCATCTAGGAGAGCTTTCTCGATGCCTATGCCTTTGCTTTTGATGTCTTGGTATGTCTGGAGACAGTTCATTCGCATGTGATGGGATAGCTTTGGATGCAGGTTATCAATGAAGATCTTTGTTAGATGCTTCTCTGGCGGCTGATATGATAACTTGGTTGTAAGATTCTGCCATCTTTGTAAGTATTCTGCAAGGCTTTCTCCGTCTTTCTGCTTTGAGTTGCATAGGTCTAGCAAGGACAACTCATTCTCCACATTATAGGCATAGTGTGTAATGAACTTCTCAGAGAGTTCAGCAAAGGTGTTTATTGTCCCATGTGGTATTTTGTAAAACCACTCAACAGCAGTTCCTCCCAAGCTTTTGGGAAACAGGCGCAGGAGATAGTTATCACTGTAAGCCACTTCTTGGCACGCCACGTAAAACTCTTTGATATGGTTTACTGGATCTCCTTTCCCCCGATACTTGTCAAACTTGGGCATCTCAAAATGCTTGGGGAAAGGGATAGTTGCTATGGACCGATCGAAGGGATATGAGCACACCTCTTCGAACTTGTATGTTTTATTCTCTGTTCCACTTTGTAGCTCTTTTAGAGCATTTTTCATTGCTTCCCACTCAGCATTGAGTGGCGAGGGAACTGGAACTTCTGTTTGTGATGGAAGCTGTGGAATTAGATATGGCGTTTGCTGTGGATAAATGGGTTGGAACTGATTTTGGGGCAATGGTTGCTGGGGATATTGCTGGTGTGGCATAGGGGGATATTGTGGTAAATGATATGGAACCTCTTGATGTTGTTGGGCTGCTTGCTGTTGTTGAACTGGCGGTTGTTGTGGGACTGCTTGCTGTTGTAACTGATGGGTGGGAACTTGTTGTTGCTGGGGGATGATAGGGATTTGTTGCTGAGGCTGATAGCAAGGGACTTGCTGTTGTTGAGGAATGATGGGTGTTTGCTGAAAGGGGACATGTGGTTGCTGTGGGGGAGGCTGTTGGAACGATGCTGCTTGCGGGTATGATGGTGGTAGTTGCTGAGGTTGGCTTTGGATTTGGCTGATATAGGCTGGGTGCATGCCTACATTACTTAGAGGTGGAACAGACGTGGGGAAGCTAGAAGCAAAGGGTGATGGGGTAAGATAGCTGGAGAAAGTTGGCTGTTGAGGTGGTGGAACTTGCTGGAAGGTATTTGGGATTTGGGATGAATAGCTTGAAGCCGGCGGTGTTTGGGGTAATTGCTGCTGTGCTGCTTGGGCGAAGGCAGTTTGTTGACTCGTAACCATAGATGTAGGGGATTGAGATGGGATCCCCCATGCCTTCATTTCTTCTTGTGTAAGGCCCCACTGAGAGCTTGTGTTAGGGTGTACTGCAGCGGATGATGGAATGGTAGGAGCAACGGGAGCTTGGGACACGAATGATGGTTGAGATAAAGGAGCTTGTTGAGGTTGTGGTTGAACGGATGCTTGTGAGGAGGAAAATGAAGGGAACACCCAAGAGAAAGATGAGGTTAGAATGGGGAGCAATTGCGCTAACCCCAAAGAAGAAGGTACGGGTGCTTGAGGGGTGAAGGGTGACGGTGCTCCTTTGATGGTGAAAGGCGTTGCTTGACTTGCGGATGGGGGCAAAGCTTTTGGTGTAAAAGCTTGCGTGAGAGGTGGAAGCTGACTTTGGGTTAAGTGTTGGATTTGGGCTTGGGCAGCCATAGCAGATGATGAAGCAAAAGGGGTATGAGACGGAGCGGATGGCGCTGCAGCTTGTGTTGCGGGACTGGTGAGGCTTCCTTGCAAGAAAAGGGGAATGGTGGAAAGCTCTTGGGGTGTTTGCATGATAGGATCGGGAAATGATTGGACAAACGGAGAATACACTTGTGCTGGAACTTGGATAGTTTTGATGGGGATGCGTGGATAAAGAGATGGTGGGATGGAGGTACTTTCTGGTAGATAGTGGGCAAACATGCTTTGCTGATGTTGTGGTACAAGGGCATTGGTTGCTGGTGGGCTTTCTGGAGGATTTGCGAATGCTTGGATTGCCAACGGGGATGAAGGGATGTTTGGATCTTCACATGGGTTACTGGCTTGGATCTGGGGATTGTAGGTCATCATGGCGTTGGTGAAAAGGTTGGGATCGGATGAGGTTGTTGGTGGATAAGGATTCATGCTTCTTCTTTTCCGAAATCTGGTCTCAACAGGCATGGAGATGCAAGTGCTAAATGGATGCAAGATGTTTGGCTAAAAGATGTTGATGGATGCAAAGTTGATGAACTTCTAAAGATGATGACTTTCTAGGATGCAATGCAAGGATGGATCAAGATGGCGATGATGGAAGCTGGATGGAACTGATATGGATCAAGATGGTGGAGGAAAGATAGGTTGCTGGTGGAAAGCTGGTGAAAGATTACTGAGTGGTCAACAAATGAGCTGCTATTTTTCCCAAATGGAGGATCAGAGATATGATGGGGTCAACCTAAGATAGACTGATGATCTTCGGTCAACAAGTTTCTTATCAATGCACTCCAATCTCTTGCTCAAGATGATGGCTATGCAAGGACAAGGTTTGATTTCTTTATGACAACACGTTGTGCCAAAAAAGAGGATGATGGTCTCTGATCTTGGATATAGGATAGGAACAACTCAAAAGGTAGAGCACTAAGTGTTGGTGGAACTCTGGATTTGGAACAAAGGATGATGGATCTGCTGGAAAGATATGAAAAGCTGATGGGGGAATGCTGGTGGAAAAGGTATCGAAGGTTGAAGGGACAATGCTCTATGCAAATGACAAGGATTGATTCTAGAATGCTGGTAGGAAGATGAATGCATATGCAACTTTATGATGTTTTGAAATGCAACTAAGGTTTTGATGCTAATGCAAAGGATGAAAGCTAGAATGAAACTAAGATGCAAGGCTGTTTGAGACAAGATTTCAAGATCTGAAGATGGAACAAGACATGAACAAGGAAATGGCTAATCTTCTGGCTCAAGGTTGACAAAGTGATGGTTAACTCGAAAATGGAAGGCAAACTGTTTGATACGGGCGTTATGGGCAATGTTCTCAAGTTTGGTTTGGGACTTCTCTTCTGCTTGGTTTGCTTGGATAATGGCTTGATAGGTCTTGGTGTTCTTCTTGATAAGTTTTTGCTCTTGATAGGCTTGGGATTTGGGCAACTTTTCTTTAGGATGTTTGTTCTTGCTGGGCATCACTTGGAAAAAGGGCTTCTAATTTTTGAGGCAAAGGTTTCCAATGGCAAAGGTTAAAGTCAAAGCAATCTCCGCAAGGGACAAAGCAACCCTGTGGGATACAAACAAAGGCAATTGACTCTGACAAAGCTCTGAAAGTGTATGTTTCAACAAGTGTTTTCACGGAGTCTTTGACTGTCAAGCACTTCAAACAGATCTACCTAAGGAAGGTGAGTATCAAAATCGCTTGCCCACAGCTTGGTATCCCCCAGAAAGGAATACAAATGGTGAGTAATCTTGAGGCGACCCGATAAACCCCTTGGAATCGGTCCTTGCACAAGGATTTTGATACTTTCAGATGTAGATAGGGTAGCCTCTAGTTTATCAGGTTGCTAATGATTCCGTGGTGTCTCCATACCCGGTTATGCTGATCATCCGTGACTCACTTAAGAGCCTTGCCAATTATGGTGGGGGAGAGGAATGTTTACCATCCCCAGTCACGTGTTTGGCACGAACGCCCGGCGATTAGGAGATGTAAGTGATTCTTTTGGTATTCACTTATTTGTATACCGGCCGGGGGGGATACCGGTTTGAGGTCGTTCTCCGAGGAGGAAGCACTTCTCCTTGGACAGGCCTCGCTAAAAGTAGAACAAGTGAACTTGTCCAAGTTCAAATGTTCCACGTTGCTTACTCTAACAAGGATTATGCAAGAAATTGAAAAAACTCCTACATGCACATCAAGCAGATTTTGTTCATTTTCCCAAATTTGATTAAGTGATGTTTTGAACTTTGAAATGAAGACACTTGTGATTAGATTTTGATTTGTTCTTTTCCTCAAAATGTAAATGAGTTGAACGTTTGCAAGTTCTTTCCTTTTGTGCATTCAAGATTTGATTAGCGAGTTGATTTAAGAACTTTGAAAAAGCTTTGTTTTGTCCCTTAGATCACTCAAGATTGAATTTGTTTGCTTGCTTTGGAATTTGAAACGAGATAGGGAATAGAGTTGTTTGTTCCTTTAGTGCATTCGAGATTTGGTTTGCTTTTCAAATTGACAATGACACTTAGGACCTAAGTTCTTCCTTTTAGCTTCATTCAAGATTTTGTTTTGACTCATTTGAATGCAGATTTGATGTTCTTTTTATGCCCAAAAAGATATGATCATTCCTACTTTGCATGAATGCATTGTTAAAAATCCTTGATGTTGCAAGGATGCAAATGCCTTGATTAATTTTTTTATTTTGTTTGTTAGAACAAATTTTGCAAATTTTAGTCCTTAATGCATTCAAGAATGATTTGGGGGTTCATTTTAAGCACTAAAATAAGGTGTGTATGATTTTGCTTCCTTATGGATTTTATTATTATTTTTGAAAAAAAATGGCCATGACCTCCTTGCTAGAAGAAGAAGAAGAAGGAGATGGAATAGAAGAAGAATATAGACAAGAAGAGGAAGAAGAATATAGACAAGAAGAAGAAGAAGGGATCGAAGTGCTCCGTCCACCTATAAGCTTGAAAAATCTGAAAATGGTCTAAAACCCATCAGAATGTTTGCAAAGAACCCGTGAAGTGGGTCCCACCGGGCGTGCCAGAATGTAGACTAGGATTTGAGAGTGCACCTAAACCTGTTTTGAAGGCCAAAGACAAACAAATGTCATAGCATATAATCAAATCAAATTCAAGGGTTAACAAACTAAAATCAAAGCCACCTCAGTTTAAGCTTAAAACGGATGCACCCATGCACCGTTTGATATGCTTAGATATAGAGGGATGTGGGTGTGCAAACTCAAGCACTTGGAGCATGCAAAGTAGGATGATTTGAAGATCAAGAAGACCCAAAATGACACAAAATAGGTATGAGGAACCTATTTTGCCTCAAAGGCCTCAAGAACACACAAATATGCAAAGCTAAATAAATGAACTAAGATTAAAACAAGAAATGAATCTATGTTAATCCATTTAAGCTAATTTAGATGTGATTTAAGCTTGAAAATGATCTAAAAAAGATGAGCTTATGCTTATGCTAAAATGAAAATGGCATTATAACTTTGCTATTGAGTTTGAGAGTTGAGAGATGATTTGCCTTAGGAAGTGAGGGTATTTATAGGAAAAGGGAAGGGCTTGGTTAAAAAGGATGAGTCAGAGTTAGGGCTAAGGTTAGGGTTGAGTCAAGGACAAGTGTCCTGACAAGTGTCAAGGGAGGATTGAGTTGAAAGTTTGAGGGCATGTGCACAATTTGGTAAATGTGCCCAAGGCCAAGAGGTGGCAAGGAAGGGATAAGAAGGTCTTAAATGCATAATGAATGCATGTAAGAAAGATAAGGAAGGCTTAAATGCATCCTTAAATGCATTTGCAAGAGGTGGCCAAGAGGTGGCCATCTTTGTTGACTAAGGAGGATGACTAAGAGGAGGTTAGCATAAGTTTTGGTAAACCTTTTGCTAATGGAATGTGACAAGATTAGAAAGGGGATTAGGATTAGGATTAGGGGATTTTAGGATTAGGATGGGTGAAGAGGTTGGGTTGAGAAGTTTCTAGAAGAGTCTAGAATTCTCCTAGGTTTTATGGAATAAAAGTTTATTCATTCCAAAAGCTTAAGTTTGGGAAAATTTATTGAAATATTTTCAATAAATATGAAAATTAAATATTTAATCTTAATTAAATATTTTGAGTTGAGATTAGGGTTAGAAAAGGTGGGATTAGCCTTTTAATCGAAATTAAGAAGGGATTAGAAGATTTTGGAAGAGGTTAGTGGTCTTAAGGAAATTGGCCAAGTTTTGGTCAAAAAATAAATTAATTATTTTTTGGGGGATTTTTGGTCAATTTATTAATTAAAATAATTAATAAATAGGGGATTAATGTTTAAATAAGATTTAAACATTTTTGGGAGGGATTTCTTAATTAAATATTTTTAATTAAGAAAAAGGGATTTAATAACATAAAAATAAATTAATTAATTAAATAAATAATTAATTAATAAATGATGATGTCATCAGAGATTTTTCAGAAAATAAAAATACTTTATTTTCTAAAGGATTTTTAGGTGTCTACAGAGACAACAAAAAAGCTCAAGTAATTAGATGATCATGGGCAAAAGAGTGCAAAAAGATTTCTCAAAAACCCTAATGCATTTAAAACACATTATGCTAAGGTCAAGCATATACATGGGTTAAGGAATGAGATGAGAAGAGAAGTAGACAAAATAAAGGATCAAACAACTGAGCTTCAAGCAGATTTGTTACCACACATTGAGGTGATGTTGAGGCATGTAAAGAAAGCTAAAGATCTAGTAGCTAATCCTGAGCTATCTGTAGTAGATCATATATTTGATATGCATGCACAAGTTGGTCTAGAGTGTTATAATAACTAAAATGGGGGGTGAATAAGTTAGATCAGTTATCCAATAGTCCCAAATACAAAATGTATATCCTTAAACAAATTCAGCAAACTTCTACAGCTTGGTAACATAAAATAGCAAATTGTCTGTGCTTTTACTGATAACTAGTAAATAGCTTATAGTGATTATTGACCAAATCAAATATGCAACATGTATATTATGATAACCAAATAATCATCACATAAACACATAACATGAGAGATTAAACATGGAAACCCTGTAAAGGGAAAAATTGTAATACCCCAAAATTGGCAACTTATAATTTCAATCAATTTTGGTGCATTTCTTCAATTCTACATCATCAAAGTCCTATTTTACTAGGCAATTTTCTCTCTCCAACCTGACTTTACTTAACTTGGTGTCAATTAAAAAAACCCTAAATTGCATTAATCTCACCCTATAATTAATTCCTAAGTATTTGAATTTATTAGCTAAATAATCCCTATGATAAATTGATTTAATTCTAAAGTCGTAAGTGCTTTAAATTAAATTACAATCTACCCCCTTTAGCTAATACACATAAAAGGAATTAATATTACTTGGTTATTTGAATGGATTATCTTATTTGGATTTAATAATTCAAATTACTTGAAGGGTCACCCATATGTGGCAATAATTCATTCTTTTAATTAAGTAATTCTTCAATATTTGTCTCAATTGGGAATGAAGAGTCAACCATTTCATTTCAAGAACCTCTTCATTCTCTCATCGGGCTTGTCTATATCAGAAAATCTAACCCTCGAATCTGAGCCAAGTCCTGTGTCACCTTTAGAGGGCCTATCAGAAGTTGAACCTCTAGGAATGACCCAAGTAAGTACACACCTATCACTGGTGATTCCATGTCACTATAATAAAGAAAGTTTTGTTGAGTCTAAAGACTCCAAGCCATGTTAGCTTCCTTCTCATGATTTTGACTATCATCTCGAGAAGGCTCTATCTATTGTACTGAGTGACACCACTCCTAGCCTTGCTTGTAGGGGTGTATGACTTTCAGGTATCAGTGTGGTTGTGAGGCTCTAGCCCTATATTGGGGGCACTAGAGGTTAGTGTGAATGGAATCCCACTAAAAAATTTCCCTAGTTAGTTGCCTACCTGGTTCACCTCTGAAAGAAGTCATAATCTTTGTGCAGGGAGGGGGAAGAATCTCTCCCATAGATTCTGACCATATGCATGCACCTAGACACTTGAAGGTGGTATATGAAATTGGCCCTTGCCTCAAGGGTAACCTTTGAACATATACTATTGAGTCCTTAGAAACACCAAAAACACAAGCACCCTCTAGGAGGTGACATGGCTATGTGAGGTGCATGCATGCGCATAAGTAGTGGGGCAAAGGTTTTGTCTTCTCACCATTTTTTTTTGTAGGGATAACTATGTGTTTGTTATCAAGTCCTAAACTTGTCTATCATGATTAAACAAAGACTCCCATGATACTATGAAGTTTCTTTGTCCTTGGTTGGTCTATTAGCGACTACTTCTTGTGTCACTACTGATTGATTCAAACCTTCATGCTTGTAAACAAATCCTTGAAACCTTCAAACTGAGATTGTTGATTAAACTATCCATCAAACCTATTTAGAAACTAGATTTCCTATTTGAGAACAATTTATGCTATGTCCTGAAACTTGTCTTTTATCTTGAAATTTATGTTGAATTGTCGAACACTATATTTTTCCCACACAAAGTTTCAGAAACTAATCATTTCCTCATGCAAGATATCATTCTCTCATGTGAAGCCTGACATTTTCTCATGTGACTCTACACATTCTCCCGTGAACTTGTGCCTTATTTTCAAAAACAACAAGCTATTTATAGTTGACTAGTCAAACTTCTACCCAATTAGATTTTTGTCTAGGGTCTATCTACTTTTTCCCATGTTGTTCACTATCAGAAACTAAGTCTATCAAGCTTAGAATCGATCGATTATTGCTTTGACTCATTTTCTCTCTCCTTTGTCTACCTTATCTCTTTATGGTTTTGTACCTCATGTTTCGATAGTCTTATCTCAACTATTCTAGCCACTCTCTTGATGACTCGTACCAGGTCCATCTTGCATCTTGGCTATTCTAGCCATTTATCTCATTTTTGCTATCTTAGAGATAGAGTTTTAGCTTTATCCTGAGTCTTCACTCATCGCATCTTCATCTATAACTATCACAACTAGAAGTGGAAAAACTTATCCCATTTAGAATACTGGTCAAGGTAGAGGTAAACCAACTAATCAATAAATACATCATCCCAAATCTATCACAAAATATGAGCTTTGTGATGGATCCTCAAGTTCTTCATTGAGTACTTTGAAAGATAGTCCATCTCAATCATCACCTCCGATGTTCCAAGAGTGTTTTAATTCATTGTTTCAAGCCCAACCTAGTTTCTCATTTCAAGAACAAGACAACTCATTCTTTCAAGATAACTCATTGTTTCATAACTTTGGAAGACCACTCCCTTGGACTGCTCCTATTATTGAATCTATTGATACCACTAAAGATAGTGACTCATTTGAACCTGTTGACCCACTTGATCCTGTTCACTCATCAAAAGTTACTTGGGCTGCACCCTTTCAACATCGTTAACATCACTTTACTAATTCTTCATTTTTTTCACAACTTTATGTTGACAATATGGGAGATCCATTTGATTTCCAACCAGGAAAATACAGCCAAACTCATAATCAGTCTCAAAATAACCAGTATCATGTTCAATCTTCTAATGACCAACATCATGCTCAACCTCGAAGTGAGAAACATCATGGTCAATCCCAACATGACCAAAATCAGTCTCACAATGATGATCAATCTCAAAAAAAACCTCAAGATGATCGGCAATCAACATATGTCTATCGCCCTCCTCCATACAATCAAAACCAAGATGATCAGTAACAAGAGCAAGTTTTGAGCATTTATGAGATTCTTAGAAATGAAGATGATGTAATAACTTAGAATGACATAGCTATTGCTAAAGCTAATAAGAGTCTCATCAGAATTATGGAAATCCTCTTTTTAGAAGAAAAAGAAAAGTACTTTCTTGAGTTGGCTAAACAAGGGGCCAAGCTACCTCCAAACTACCAAGTTGAAACACTTGTAGCTAAGGAGGAAGAGACTAAAACCACTAAGCTATAAAAGATGATTTAGAATATTCAAGATTAGATTAGTCAACTTGTAAAGGAAAAGGATAAGCCCACACAACAATTCACAATGGATAGTATATGCCCTTTTCCATTTGACAAGAGTATTCACATGCCTCCTTTTCCAAAAGGAGTGGAGCTACCCAAATATGACAAATACATGGGTACAATTGATCCCCAAGATCATCTGAGGGAGTTTGGTGCTTTATCCATGGAATTTATACATAATCAAATTTATCTCATGAGAGTCTTTCCCTGTAGCTTGGGTGGGTCCACTATAGAGTGGTTTTTCAGATTACCCATTGGGATTAAGAGTTTTGATGAGATCACTAATCTATTCCTTTAGCATTATTCCCACAACATTCAACACCCTATCAACATCCATGATTTGTGTAATCTAAAATAGCGATAGGGAGAGCCTTTCTTGTCTTTTCTCCAAAGGCAAAGACAACTTTGCACAAAGTATCCTCACAAATTACCCGAGACTAAGAAACTTGACATTTTTTTGGACAATCTTGTCCTAGATTTCGGATATCAAGTGCAACTACAAGGTCCTTTGACTTTTGACAACATGATCAAACAAGCTATGAGGATAGAGGCCTTTATGGTTAAGAAAGGAGAATTAACTTTGAATTAAGATAATAAATAAGGATTCTCCTCAAACAAGGATAAAGGAAAGGCTGTCAACAAAAATAGAGATGTTGTAAATGATGGAGTGGTTGATAATGTCACCACAAAGCCTTTAAAGCTTATTTTTAATCTTACTTCCAGTATACAAGAAACTAAGGCTATTGAAAAGACCATAATAGATAATCAGAAAACTTCAAGATTTTCTAAGAACAAACCTTGGGCCTCTCGACCCAAGTGTGAATTCACTTCTTTGGGAGAGCCTCTTGATGTGGTCTTTAAAACTCTTGTGCACAATCAAGTACTCACTTCTTTGGAAAAATATCCTTATGACCCACAACCACGACCTCATTGGTGGAATGAAAATGCATATTGTGACTATCACCAAAACATTGGTCATAAGCCTTCTACTTGTCTCTAGCTAAAGCATAAGATTCAAGATCTCATTGACAATGGTGGCATTATTGTGGATAACCATAACAAAAATTTAGATCATCAGGCATTTAAGGATCCCTTCCCTCCTCATGAGAAAGGTGAGTCTTCCAAAGCTAGGAATACTAATGCTAAAGTCAACTATATGTATACTACTAATGATAATGTCATCAACAAGATTGAACCTCTTAAAATTGAGTATTGTGATGTGATCGCTTTCAAGGGGAGCAGTGATGCTCCCAAACCTAAGACTCCTTTCATCTTGTGTAGCTTTGCATCCCACTCCTCTAAATCTGAACAATCTCAGGATTGTGCCAATGTTGTTACTCAATCACATGGAAGGACTATTTTGAAAGGTCTCGATCCTCCTGTATCTACTCTAAAACAAACTATGGATAAGGCTACTACTGGTCCTACCAACAAAGCCTTGAAATCGGTCCCTAAAACTAGCACTGCTAGTTATAGTATGTTAGATCAGCTCTAGTGAACAAACTCTCAAATCACCATTTTTGAGCTATTGAAGATCTTGCCTGCTCATAGGAAAATTCTGGTTAAAGCCCTCACTAAGGAAAGCATCCCCAAAGATTTTGATCTCAACTGGTTCCAATCTATGGTGTGTCATTTGACCTCGCCTCATTATTTTTCCTTCTCTAAAGAAGATGATCACTCTCTAAGCCATCCGCATAATGCTCCCTTGCATATAGAAGTGATGATAGGTCCAAAGTGTGTCTATTGCGTGCTTATTAACAATGGTGTAGGTCTCAATATCTATTCTACTAAATTTCTTACCCAGGTAGGTTATGATGAGAATTGTATAGATTGTCATAAGAAGATTACTATCAAAGCTTATGATGGAGAGGAACACAAATCCCAAGGCTTAGTTGTGCTACCTATCTATGTAGGACCTGTTTAGAGAGATATTACTTTTCAAGTTCTAGATATTCCTCTTTCTTACAACATCTTTTTGGGTAGACCATGGATTCATGAGATGCAGGTTGTTCCATCTACATAGCATCAATGCATCAAGTTTCCATTCCATGGAGCAAAAGTCACTGTGCCTGCTAATACTAACTACTCTTGCAACACAATCACATAGTCTGGAAATAGCTTTGTTCTAGCTAATAGAGAGTCCATTGAATTTTATGATGCCAAGCTTAAAGAAATGGATTAGACTCTAAAACTTAAGGATATAGGAATGGGAGAATATCGAATTGAACCTGTGCTATCACTAACTTCTCTTCCTCCATCTCCACGTTCTTATGGGAGACCTTCTGAGAATAACAAATCTGCTATGAATTCTCCCCAGATAGTCTATGATGGTGCCTTTGTCAAGGCTACAACACCCCTAGAAGATGAGGAAGAAGAAAGAGCTATTATAGCTTAGATCTATAAAAGAAAAGAAACATCTAAACTAACTACTCCACCTCTAGACTTAGAACAAGATCCATAGAGTGATGCCTTCAAGATCATGAAGTTCTTTGGCTACAAAGGGAGTGGTCCTATAGGAAGGAATGACAATGGTTTTTTGAAACCCATTAAAGCTATAGTTCATAGGACCAAGGACACTATAGGTCTTGGCTTTAAGAAAGTCCCATTTCATCTAGGGACAAAGAAATTTGTGACAAAACCTGAATCTAAACCAGAATTTGAAGATACTATACCAGTGGTAAATCCAAAGAACAACTCTGATGAAGACATCTTCCCTTACCCCATACCTCTAGATCTTGCTGCACTCTTTGTAGAACTAGATGAGCCTATTATACCTATCCATATGGTAGGGACTGATAGTGACTCAGATGAGACTGCTTCAATATATGAACTCACATATGATCAATAGAAAGAAAATCTAACTGATGGTGCTAGTTTTCAAGGTGAACAATACATGCCACCACATTTTCAAAAGCGATTTGAACAAGATCAACTTCAACAAACTATAAATGCAATAAGAGATGGGAATGAGTCTGATGGTGCCACTAACACTAATGGAATTCCCACATCAAGTACTGACTCATATGAGTATGAGTTTGAATCTTTGTTTGACACTACTTATGATAAAGATATAGATATGGTGCATACATATGAAAACCCTCTCAAAGTAGGTGAAGGGTCTAGTGTTAGGATACATGAATTAGATGCCATAGGTGTTAACTTGTCCTCTACTTTTGACGTGGGGTCTCATAGGGATTCAAATGCTCCTTTGGATGAGATTTCTCTAGGTCTTGACTTACTCATCCACACTTTTGATGGTTATAATGTGAATGCAATTGAACTAGCCATTACTTCTCTCTCACCCAAAAATCTTGATCTGATAAACTAGAACTCCCCTTCAACATCCAATGAAGTCCTAACATTCTAGAATGATTATGATCTAGCCTATTACCTCCATGCTATTGAACCTATAATGTCCTCCACCAGTGAAGGTAGTGTCAGCATGATAGAGGAAAATATCAAGTATCTTAGTCAAAAAATTAAAAGAAGAAAAAATAGATGCTCTGATGGTGAAAACCACATTGTGGTAGTATCAGAGCCAAAAATAGTAAAAATAAAAGATGTATCCAAGGGTGAAAACCTCTCTAAGGCACCCAAGGATGAGATACTTGATATGCTCCTGAGCCACTTTCAAGAGAGATCATCAGTATTGATTGAGTGAATACAACTAGTGAATTTGGGTACAAAGGCTGCTCCACAAATCATTCATCTAGCATAGTCATTATATACAAAAGAAAAGGAAGAGTTCACTAGATTCTTTCAAAGAAAGAAAATAAATTTTGCATGGACCTACTCTGATATGCCTAGATTTGACCCCAATCTAATCATGCACCATCTATCCATTACACCAGGCATTAAACCTGTCAAATAGAAGCTTCAAAAGATGCATCCACATGTGGCACTCTTAATCAAAGTAGAGCTAGAAAATATTCTTAAGGCTGGTTTCATAAGGACTATTGACTATGCATAGTGGATTTCAAACATTTTTCCATTCACCAAACATGATAAATCCATTCGTGTGTGCACAGACTTCCGAGATCTAAATAAGGCATGTCCAAAAGATGACTTCCCATTGCCCAATATTGACATGATAGTGGATATAGCATTGTCATCAACATTTGTATATATCATTTCACTCCAATGCTTTTTCTTCTTGCAACATTGTCATATTTAAATCTGACAATAAATAATATTGAAATGAAATATATCTTATTATTGAAAATATATATGCTTTTACTCTGGGTGCAAGCTCTGCCATGGGGATGTTGCATCCTAAAATTTGGCCAAGTCCCGAAATTCTCGGCCAAGTCAAACCACGGCGACTCGCTCGACTCTGAGACACAAGTCACGGCGACTCGCCCAAGCAGCCCCTTGCACTTCTGTTCAGGTCAAACAGTGCCTGGACTCAGTGGGTCAAGGTGTGAGCTCTGCCACAGGCACGTTGCATCCCAAAATTTTGCTAAGTCCCAAAATTCTTGAAAACTCCCAAAATCTAGAATGTGCACCTTAACTCGTACAAAACCGAAACCCATCCCAATCATCCTGAAATATTTATACAAATATAACTTAAAGTATAATAAATTAAATAAATATATATTATACTTAAATGTTATATTTGTATAAATCCTGGCAACTTCCCTTTGACAAGCGCTCGCCCCTGCCTCGCATTTCTCGCCAAGTCAAACAGCGGTGACTCACGCGACTCCGAGTCGCGGGTCACCGCGACTCGCCCGAGTAGCCCGCCGCACTTCTGTCTGGGTCAAACTGTGCCTAGACTTGGTGGGTCGGGGTGCGAGCTCCGCCATGGGCACATTGCATCCCAAAATTTGGCTAAGTCTCGAAACTCTCAGCCGAGTCAAACCGCGGTGACTCGTACGACTCTGAGTCACCGCAACTTGCCTGGGCAGCCCCCAAAATTATACAAATTTTGGAACTTAACCAAATTTTGAGATGCAATGTGCCCACGATGGAGCTCACACCCTGACCCGCCAAGTCTGGGTATAGTTTGACCCATATGAAACTGGAACCCATCCCAATCATCCGAGTCACAGCGACCCATGACACAGAGTCGCGCGAGTCACTGCAGTTTGACTCGGTTGAGAATTTTGGGACTTAACCAAATTTTGGGATGCAATGTGCACGCGGTCCTAGAATCTAGAATGTGCACCTTAACTCGTACGAAGCTGAAACCCATCCCATTCATCCAAGTCGCAGTGACCCAGGACTCGGAGTCACGTGAGTCACCGCGGTTTGACTCGGCCAAGAATTTTGGGACTTAGCCAAATTTTGGGATGCAACGTGCCCGTGGTCTCAAAATCTAGAATGTGCACCTTAACTTGTACGAAGCTAAAACCCATCCCAATCATTCGAGTCGTGGTGACCCAGGACTCAGAGTCGTGTGAGTCACCGCGGTTTTACTCAGTCAAGAATTTCAAGACTTAGCCAAATTTTAGGATGCAACATGTTCGCGGTCCCAAAATCTAGAATGTGCACCTTAACTCGTACGAAGCCGAAACCCATCCCAATCATCTGAGTCAAGATGACTCAAAGTCACACGAGTCAGCACGATTTCACTCAGCTGAGAATTTTGGGACTTAGCCAAATTTTGGGATGCAACGTGCTCGCGATCCCAAAATCTAGAATGTGCACCTTAACTTGTACGAAGCTGAAACCCATCCCAATCATCCGAGTCGCGGTGATGCACGACTCGGAGTCGTGCGAGTCACCACAGTTTCACTCGATTGAGAATTTCAAGATGTATCCATATTGCGAGATGCAATATGCCCGCGAGTCCTAAAATCTAGAATGTGCACCTTAACTCGTACAAAGCCGAAACCCATCCCAATCATCTAAGTCGCGATGACCCATGACTCAGAGTCACATGAGTAACTACGGGTTGACTCGTTTGAAAATTTTGGGGCTTAGCCAAATTTCAGGATGCAACATGCCCACGGCGGATGATTGGGATGAGTTTTGACTTCATACGAGTTAAGGTGCACATTCTAGATTTTGGGAGTTTTTGAGAATTTTGGGACTTATGCAAGTTTGAGGATGCAACATGCCTGTGGTTTGACTCTATCCCCAACCGGCCGAGTCTGGGCATAGTTTGACCCGGGCAAAAGCGCGGGGGGCTGCCTAGGCGAGTCGTGGTGACCGACGACTCGGAGTCGCGCGAGTCACTAAAGTTTGATTTGGCTGAGAATTTTGGGACTTAGCCAAATTTTAGGATGCAACATGCCTGCGGTGGAGCTCGTACCCCGACCCGTCGAGTCTGGGCATAGTTTGACTCAGACAAAAGTGTGAGGAGCTGCCTGGGTGAGTCACACTTTGACTCGATCGAGAATTTTTGGACTTAGCCAAATTTTAGGATGCAACATGCCCGCGACGGAGCTCGCACCCTGACCCGTTGAGTCTAGGCATAGTTTGACCAGGACAGAAGTGCGAGAGGATACCAGGGTGAGTCGCGGTGACCCGTGACTCAGAGTCACATGAGTCACCGAGGTTTGACCTGGATGAGAATTTTAGGACTTAGCCAAATTTTGGGATGCAATGTGCCTGCATTTTGGCACTTAGCCAAATTTTGGGACTTATCCAAATTTTGTGATGCAATGTGCCGGCGGTGGAGCTCGCACCCTGACATGTCAAGTCCAGGTATAATTTCACCCGGATAGAAGTGCAGGGGGGCTACCCCAATGAGTCACGGTGACCCACAACTTGGAGTCGCACGAGTCACCGCGGTTTGACTTGGCCAAAAGTTTCAAGAGTTAGCCAAATTTCAGGATGCAATGTGCCCGTGGCGGAGCTCACACCCCGACCCGCTGAGTCCGGACATAGTTTGACCCGGACAGAAGTGTAGGGGGCTGTCTGGGTGAGTCGCAATGACACGCGACTCAGAGTCCCACGAGTCACCATGGTTTGACTCGACGAGAAACATGAGGTAGCGGTGAGCACTTGTCAAAGGGAAGTTGCTATGATTTATACAAATATAACATTTAAGTATAATATATGTTTATTTAATTTATTATAATTTAAGTTATATTTGTATAAATACTTTGGGATGATTGGGATGGCTTTCGGTTTCGTACGAGTTCAGATGCACATTCTAGATTTTGGAAGTTTTCTCAAATTTTGAGAATTAGCCATATTTTGAGATGCAATGTGCCCGCGGTGGAGCTCGCACCCCGACCCACCGAGTCTGGGTATAGTTTGACCCAGACAGAAGCGTGGGGGGCTACCCCGGCGAGTCACGGTGACTCGTGACTTAGAGTCACACGAGTCACCATAGTTTGACTCAGCTGAGAGTTTTAGGACTTAGCCAAATTTTTAGATGTAACGTGCCTGAGACGGAGCTCGCACCCCGACCCACTGAGTCTGAGCATAGTTTGACCCAGACAGAAGCGCGGGAGGCTGCTAGGGTGAGTCGCGGTGACTCGTGACTTAGAGTCACACGAGTCACCGCGGTTTGACTTGGCTGAGAATTTTAGGACTTAGCCAAATTTTGGGATGCAACGTGCCCGTAGCAGAGCTCACACCCCAACTCACTGAGTCTAGCACAGTTTGTCCCGAATAGAAGTGCATGCGGCTGCTCAAGCAAGTCATGATGACCCGTGACTTAGAACCACGTGAGTCACCGTAGTTTGACTCAGTGAGAAATGCGAGGCAGGGGCGAGCGCTTGTCAAAGGGAACTTGCTGAAATTTATACAAATATAACATTCAAGTATAATATATGTTTATTTAATTTATTGTATTTTAAGATATATTTGTATAAATACTTCAGGATGATTGGGATGGGTTCTGGCTTCGTACGAGTTAAGGTGCACATTCTAGATTTTAGAAGTTTTCACGAATCTTGGGACTTAGCCAAATTTTGGGATGCAATGTGGCCGCGGTGGAGCTTGCACCTTGATCTACTGAGTCTGGGCACAGTTTGACCTGGATAGAAGTGCGGGAGGCTTCTCGGGTGAGTCACGGTGACCTGTGACTCAGAGTCGCATGAGTCACCGCAGTTTGACTCTACCGAGAGTTTGGAGAATTAGCCAAATTTTGGGATGCAATGTGCCCGCGGTGGAGATCACACCCCGACCCACCGAGTCTGGGCAAAGTTTGACCCAGACAAAAGCGCGGTGGGCTACCCGGGTGAGTCGCGGTTAGCCGCAACTCAGAGTCGCGGGAGTCACCGCTGTTTGATTCGGCGAGAAATGCGAGGCACAGGCGAGCGCTTGTCAAGGGGAAGTTGTCGTGCTTTATACAAATATAGCATTTAAGTATAATATATATTTATTTAATTTATTTTACTTTAAGTTATATTTGTATAAATACTTCGGGATGATTAGGATGGGTTTCGGCTTCGTACGAGTTAAGGTGCACATTCTAGATTTTGAGAGTTTTCATGAATTTTGGGACTTAGCCAAATTTTGGGATGCAATGTACCCGCGGTGGAGCTCACACCCCGACCTGCCGAGTCTGGGCATAGTTTGACCTGGATAGAAGTACAGGGGGCTGCCCGGGCGAGTCACGATGACCTGTGAGATAGAGTCGCGTGAGTCACCGCGGTTTGATTCGGTGAGAAACGTGACGTCGGGGCGAGCGCTTATCAGAGGGAAGTTGCCTCTGACATGTGTACCTTAACTTGTATGAAGCTGAAACTCATCCCAATCATCCACCGTGGGCATGTTGCATCCCAAAATTTTGCTAAGTCCCAAAATTCTCAACCGAGTCAAACCGCAGTGACTCGTGTGACTCCGAGTCGTGGGTTGCCGCAACTCGGATGATTGGGATGGGTTTCAGCTTCGTACAAGTTAAGATGCACATTCTAGATTTTGGGACCGCGGGCATGTTGCAACCTGAATTTTGGCTAAGTCTCAAAATTCTCACTCGAGTCAAATCGTGGTGACTCATGTGACTCCGAGTCACCGTGACTTGGACGATTGGGATGAGTTTTAGCTTCGTACGAGTTAAGGTGCACATTCTAGATTCTAGGACCGCAGGCACATTGCATCTTGAAATTTGGCTAAGTCTTGAAATTCTCAACTGAGTCAAACTGCGGTGACTTGCATAACTTTGAGTTGTGGGTCACCATGACTCAGATGATTGGGATGGGTTTCAGCTTCGTACAAGTTAAGGTGGACATTCTAGATTTTGGGACCGTGGGCACATTGCATCCCAAAATTTGGTTAAGTCCCAAAATTCTCAGCCGAGTTAAACCATGGTGAATCGTGTGACTTTGAGTCATGGGGCACCATGACTTGGATGATTGGGATGGCTTTCAGCTTCGTACGAGTTAAGGTGCACATTCTAGATTTTGGGACCGCGAGCACGTTGTATCCTAAAATTTGGCTAAGTTTTAAAATTTTCGGTCGAGTCAAACCGCGGTGACTTGCACGACTCTGAGTCATGGGTCGCCGCGACTCGGATGATTGGGATGGGTTTTGGCTTCGTACGAGTTAAGGTGCACATTCTAGATTTTGGGACTGCGGGCACGTTGCATCCCAAAATTTGGCTAAGTGCCAAAATTCTCGGCTGAGTCAAACTGCGGTGACTCACGTGACTCTGATTCATGGGTCACTGTGACTTGGATGATTGGAATAGGTTTCAGCTTTGTATGGGTCAAACTATACCTAGACTTAATGGGTCAGGCTACAAGCTCCACCGCGGGCACATTGCATCTCAAAATTTGGCTAAGTCCCAAAATTTATATAATTTCAAGGGCTACCTGGGTGACTCGCGGCAATCGGTGACTCGAAGTTGCAGGAGTCACTGTGGTTTGACTCAACTAAGAATTTTAGGACTTAGCCAAATTTTGGGATGCAACGTGCCCGCGGTCCCAAAATCTAGAATGTGCACCTTAACTCGTACGAAGCCAAAACCGTAGGAGTCACCGCAGTTTGACTTTAAGTTATATTTGTATAAATAGTTTGGGATGATTGGGATGTGTTTCGGCTTCGTACGAGTTAAGGTGCACATTCTAGATTTTGGGACTGCGGGTACGTTACATCCCAAAATTTGGCTAAGTCCTGAAATTCTCAGCCGAGTCAAACCACTGTGACTCGCACGACTCCGAGTCATGGGTCACCGCGACTCGGATGTTAGGGATGGGTTTCAACTTTGTATGGGTCAAACTATACTCAGACTCGGTTGGTTAGGGTACGAGCTCCACCGTGGGCACATTGCATCCCAAAATTTGGTGAAGTCCCAAAATTTGTATAATTTTGGGGGCTGCCAGGGTGAGTCATAGCGACCCGTGACTTAGAGTCACACAAGTCACCGTAGTTTGACTCGGCCAAGAGTTTCAGGACTTAGCCAAATATTGGGATGCAATGTGCCTGCGGCGGAGCTCGCACCCCGATCGACCGAGTCTGGACATAGTTTGACCCAAACAGAAGTGCGGTAGGCTGCTCGGGTGAGTCACGATGACACATGACTCAGAATTGCGCGAGTCACCGCGGTTTGACTCGATGAGAAACATGAGGCAGGGGTGAGCGCTTGTCAAAGAGAAGTTACGGGGATTTATACAAATATAACATTTAAGTATAGTATATGTTTATTTAATTTATTATACTTTAAGTTATATTTGTATAAATACTTCGGGATGATTGGGATGGGTTTCAGCTTCGTACGAGTTAAGGTGCACATTCTAGATTTTGGGAGTTTTCAAGAATTTCATGACTTATCCAAATTTCAAGATGCAACGTCCCCGCGGCGGAGCTCGCACCCAGACCCACTGAGTCTGGGCACAGTTTGACTGAGACAGAAGCACAGGGGGCTGCCAGGGTGAGTCACGGTGACCCTCGACTCAGAGTTGCACAAATCACCATGGTTTTACTCGGTGTGAAATGCAAGGCATCGGTGAGCGCTTGTCAAAGGGAAGTTGTCAGGATTTATACAAATATAATATTTAAATATAATATACGCCTATTTAATTTATTATACTTTAAGTTATATTTTTATAAATACTTCGGGATGATTGGGATTGGTTTTGGCTTCATACGAGTTAAGGTGCATATTCTAGATTTTGGGAGTTTTCATGAATTTTGGGACTTAGCCAAATTTTGGGATGCAATGTGCCTGCAGCGGAGCTCGCACCTCGACCCGCCGAGTCTAGGCATAGTTTGACCTGGACTGAAGCGCAAGGGGCTGCTTGCATGAGTCACGGTGACCCGTGACTTAGAGTCACGTGAGTCACCACAGTTTGATTCAGCAAGAAATGCGATGCTGGGGTGAGCACTTGTTAGAGGGAAGTTTCCGCTGACATGTGCACCTTAACTCGTATGAAGCTGAAACCCATCCCAATCATCTACCGTGGGCACGTTGCATCCTAAAATTTGGCTAAGTCCTGAAAATCTCAACTGAATCAAACCGCGGTGACTCGTGCGACTCTGAGTCATGGGTCATCACAACTTGGATGATTGGGATGGTTTTCGGCTTCATATGAGTTAAGGTGCACATTGTAGATTTTGGGACTTGCAGGCACATTGCATCCCGCACTTCGGTTAAGTCCCAAAATTCTCACTTGAGTGAAACCTAGGTGACTCGCGTGATTCTAAGTCATCGGTCACTGTGACTTGGATGATTGGGATGAGTTTCGGCTTCGTACGAGTTAAGGTGCACATTCTAGATTTTGGGACCACGGGCACGTTATATCCCAAAATTTGGCTAAGTCTTGAAATTATCGGCTGAGTCCAACCGCGGTGACTTACACGACTCCGAGTCTTGGGTCACCATGACTCGGATGATTGGGATGGGTTTCAGCTTCGTACGAGTTAAGGTGCACATTCTAGATTTTGGGACCGCGGGCATGTTGCATCTTGAAATTTGGCTAAGTCCCAAAATTCTCGGTCGAGTCAAACCACGGTGACTCGCGCGACTCCGAGTCGTGGGTCACCGTGACTCATATGATTGGGATGAGTTTCAGCTTCATACGAGTTAAGGTGCACATTCTAGATTTTGGGACCGCGGGCACGTTGCATCCCAAAATTTGGCTAAGTCCTAAATTTCTCAGCTAAGTCAAACCGCGGTGACTTGCGCGACTCCTAGTCATGGGTCAGCATGACTCAGATGATTGGGATGGGTTTCGGCTTCGTATGAGTTAAGATGCACATTCTAGATTTTGGGACTGCGGGCATGTTGCATCCTGAAATTTGGCTAAGTCCCAAAATTTTAGGCTGAGTCAAACCGCGATGATCGCATGAATTTGATTCGTGGGTCACCGTGACTTGGATGATTGGGATGGGTATCAGCTTCTTACAGGTCAAACTGTACCCAAACTTCGCAGGTCAGGGTACAAGCTCTACCGCGGGCACATTGCATCCCAAAATTTGGCTAAGTGCCAAAATTTGTATAATTTTGGGGGCTGCCTGGGCAAGTCGGGGTGACCGGTGACTCAGAGTCGCACGAGTCACAGCGGTTTGACTTGGCTAAGAGTTTTGGGACTTAGCCAAATTTTGGGATGCAATGTGCCCGCGGCGGAGCTCGCACCTCGACCCATCGAGTCCGGGCATAGTTTGACCCGGACAGAAGCACAGCGGGCTGCCCAGGTGAGTCGTGGTGACCCACGACTCAGAGTCACGTAAGTCATAGCTGTTTGACTCGGTGAGAAACGCGAGGTAGGGGCAAGCACTTGTCAAAGGGAAGTTGCAGGGATTTATACAAATATAACATTTAAGTATAATATATGTTTATTTAATTTATTATACTTTAAGTTATATTTGTATCAATACTTCGAGATGATTGGGATGGGTTTCGGCTTCGTACGAGTTAAAGTGTACATTCTAGATTTTGGGACCGTAGGCACGTTGCATCCCAAAATATGGGTAAGTCCTAAAATTATCAGCTGAGTCAAATTGTGGTGACTCACATGACTCCGAGTCATAAGTCACCGTGACTTAGATGATTAGGATGGGTTTCAGCTTCATACGGGTCAAACTATACCCAGAATCGGTGGGTCATGGTACGAGCTCCACCGCGGGCACATTGCATCCCAAAATTTGACAAAGTCCCAAAATTTGTATAATTTTCGAGGCTACCTGGGCAAGTTGCACGAGTCACCGTGGTTTGACTCGACTGATAGTTTCAGGACTTAGCCAAATTTTGGGATGCAATGTGCCCGCAGTGGAGCTCGCACCCCAACCCGCCGAGTCTGGGCACATTTTGACCCGGACAGAAGCGTGGTGGGCTACCGAGGTGAGTCACGGTGACCCGCAACTCAAAATCATGTGAGTCCCCACGGTTTGACTCGGTGAGAAATGCGAGGCAGGGGCGAGCGCTTGTTAAAGGGAAGTTGCGGGGATTTATACAAATATAACATTTAAGTATAATATACATTTATTTAATTTATTATACTTTAAGTTATATTTGTATAAATACTTCAGGATGATTAGGATGGGTTTTGGCTTCGTACGAGTTAAGGTGCACATTCTAGATTTTGGGAGTTTTTGAAAATTTAATGACTTAGCCAAATTTCAGGATGCAACGTCCCGCGGTGGAGCTCGCACCTCGACCCACCGAATCCGGGCATAGTTTGACCTAGACTGAAGCGCAAGGGGCTTCTTGCGCGAGTCGCGGTGACTCATGACTCAGATTCGTGTGAGTCACCACGGTTTGACTCTGCTGAGAATTTTGGGACTTGGAAAAATTTAAAGATGTAATGTCCCCACGGTGGAGCTCGCACCCAGACCCGTCGAGTCTGGGTATAGTTTGACCCAGACAAAAGCGTGGGGGTCTGCCAGGGTGAGTCACGGTGACCCGCGACACAAAGTCGCACGAGTCACCGCTATTTTACTTGGTGAGAAACGTGAGGCAGCGGCAAGCGCTTGTCAAAGGGAAGTTGTCAAGATTTATACAAATATAACATTTAAATATAATATATATTTATTTAATTTATTATAATTTAAGTTATATTTGTATAAATACTTTGGGATGATTGAGATGGGTTTCAGCTTCGTACGAGTTAAGGTGCACATTCTAAATTTTGGGAGTTTTCATGAATTTTGGGACTTAGCCAAATTTTAGGATGCAATGTGCCCGTGGAGGAGCTCACACCCTGACCCGTCGAGTCCGGCCATAGTTTGGCCCAGACAAAAGCTTAGGGGGCTACCCGGGCGAGTCGCAGTGACCCGCGAGTCAGAGTCGCACGAGTCACCACAGTTTGATTCGACAAGAAATGCGACGTCAGGGCAAGCGCTTGTCATAGGGAAGTTTCCTCTGACATGTACACCTTAACTCGTATGAAGCTGCAACCCATCCCAATGATCTGCCATGGGTACGTTGCATCCCAAAATTTGGCTAAGTCTCAAAATTCTCAACCGAGTCAAACCGCAGTGACTTGTGTGACTCTGAGTTGTGGGTCATCGCAACTCAGATGATTGGGATGGGTTTTGGCTTCGTATGAGTTAAGGTGCACATTGTAAATTTTGGGACTTGCGGGCACGTTGCATCCCGCAATTTGGCTAAGTCTAAAAATTCTTGAGCGAGTGAAACCTAGGTGACTCGCGTGACTCTGAGTCATTGGTCATCGTGACTCAGATGATTGGGATAGGTTTCAGCTTCATACGAGTTAAGGTGCAGATTCTAGATTTTGGGACCGCGGGCACGTTGCATCCCAAAATTTGGCTAAGTGTTGAAATTCTCGGCCGAGTCAAACCGCGGTGACTCATGTGAGTCTGAGTCACTGTGACTCAGATGATTGAGATGGGTTTTGGCTTCGTACGAGTTAAGGTGCACATTCTAAATTTTGGGACCGCGGGCACGTTGCATCCCGAAATTTGGCTAAGTCCCAAAATTCTCGGCCAAGGCAAACCGCAGTGACTCGCACACCTCTGAGTCGTGGGTCACCATGACTCAGATGATTGGGATGGCTTTCAGCTTCGTACGAGTTAAGGTGCACATTCTAAATTTTGGGACCGCGGGCACGTTGCATCCCAAAATTTGGCTAAGTCCTAAAATTCTTAGTCGAGTCAAACCGCGGTGACTCGCGTGACTCCGAGTCATGGGTCACCATGACTCAGATGATTGGGATGGGTTTCGACTTCGTATGAGTTAAGGTGGACATTCTAGATTTTGGGACCACGGGCACGTTGCATCCCAAAATTTGGCTAAGTCTCAAAATTCTCGACTGAGTCAAACCGCGGTGACCTGCACGACTCCAAGTCATGGGTCACCGTGACTCAGATGATTGGGATGGGTTTCAGCTTCATACGGGTCAAAATATACCTAGACTCAGTGGGTCAGGGTATGAGCTCTACCATGGGAACATTGCAGCTCAAAATTTGACTAAGTCCCAAAATTTGAATAACTTTGGGCGCTGCCCGGGCGAGTCACGGTGACTGGCGACTCAGAGTTGCACGAGTCACTGTGGTTTGAATCAGCTAAGAGTTTCAGGAATTAGCCAAATTTTGAGATGTAATGTGCCTGCGGCGGAGCTCGCACCGTGACCCGCCGAGTCCGGGCATAGTTTGACCTAGACAGAAGTGCTGTGGGCTACCCGGGTGAGTTGCGGCAACCCGTGACTTAGAGTCGCGCAAGTCACTGCTATTTGACTCAGTGAGAAATGTGAGGCAGGGGTGAGCGCTTATCAAAGGGAAGTTGCGGGGATTTATATAAATATAACATTTAAGTATAATATACATTTATTTAATTTATTATACTTTAAGTTATATTTGTATAAATACTTCAGAATGATTGGGATGGGTTTCGGCTTCGTACGAGTTAAGGTGCACAGTCTAGATTTTGGGACCGCGGGAACGTTGCATCCTAAAATTTGGCTAAGTCTTAAAATTTTTGGCTGAGTCAAACTACGGTGACTCGCGTGACTCTAAGTCATGGGTCACCGCAACTCGGATGATTGGGATGGGTTTCAGCTTCGTATGAGTTAAGGTGCACATTCTAGATTTTGGGACCACGGGCACATTGCATCCCAAAATTTGGCTAAGTCCTGAAATTCTTGGCCAAGTCAAACCATGGTGACTCGCGCGACTCCAAGTCACGGGTCACTGTGACTTAGATGATTGGGATGGGTTTCAGCTTCGTATGTTTCAAACTATACCCAAACTCGATGGGTCAGGGTATGAGCTCCATTGCGGGCACATTGCATCCCAAAATTTGGCTAAGTCCCAAAATTTGTATAATTTTGGGGGCTGCCCAGGCGAGTCACGACGATCCGCAACTCAGAGTCGCATGAGTCACCGTGGTTTGACTCGGCTGAGAGTTTCAGGACTTAGCCAAATTTTGGGATGCAATGTGCCCGTGGTGGAGCTTGAACCCCGACCCGCTAAGTCTGGGCAAAATTTGACCCGGATAGAAGCCCAGTGAGTTACCTGGGTGAGTCATGGTGACCGACGACTCAGAGTCGCACGAGTCAACATGGTTTGACTCGGTGAGAAATGCGAGGCAGGGGCGAGCGCTTGTCAAAGGAAAGTTGTGGGGATTTATACAAATATAACATTTAAGTATAACATTTATTTAAGTCTCAAAATTCTCGACCGAGTCAAACCGCGGTGACTCGCGTGACTCTGAGTCATGGGTCCCTGTGACTCAGATGATTGGGATGGATTTTGGCTTCGTATGAATTAAGGTGCACATTATAGATTTTTGAATCGTGGGCACATTGCATCCCAAAATTTGGCTAAGTCCTAAAATTCTTGGTCGAGTCAAACCGCGGTGACTCGCATGACTCTGAGTCGTGGGTCACCGTGATTCAGATGATTGGGATGGGTTTTGGCTTTGTACAGGCCAAACTATATCCAGACTTGGTGGGTTGGGGTACGAGCTCCACCACGGGCACATTGCATCCCAAAATTTGGCTAAGTCCCAAAATTTGTATAATTTTGGTGGCTGTCCGAGTGAGTCATGGCGATCGGCGACTCGGAGTTGCACAAGTCACCGCGGTTTGACTCAGCTAAGAGTTTCAGGACTTAGCCAAATTTTGGGATGTAATGTGCCCGCAGCGAAGCTCGCACCCCGACCTGCCAAGTCCAGGCACAATTTGACCCAAATAGAAGTGTGACGGTCTACCCGGCTGAGTTACGGCGACCCTTGACTCAGAGTCACTACTGTTTGACTCGGTGAGAAATATGAGGCAGGGGCGAGTGCTTGTCAAAGAGAAATTGTGGGAATTTATACAAATATAACATTTAAGTATAATATACATTTATTTAATTTATTATACTTTAAGTTATATTTGTATAAATACTTTGAGATGATTGGGATGAGTTTCGGCTTCGTACGGGTCAAACTATACCTAGACTTGGCGGGTCAGGGTACAAGCTCCACCGCGGGCACATTGCATCCCAAAATTTAGATAAGTCCCAAAACTTGTATAATTTTAGGTGCTGCCCGGGCAGGCCGCGAGGACCTGCGACTCGGAGTCGCACTAGTCACCGCGGTCTGACTCGGCCGAGAGTTTCTAGACTTAACCAAATTTTGGGATGCAATGTGACCGCAACGGAGCTAGCACCCTGACCCGCTGAGTCCGGGCACAGTTTGACCCGGACAGAAGTGGGGCGGGTTGCCTGGGTGAGTCACAGTGACCTGTGACTTGGAGTCGCGTGAGTCACCATGGTTTGACTCGGTGAGAAACGCGAGGTAGGGGCACTTTAAGTTATATTTGTATAAATAATTCGGGATGATTGGGATGGGTTTCAGCTTCGTATGAGTTAAGGTGCACATTCTAGATTTTGGGACTTGGCCAAATCTTAGGATGCAACGTCCCCGTGATGGAGCTCGCACCCAAACCCGCCGAGTCTAGGCACAGTTTGACCCAGATAGAAGCGCGAGGGGCTGCCAGGGTGAGTCACAGTGACCCACAACTCAGAGTCGCACGAGTCACCGTGATTTTACTCGGTGAGAAATGCGAGGCAGCGGCGAGCGCCTGTTAAAGGGAGTTGTCTGGATTTATATAAATATAACATTTAAGTATAATATATATTTATTTAATTTATTATACTTTAAGTTATATTTTTATAAATACTTCAGGGTGATTGGGATGGGTTTTGGCTTCGTACGAGTTAAGGTGCACATTCTAGATTTTGAGATCGCGGGCACGTTGCATCCCAAAATTTGGCTAAGTCTTGAAATTCTCAGCTGAGTCAAATTGCGGTGACTCGCGTGACTCTAAGTCATGGGTCACCGCAACTCAAATGATTGGGATGGGTTTCGGCTTTCTACGAGTTAAGGTGCATATTCTAGATTTTGGGACCACGGGCACATTTCATCCCAAAATTTGGTTAAGTCCCAAAATTCTCGGTTGAGTCAAACCGTGGTGACTCGCACGAGTCTGAGTCACCAAAACTCAAATGATTGAGATGGGTTTCAACTTCGTACGAGTTAAGGTGCACATTCTAGATTTTGGGACTACGGGCACGTTGCCTCCCAAAATTTTGCTAAGTCCCAAAATTCTCGGCCGAGGCAAACCACAGTGAGTCGCAAGACTCTGAATCGTGGGTCACCATGACTCGAATGATTAGGATGGGTTTCGGCTTCGTACGAGTTAAGGTGCACATTCTAGATTTTGGGACTGTGGGTACGTTGTATCCCAAAATTTGGCTAAGTCTTGAATTTCTCAGCCGAGTCAAACAGCTGTGACTCGCGCGACTCTGAGTCATGGGTCACCATGACTCGGATGTTAGGAATGGGTTTCGGCTTTGTACGGGTCAAACTATACCCAGACTCGGTGGGTCAGGGTATGAGCTCCACCGTGGGCACATTGCATCCTAAAATTTGGTGAAGTCCCAAAATTTGTATAATTTCAGGGGCTGCCCTAGCGAGTCACGGTGACTCGTGACTCAAAGTCGCACGAGTCACCACGGTTTGACTCGGCCAAGAGTTTCAGGACTTAGCCAAATTTTGGGATGCAATGTACCTGCGGCGGAGCTCGCACCCCGACCGACTGAGTCCGGGCACAGTTTGACCCGAACAGAAGCGCAGCAGGTTGCCCGGGTGAGTCGCGGTGACACGCGACTTAAAGTCACGTGAGTCATCGAGGTTTGACTCGTTGAGAAACATGAGGCAGGGGTGAGCGCTTGTCAAAGGGAAGTTACGGGGATTTATACAAATATAACATTTAAGTATAATATACGTTTATTTAATTTATTATACTTTAAGTTATATTTGTATAAATATTTTAGGATGATTGGGATGGGTTTCAGCTTCGTACGAGTTAAGGTGCACATTCTAGATTTTGGGAGTTTTCAAAAATTTCATGACTTAGCCAAATTTCAAGATACAATGTGCCCGCGGCGGAGCTTGCACCTCGACCTACCGAGTCCGAGCATAGTTTGACCTTGACTGAAGCACAAGGGGCTGCTCGGGCGAGTTGCGGTGACCCGTGACTCAAAGTCATGCGAGTCACCACGGCTTGACTCGGCCGAGAAATTTAGAACTTGGCCAAATTTTAGGATGCAACGTCCCCGCGGCGGAGCTCGCACCCAGACCCACTGAGTCTGGGCACAGTTTGACCCAGACAGAAGCGCGGGGGGCTGGCAGGGCGACTCGCGATGACCCTTGACTCAGAGTTGCGTGAGTCACCATGGTTTTACTCAGCGAAAAATGCAAGGCATCAGCGAGTGCTTGTCGAAGAAAAGTTGTTAGGATTTATACAAATATAACATTTAAATATAATATATGCTTATTTAATTTATTATACTTTAAGTTATACTTGTATAAATACTTCAGGATGATTGGGATGGGTTTTGGCTTTGTACGAGTTAAGGTGCATATTCTAGATTTTGGGAGTTTTGATGAATTTCAGGACTTAGCCAAATTTCAGGATGTAATGTGCCCACAGCGGAGCTCGCACCTCGACCCACCGAGTCTAGGCATAGTTTGAACCAGACTGAATGGCAAAGGGCTGCTTGCGCTAGTCGCGGTGACCTGCGACTCAGAGTCGTGCGAGTCACCACAGTTTGATTCAGCGAGAAATGCGATGCTGGGGTAAGCGCTTATCAGAGGGAAGTTTTCTCTGACATGTGCACCTTAACTTGTATGAAGCTGAAACCCATCCCAATCATCCACCGTGGGCATGTTACATCTTAAAATTTGGCTAAGTCCTAAAAATTTCAACTGAGTCATGGGTCATCGCAACTTGGATGATTGGGATGGTTTTCAGCTTCGTATGAGTTAAGGTGCACATTGTAGATTTTGGGACTTGTGAGCACGTTGCATCCCGTAATTTGGCTAAGTCTCAAAATTCTCGGTCGAGTGAAACCTAGGTGACTCACGTGACTCTGAGTCATCGGTCACCATGACTCGGATGATTAGGATGGGTTTCAGCTTCGTACAAGTTAAGGTGCACATTCTTGATTTTGGCACTGCGGGCATGTTATATCCCAAAATTTGGTTAAGTCCTGAAATTCTTGACCGAGTCAAACCATGGTGACTCACGCGACTCTGAGTCCTGGGTCACCACGACTCGGATGATTGCGATGGGTTTCAGCTTCGTAAGAGTTAAGCTGCACATTCTAGATTTTGGGACCGCGGGCACGTTGCATCCCAAAATTTGGCTAAGTCCAAAAATTTTCAACCGAGTCAAACCACGGTGACTTGCACGACTCCGAGTCGTGGGTCGCTGTGACTCGGATGATTGGGATGGATTTTGGCTTAGTACGAGTTAAATTGCACATTCTAGATTTTGGGACTGTGGGCATGTTGCATCCTGAAATTTGGCTAAGTCTTAAAATTTTCAGTTGAGTCAAACCGCAGTGAATCGCGCGACTCCTAGTCATCGGTCACCATGACTCAGATGATTGGGATGGGTTTCGGCTTCGTACGAGTTAAGGTGCACATTCTAGGTTTTAGGATCGCGGGCACATTGCATCTTCAAATTTGGCTAAGTCCCAAAATTCTAGGCTGAGTCAAACCACGGTGACTCGCACGACTCTGATTTGTGGGTCACCGTGACTTGGATGATGGGGATGGGTTTCGGCTTCGTACGCGTCAAACTGTACCCAAACTCGACGGGTCAAGGTACAAGCTCCACCGCGGGCACATTGCATTCTAAAATTTGGCTAAGTCCTAAAATTTGTATAATTTTGGGGGCTGCTCGGGTGAGTCATGGTGACCAGCGATTCGGAGTCCCACGAGTCACCGTGGTTTGACTCGGCTAAGAGTTTCAGGACTTAGCTAAATTTTGGGATGCAATGTGCCCGCGGCGGAGCTTGCACCTCGACCCACCGAGTCTGGGCATAGTTTGACCCAGACAGAAGCGCGGCAGGCTACCTGAGTGAGTCGCGGTGACCTGTGACTCGGAGTTACGCGAGTCCCCACGGTTTGACTCGGCGAGAAATGCGAGGCAGGGGTGAGCGCTTGTTAAAGGGAAGTTGCGAGGATTTATATAAATATAACATTTAAGTATAATATATATTTATTTAATTTATTATACTTTAAGTTATATTTGTATAAATACTTAGGGATGATTGGGATGGGATTCAGCTTCGTACGAGTTAAGATGTACATTCTAGATTTTGGGACCGCGGGCACGTTGCATTTTGGCTGAATCAAACTGTGGTGACTCGCGTGACTCTGAGTCATCGATCACCGTGACTCGGATGATTGGGATGGGTTTTAGCTTCATACGGGTCAAACTATACCCGGACTCGGCGGGTCAGGGTACAAGCTCCACCGCGGGCACATTGCATCCCAAAATTTAGCAAAGTCCTAAAATTTGTATAATTTTGAGGGCTACGTGGGCGAGTCGCGGAGACCCGCGACCCGGAGTCGCACGAGTCACCGCAGTTTGACTCGGCTGAGAGTTTCAGAACTTAGCCAAATTTTGGGATGTAATGTGCCCGTAGTTGAGCTCGCACCCCGACCCGCCGAGTCCGGGCATAGTTTGACCCGGACAGAAGCGCGACGGGCTACCCGAGTGAGTCGCGGTGACCTGCGACTCAAAGTCGCATGAGTCCCCATGATTTGACTCGGTGAGAAATGCGAGGTAGGGGCGAGCGCTTGTTAAAGGGAAGTTGCGGAGATTTATATAAATATAACATTTAAGTATAATATACATTTATTTAATTTATTATACTTTAAGTTATATTTGTATAAATACTTCAAGATGATTGGGATGGGTTTCGGCTTCGTACGAGTTAAGGTGCACATTCTAGATTTTGGGAGTTTTTCAAAATTTTGAGACTTAGCCAAATTTTAGGATGCATCGTGCCCATGGCGAAGCTCACACCTCAACCCACCGAGTCTGAGCATAGTTTGACCTAGACTGAAGCGCAAGGGGTTGCTTGCAAGAGTCGCGGTGACCCGTGACTGAGATTCGTGCGATTCACCGTGGTTTGACTCTGCTGAGAATTTTGGGACTTGGCCAAATTTTAGGATGCAATGTCCCTACGGCGGAGCTCACACCCAGACCCACCGAGTCTGGGCACAGTTTGACCCAGACAGAAGCGTGGAGGGCTGCCAGGGCGAGTCGCGGTGACACGCGACTCAAAGTTGCACAAGTCACCGCTATTTTACTTGGTGAGAAACGCGAGACAGCAGCAAGTGCTTGTCAAAGGGAAGTTATCAGGATTTATAAAAATTTAACATTTAAATATAATATACATTTATTTAATTTATTATACTTTAAGTTATATTTATATAAATACTTTGGGATGATTGGGATGGGTTTTAGCTTCGTACAAGTTAAGGTGTACATTCTAGATTTTGGGAGTTTTCATGAATTTTAGGACTTAGACAAATTTTGGGATGCAATGTGCCCATGGTGGAGCTCACACCCCGATCCGTCGAGTCCGGACATAGTTTGGCCAGGACAGAAGTCCGGGGGGCTGCCCAGGCGAGTCGTAGTGACCCGCGAGTTAGAGTCACGTGAGTCACCATAGTTTGATTCAATGAGAAATGCGACGCCAGGGCGAGCGCATGTCATAAGGAAGTTTCCTTTGACATGTGCACCTTAACTCTTATGAAGCTGAAACCCATCCCAATGATCCGTCGTGGGCACGTTGCATGCTGAAATTTGGCTAAGTCCCAAAATTCTCAACTGAGTCAAACCGTAGTGACTTATACGACTCTGAGTCGTGGGTCGTCGCAACTTAGATGATTGGGATGGGTTTCAGCTTCGTATGAGTTAAGGTGCACATTATAGATTTTGGGACTTGCGGGCACGTTGCATCCCGCAATTTGGCTAAGTCTAAAAATTCTTGGGCGAGTGAAACTTAGGTGACTTACGCGACTCTTAGTCATCGGTCGCCGTGACTCAAATGATTGGGATGGGTTTCAGCTTCGTACGAGTTAAGGTGCACATTCTAGATTTTGGGACCGCGGGCACGTTGCATCCCAAAATTTGGCTAAGTCCTGAAATTCTCAGCCGAGTCAAACCGCGGTGACTCATGTGAGTTTGAGTCACCGCGACTTAGATGATTGGGATGGGTTTTGGCTTCGTACGAGTTAAGGTGCACATTCTAGATTTTGGGACCGCGGGCACGTTGCATCCTGAAATTTGGCTAAGTCCCAAAATTCTCGGCCGAGGCAAACCGCAGTGACTTGCACGACTCCAAGTCGTGGGTCACCATGACTCGGATGATTGGGATGGGTTTCAGCTTCATACGAGTTAAGGTGCACATTCTAAATTTTGGGACCGCGAGCACGTTGCATCCCGAAATTTGGCTAAGTCCCAAAATTCTTAGCTGAGTCAAACCATGGTGACTCACGCGAGTCCGAGTCATGGGTCACCACGACTCAGATGATTGGGATGGGTTTCGGCTTCGTACAAGTTAAGGTGGACATTTTAGATTTTGGGACCACGGGCATGTTACATCTTGAAATTTGGCTAAGTCCCAAAATTTTTGACCAAGTCAAACCGCGGTGACCTGCGTGAATCCAAGTCGTGGGTCACCGCGACTCAGATGATTGGAATGGGTTTCAGCTTCGTACGAGTTAAGGTGCACATTCTGTATTTTGGGACTACGAGCACATTGCATGCCGTAATTTGGCTAGGTCCCAAAATTCTCAGCCAAGTCAAACCGCGGTGACTCCCGCGACTCTGAGTCGTTGGTCACTGCGATTCGGATGATTGGGATGGGTTTCGACTTCATACAGGTCAAACTATACCTACACTCAGCGGGTCAGGGTATGAGCTCCACTATGGGCACATTGCACCCCAAAATTTGGCTAAGTCCTAAAATTTGTATAACTTTGGGCACTGACCGGGCGAGTCACGGTGACCGATGACTCGGAGTCGCATGAGTCACTATGGTTTGACTCGACTGAGAGTTTCAGGACTTAGCTAAATTTTTAGATGTAATGTGCCTGCAGCGGAGCTCGCACCCTGACCCACCGAGTTCGGGCATAGTTTGACCCAGATAGAAATGCGGTGGGCTGCCCAGGTGAGTCACGGTGAGCCGTGACTCGGAGTCGCGCAAGTCACTGCTGTTTGACTCAGTGAGAAATGTGAGGCAGGGGCGAGCACTTGTTAAAGGGAAGTTGCAGAGATTTATATAAATATAACATTTAAGTATAATATATGTTTATTTAATTTATTATACTTTAAGTTATATTTGTATAAATACTTCAGGATGATTGGGATGGGTTTCGGCTTCGTACGAGTTAAGGTGCACATTCTAGATTTTGGGACCGCGGGCACGTTGCATCCCAAAATTTGGCTAAGTCCTAAAATTTTTGGCTGAGTCAAACTACGGTGACTTGCACGACTCTGAGTCGTGGGTCACCGCGACTCAGATGATTGGGATGGGTTTCGGCTTCGTACGAGTTAAGGTGCACATTCTAGATTTTGGGACCACAGGCACATTGCATCCCAAAATTTGGCTAAGTCCCAAAATTCTCGGCTGAGTCAAACCGCGGTGACTCACGCGACTCCAAGTCATGGGTCACTGCAACTTGGATGATTGGGATGGGTTTCAGCTTCGTATGTGTCAAACTATACCCAAACTCAGCGGGTTAGGGTATGAGCTCCACCGCGGGCACATTGCATCCCAAAATTTGGCTAAGTCTCAAAATTTGTATAATTTTGTGGGCTGCCCAGGTGAGTCACGATGATCCGTGACTCAGAGTCACACAAGTCACCGCAGTTTGACTCAGCCGAGAGTTTCAGGACTGAGCCAAATTTTGGGATGCAATGTGCCCATGGTGGAGCTCGCACCCCGACCCGCTGAGTCTCGACACAATTTGACTCGGACAGAAGTGCGGCGGGCTGCCTGGGTGAGTTGTGGTGACCCACGACTCAGAGTCACACGAGTCAACAGGGTTTGACTCGGTGAGAAACGTGAGGCAGGGACGAGTGCTTGTCAAAAGGAAGTTGTGGGGATTTATACAAATATAACATTTAAGTATAACATTTATTTAAGACCCAAAATTCTTGACCGAGTCAAACCGCGATGACTCGCGTGACTCTAAGTCGTGGGTCGCTGCGACTCAGATGATTGGAATGGGTTTCGGCTTCGTACGAGTTAATGTGCACATTATAGATTTTGAGACTGCGGACACATTACATCTTGAAATTTGGCTAAATCCTGAAATTCTTGGTCAAGTCAAACTGCGGTGACTCGCGCGACTCTGAGTCGTAGGTCACCATGACTCAGATGATTGGGATGGGTTTCAGTTTTGTACAGGCCAAACTATACCCGGACTCGGCGGGTTGGGGTACGAGCTCCACCATGGGCACATTGCATCCTAAAATTTGGCTAAGTCCCAAAATTTGTATAATTTTGGGGGCTGCCCGGGCGAGTTGCATCGACTGGTGACTCGGAGTCGCACGAGTCACCGCGGTTTGACTCGGCTTAGAGTTTCAGGACTTAGCCAAATTTTGAGATGCAATGTGCCCGCGGCGGAGCTTGCACCCCGACCCGCCGAGTTCGGGCATAGTTTGACCCAAATAGAAGCGCGACGGTCTACCTGGGTGAGTCGTGGTGACCCGTGACTCGGAGTCACGCAAGTCACTACTGTTTGACTCGGTGAGAAACACGAGGCAGGGGTGAGTACTTGTCAAAGGAAAGTTGTGGTGATTTATACAAATATAACATTTAAGTATAATATACGTTTATTTAATTTATTATACTTTAAGTTATATTTGTATAAATACTTTGGGATGATTGGGATGGGTTTCGGCTTCGTATGGGTCAAACTATACTTAGACTCAGCGGGTCGGGGTACAAGCTCCACCGCGAGAAAATTGCATCCCAAAATTTGGCTAAGTCTCAAAATTTGTATAATTTCTGGTGCTGCCCGGGTGAGCCGCATGGACCTATGTCTCGGAGTCACACGAGTCACCGTGGTCTGACTCAGCCAAGAGTTTCAGGACTTAGCCAAATTTTGGGATGCAATGTGCCCGCAACAGAGCTTGCACCATGACCCGCTGAATCCGGGCACAGTTTGACCCGGAAAGAAGTGCGACGGGCTGCCCGGGTGAGTCGCAGTGACCCGTGACTTAGAGTCGCATGAGTCACCATAGTTTGACTCAGTGAGAAACACGAGGTAGGGGCACTTTAAGTTATATTTCTATAAATACTTCAGGATGATTGGGATGAGTTTCAGCTTCGTACGAGTTAAGGTGCACATTCTATATTTTGGGAGTTTTTGAGAATTTTTGGACTTAGCCAGATTTCAGGATGCAACGTGCCCGCGGTGGAGCTCACACCTTGACCCACTAAGTCTGGGCACAGTTTGACTTAGACTGAAGTGCAAGGGGCTACTCCCACGAGTCGCGGTGACCCGCAACATGGAGTCACGCAAGTCACTGTGGTTTGACTCGACCAAAAATTTTGGGACTTGGCCAAGTCTCAGGATGCAACATCCCCGCGGTGGAGCTCGCACCCAGACCCGCTAAGTCTAGGCACAGTTTGACCCAGGCAGAAGCGCGGGGGGCTACCAGGGTGAGTCGTGGTGACCTGCAACTGGGAGTCGCATGAGTCACCGCGGTTTTACTTGATGAGAAATGCGAGGCAGCGGTGAGTACTAGTCAAAGGGGAGTTGTTTGGATTTATACAAATATAACATTTAAGTATAATATATATTTATTTAATTTAATATACTTTAAGTTATATTTGTATAAATACTTCGGGATGATTGGGATGGGTTTCAGCTTCGTACGAGTTAAGGTGCACATTCTAGATTTTGGGACCGCGGGCACATTGCATCCCAAAATTTGGCTAAGTCCTAAAATTCTCAGCTGAGTCAAACTACGGTGACTCACGCGACTCTGAGTCATGGGTCACCGTGACTAGGATGATTGAAATGGGTTTCAGCTTCGTACGAGTTAAGGTGCACATTCTAGATTTTGAGACCACGGGCACATTGCATCTCAAAATTTGGTTAAATCTTGAAATTCTCAGCCGAGTCAAACCGCGGTGACTCACGCGACTCCAAGTCATGGGTCGCTGCGACTCGAATGATTGGGATGGGTTTCAGCTTCATACGTGTCAAATTGTACCTGGACTCAGTAGGTCAGGGTATGAGCTCCACCGCGGGCACATTGCATCCCAAAATTTGGCTAAGTCTCAAAATTTGTATAATTTCAGAGGCTGCCCAGGTGAGTCACGACAACTCGCGACTCAGAGTCGCATGAGTCACCACGGTTTGACTCAGCCGAGAGTTTTGGGACTGAGCCAAATTTTGGGATGCAATGTGCCTGTGGTGGAGCTCGCACCCCGACCCGCCGAGTCTGGGCATAATATGATCCAGATAAAAGCGCGGCGGGCTGCTCGGGTGAGTCGCGGTGACCCACGACTCAGAGTCGCACGAGTCAACACAGTTTGACTCGGTAAGAAATGCGAGGCAGATGCGAGTGCTTGTCAAAGGAAAGTTATGGGGATTTATACAAATATAACATTTAAGTATAATATACGTTTATTTAATTTATTATACTTTAAGTAATATTTGTATAAATACTTCAGGATGATTGGGATTAGTTTCGGCCTCATACGAGTTAAGGTGCACATTCTAGATTTTGGGAGTTTTCAAAAATTTTAGGACTTTGCCAAATTTTAGGATGCAGCGTGCCTGCGGCAGAGCTCGCACCTCGACCTGCCGAGTCTGGGCACAGTTTGACCTCAACTGAAGCGCAAGAGGCTGCTCGCGTGAGTCACAGTGACCCGCGAGTCAGAGTCGTGTGAGTGACCGTGGTTTGACTCGGCTGAAAATTTTAAGACTTGGCCAAATTTTAAGATGCAACGTCCCCTTGGTGGAGCTCGCACCCAGACCCGCCGAGTCTGGGCATAGTTTTACCCATACAGAAGTGCGGGGGCCTACCAGGGCGAGTCGCGGTAACCCGTGACTCATTCTTAAAGTATAATATACATTTATTTAATTTATTATTCTTTAAGTTATATTTGTATAAATACTTCGAGATGATTGGGATGGGTTTCAACTTCATATGAGTTAAGGTGCACATTCTAGATTTTGGGACCGCGGGCACGTTGCATCCCAAAATTTGGCTAAGTCTAAAAATTCTCGGCCAATTCAAATCACGATGACTCGCACAACTTTGATTCATGGGTCACCCTGACTCAGATGATTGGGATGGGTTTCAGCTTCGTACGGGTCAAACTATACCCAGACTCGGTGGGTCAGGGTATGAGTTCCACCGCATGTACATTGCATTCCAAAATTTGGCTAAGTCCCAAAATTTGAATAATTTAAGGGGCTGCCTGGGCGAGTCACGGTGACCTGCGACTCGGAGTCGCACGAGTCACCATGGTTTCACTCGGCCGAGAGTTTCAGGACTTACACAAATTTTAGGATGCAATGTGCCTGCGGTGGAGCTCGCACACATACGATGGGTTTTGACTTTGTATGAGTTAAGGTGCACATTGTAGATTTTGGGACTCGCGGGCACGTTGCATCCCGCAATTTGGCTAAGTCTAAAAATTCTTGGCTGAGTGAAACCTCGGTGACTCATGTGACTCTGAGTCGTGGGTCACCGTGACTCAGATGATTGGGATGGGTTTCAGCTTCGTACGAGTTAAGATGCACATTTTAGATTTTGGGACCGCGGGCACGTTGCATCCCAAAATTTGGCTAAGTCCTAAAATTTTCAGCTGAGTGAAATCATGGTGACTCGCGTGACTATGAGTCATCACGACTTGGATGATTGGGATGGGTTTCGGCTTCGTACGAGTTAAGGTGCACATTCTAGATTTTGGGACCGCAAGCACATTACATCCCAAAATTTGGCTAAGTCCTGAAATTCTCAACCGAGTCAAACCGTAGTGACTTGTGCAACTCTGAGTCATGGGTCACCAGGACTCGGATGATTGGGATGAGTTTCAGCTTCATACGAGTTAAGGTGCACATTCTAGATTTTGGGACCGCGGGCACGTTGCATCCCAAAATTTGGCTAAGTCCTAAAATTCTCAGCCGAGTCAAACTCTGATAACTCACGTGACTCTGAGTCATGGGTCACTATGACTTAGATGATTGGGATGGGTTTCAGCTTTGTACGAGTTAAGGTGCACATTCTAGATTTTGGGACCGCGGGCACGTTGCATCCTGAAATTTAGCTAAGTCCCGAAATTCTCAGCTGAGTCAAATCGTGGTGACTCGCGCGACTCTGAGTCATGGGTCACCATGATTCAGATGATTGGGATGGGTTTCAGCTTCGTACGAGTTAAGGTGCACATTCTAGATTTTGGGCCCGTGGGCACATTGCATCCTAAAATTTGGCTAAGTCATCAAATTCTTGGCTGAGTCAAACCGCGGTGACTTGCGTGACTCAGAGTCATGGGTCACCATGACTCAGATGATTGGGATGGGTTTCACCTTCGTACAGGTCAAACTGTACCTAAACTCGGTGGCTCGGGGTACGAGCTCCACTGCGGGCACATTGCATCCCAATATTTGGCTAAGTCTCAAAATTTATATAATTTCGGGGGCTGCCCAGGTGAGTCACGACGATCGGTGACTCAGAGTCGCACGAGTCACCGCGGTTTGACTTGGTTGAGAGTTTTGGGACTTAGCCAAATTTTGGGATGGAATGTGCCCACGGCGGAGCTCGCACTCCAACCCGCCGAGTCTGGGCACAGTTTGACCTGGACTGAAGCGTGGCGGGCTGCTTGGGTGAGTCACAGTGACCCACGACTTGGAGTCACGCAAGTCACTGCTGTTTGACTCGGTGAGAAATGCGAGGCAGGGGCGAGCGCTTGTCAAAGGGAAGTTGTGAGAATTTATACAAATATAACATTTAAGTATAATATACATTTATTTAATTTATTATACTTTAAATTATATTTGTATAAATACTTCAGGATGATTAGGATGGGTTTTGGCTTCGTACGAGTTAAGGTGCACATTCTAGATTTTGGGACTATGGGCACATTGCATCCCAAAATTTGGCTAAGTCCCAAAATTCTCGGCTAAGTCAAACCGTGGTGACTTGCGCGACTCTGAGTCATGGGTCACTGCGACTCAGATGATTGGGATGGGTTTTGGTTTCGTACAGGTCAAACTGTACCTGAACTCAATGGGTCAGGGTACGAGCTCCAGCACAGGCACATTGCAACCTAAAATTTGGCTATGTCCTAAAATTTGTATAATTTCAGGGGCTGCCTGGGCGAGTCGCGGTGACCGGTGAGTTAGAGTCGCACGAGTCACGGTGGTTTGACTTGGTTGAGAGTTTTAGGACTTAGCTAAATTTTGGCATGCAATGTGCCCACGGCGGAGCTCACACCCCGACCCACCGAGTCTGGGCATAGTTTGACCCAGACAGAAGTACGGTGGGCTACCCGGGTGAGTCGCTGTGACCTGTGACTCAGAGTCGTGCTAGTCACTGCTATTTAACTTGGTGAGAAATACGAGGCAGGGGTGAGCACTTGTCAAAGAGATTTTGCAGGGATTTATACAAATATAACATTTAAGTATAATATACATTTATTTAATTTATTATACTTTCAGTTATATTTGTATAAATACTTCAAGATTATTGGGATGGGTTTTGACTTCATACGAGTTAAGGTGCACATTCTAGATTTTGGGACCATGGGCACGTTGCATCTGAAAGTTTGGCTAAGTCTCAAAATTCTCAGTTGAGTGAAACTATGGTGACTTGCGCGACTCCGAGTCACCGCGACTCGGATGATTGGGATGGGTTTCAGCTTCGTACAAGATAAGGTGCACATTCTAGATTTTGGGACCACGGGCACGTTGCATCCTGAAATTTGGCTAAGTCCTAAAATTCTCAGCCGAGTCAAACTGCGATGACTCGCGCGACTCCGAGTCGGAGCTCACCACGACTCGGATGATTGGGATGGGTTTTGGCTTCATACGAGTTAAGGTGCACATTCTAGATTTTGGGACCGCGGGCACGTTGCATATGAAAATTTTGCTAAGTCATGAAATTCTCAGCCAAGTCAAACCGTGGTGACTCACATGACTTCAAGTCATGGGTCACCATGACTCTGATGATTGGGATAAGTTTCAACTTCGTACGAGTTAAGGTGCACATTCTAGATTTTGGGACCGCAGACACGTTGCATCTCGAAATTTGGCTAAGTCCCAAAATTTTTGACTGAGTCAAACCGCGGTGACTCACGCGACTTCGAGTCAGCGCGACTCGAATGATTTGGATGAGTTTTGGCATCGTACGAGTTAAGGTGCACATTCTAGATTTTGGGACCGCGGGCATGTTGCATCCCAAAATTTGGCTAAGTCCTAAAATTCTCAATTGAGTCAAACCGCGGTGACTCGTGCGACTCTGAGTCGTAGGTCACCATGACTTGGATGATTAGAATGGGTTTTGGCTTCGTACGAGTTAAGGTGCATATTCTAAATTTTGGGATTGCGGGCACGTTGCATCCTAAAATTTGGCTAAGTCATGAATTTCTCGACCGAGTCAAACCGCGGTGACTCGCGTGACTCTGAGTTGTGGGTCACCGTGACTCAGATAATTGGGATGGGTTTCGACTTCGTACAAGTTAAGGTGCACATTCTAGATTTTGGGACCGCGAGCACGTTACATCGCAAAATTTGGCTAAGTCCCAAAATTCTCAACAGAGTCAAACCACGGTGACTCGTGCGACTCCGAGTCATGGTTCACCATGACTCAGATGATTGGGATGGGTTTCAGCTTCGTATGGGTCAAACTGTACCAAGACTCAGAGGGTTCGGGTAAGAGCTCCACCGCGGGCACATTGCATCCCAAAATTTGGCTAACTCTAAAAATTTGTATAATTTTGGGGGCTGCCCGGGCGAGTCGCGGCAACCGGTGACTCGAAGTCGCACAAGTCCCCGCGGTTTGACTCGGCTGAGAGTTTCGGGAATTAGCCAAATTTTTAGATGTAATGTGCCCGTGGCGGAGCTCACACCCCGACCTACCGAGTCCGGGCATAGTTTGACCCAGACAAAAGCGTGGTGGTTTGCCCAGGTGAGTCGCAATGACCCGCAACTCGGAGTTGCGCAAGTCACTACTATTTGACTCAGTGAGAAATGTGAGGCAGGGGCGAGCGCTTGTCAAAGGGAAGTTGCGAGGATTTATAAAAATATAACATTTAAGTATAATATATGTTTATTTAATTTATTATACTTTAAGTTATATTTTTATAAATCCTTCAGGATGATTGGGATGGGTTTCGGCTTCAGACGAGATAAGGTGCACATTCTATATTTTGGGACTGCGGGCACGTTGCATCCCAAAATTTGGTAAAGTTCTAAAATTCTCAACCGAGTCAAACCGCGGTGACTCACGTGACACCAGGTCATGGGTCACCACGACTCAGATGATTGTGATAGGTTTCGGCTTCGTACGTGTCAAACTGTACCCAAACTCAGCAAGTCACGGTACGAGCTCCACCGCGGGCAAATTGCATTCCAAAATTTGGCTAAATCTCAAAATTTGTATAATTTCGGGGGCTGCCCGGGCGAGTCGCGATGACCCATGATTTGGAGTCGCACGAGTCACTGTGGTTTGACTCAGCCAAGAGTTTCAGGACTTAGCCAAATTTTGGGATGCAATGTGCCCGCGGTAGAGCTCGCATCCCGACCCGCAGAGTGTGGGCATAGTTTGACCCAGACAGAAGCGCGGCGGGCTGCCCAGGTGAGTCATGGTGACCCGCAACTCAGAGTCGTGCGAGTCACCATGGTTTGACTTGGTGAGAAATGTGAGGCAGGGGCGAGCACTTGTCAAAGGGAAGTTGTGGGGATTTATACAAATATAACATTAATTATAATATACATTTATTTAATTTATTATACTTTAAGTTATATTTGTATAAATACTTCGGGATGATTGGGATGGGTTTCGGCTTTGTAAGAGTTAAGATGCACATTCTAAATTTTTGGATTGCATGCACGTTACATCTAAAAATTTGGCTAATTCCTGAAATTCTCAGCCGAGTCAAACTGCAGTGACTCACGCGACTCTGAGTTGTTGGTTGCCACAACTCAGATGATCGGGATGGGTTTTGGCTTTGTACGGGTCAAACTGTACCAGACTCGGCGGGTCGGGGTACGAGCACCACCGCGGGCACATTGCATCCCAAAATTTAGCTAAGTCCCAAAATTTGTATAATTTCAGGGGCTGGCCAGGCGACCCGCGACTCAGAGTCGCATGAGTCACCATAGTTTGACTCAGCCGAGAGTTAAGGGACTTAGCCAAATTTGGGGATGCAATGTGCCCGTGGTGGAGCTCGCACCCCGACCCGTCAAGTCTGGGCACAATTTGACCCGGACAGAAGCACGGCGGGCTGCCCGGGTGAGTCACTGTGACCCGCAAGTCAGAGTCGCGCGAGTCACCACTGTTTGACTCGGTGCGAAACGCAAGGCAGGGGCAAGTGCTTGTCAAACGGAAGTTGCGAGGATTTATACAAATATAACATTTAAGTATAATATACATTTATTTAATTTATTATACTTTAAGTTATATTTGTATAAATACTTTGGGATGATTGGGATGGGTTTCAGCTTCGTACGGGTTAAGGTGCACATTCTAGATTTTGGGAGTTTTTGAGAATTTTGAGACTTAGCCAAATTTTAGGATGCAACGTGCCCGCGGCGGATCTCGCACCTTGACCCACTGAGTCCAGGCACACTTTGACCTAGACTGAAGCACAAGGGGCTGCTCACACGAGTCGAGGCGACCCGCGACTCAAAGTCATGCGCGTCACCACAATTTGACTGGGCTGAGAATTTTGGGACTTGGCCAAATTTTAGGATGCAATGTCCCTGCGGCAGAGCTCGCACCCAGACCCCTTGAGACTAGGCATAGTTTGACCCAGATAGAAGCACGGGGGCCTACCAGGGTGAGTCACGGTGACCCCCGACTCAGAGTTGTGCGAGTCACCACGGTTTTACTTGGCAAGAAAATCAAAGCAGCGACGAGCGATTGTCAAAGGGAAGTTGTCAGGATTTATATAAATATAACATTTAATTATAATATATGTTTATTTAATTTATTATACTTTAAGTTATATTTGTATAAATACTTCAGGATGATTGGGATGGGTTTTGGCTTCGTACGAGTTAAGGTGCACAGTCTAGATTTTGAGAGTTTTCATGAATTTTGAGACTTAGCTAAATTTTAGGATGCAACGTACCCGTAGCGGAGCTCACACTCTGACCCGCTGAGTCTGTGCATAGTTTGACCCAGACAGAAGTGCAGGGGGCTACCTGGGTGAGTCCTGGCGACCCATGACTTGGAGTCGCGTGAGTCACTGCAGTTTGACTCAGCTGAGAATTTCATGACTCAGCCAAATTTCGGGATGCAACATGCCCGCAGTTGAGCTCGCACCCTGACCCACTGAGTCTGAGCATAGTTTGACCTGGACAGAAGCACGGGGGCTGCCCGAGTGAATCACGGTGACCCGTGACTCTGATTCGCATGAGTCACCATGGTTTGACTCGGTGAGAAATGCGAGGCAGGGGCGAGCGCTTGTCAAAGGGAAGTTGCCGAGATTTATAAAAATATAACATTTAAGTATAATATAGGTTTATTTAATTTATTATACTTGAAGTTTTATTTGTATAAATACTTCGGGATGATTGGGATGGGTTTCAGCTTCGTACGAGTTAAGGTGCACATTCTAGATTTTGGTAGTTTTCACAAATTTTAGGACTTAGCCAAATTTCAGGATGCAATGTGCCCGCGGTGGAGCTCACACCCTGACTCGCCGAGTCAAACTGTGCCCAAACTTGGTGGGTCAGGGTGTGAGCTCCACCACGGGCATGTTGCATCCTAAAATTTGGCTAAGTCAAAAAATTCTTGGCCGTGTCAAACCTCGATGACTCACGCGACTCCGAGTCGCGCGTCACCATGACTCACCTGGGTAGCCCCCCGCGCTTCTGTCTGGGTCAAACTGTGCCCAGACTCAGCCGGTCGGGTTGCGAGCTCAAAGTTGCATGTATATTACATTGAAATAAGATAGAAGATATAGCCCAGGCAGCCCAGTTAACTTTTGTTCATAGAACTACTATAATGCTTCTATGTTGCCACCCATTGCCCAATATTTATTTGAATTATTTCCCTGACCCACTGAGTCCGGGCATAGTTTGACCCGGACAGAAGCACGGGGGCCTACCCGAGTGAGTCACGGCAACCCGTGACTCTGATTCGCGCGAGTCACCGTGGTTTGACTTGGTGAGAAATGCGAGGCAGGGGCGAGAGCTTGTCAAAGGGAAGTTGCCAGGATTTATACAAATATAACATTTAAGTATAATATAGGTTTATTTAATTTATTATACTTGAAGTTATATTTGTATAAATACATCGGGATGATTGGGATGGGTTTCAGCTTTGTACGAGTTAAGGTGCACATTCTAGATTTTGGCAGTTTTCACAAAGTTTAGGACTTAGCCAAATTTTGGGATGCAATGTGCCCACGGTGGAGCTCACACCCTGACCCGCCGAGTCAAATTGTGCCCAGACTTGGCAGGTCAAGGTGTGAGCTCCACCATGGGCATGTTGCATTCTAAAATTTGGCTAAGTCAAAAAATTCTTGGCCGAGTCAAACCTCGGTGACTCGTGCGACTCTAAGTCGCGAGTCACCATGACTCACCTAGGCAGCCCCCCATGCTTCTGTCTGAGTCAAACTATTCCCGGACTCAGCCGATCAAGGTGTGAGCTCCCCCGCGGGCATGTTGCATCTCAAAAATTGCATAAGTCCAAAAATTCTCGAAAACTTCCAAAATCTAGAATGTGCACCTTAAATCGTATGAAGCTGAAACCCATTCCAAGGGCGGGGGCTGCCTAGGTGAGTCATGGTGACCCGCAACTCGAAGTTGCGCGAGTCACATCAGTTATGTTCTATAACATTTAAGTATAATATTTGTTTATTTAATTTATTATACTTTAAGTTATATTTGTATAAATACTTCAAGATGATTGGGATGGGTTTCAGCTTTATACAAGTTAAGGTGCACATTCTAGATTTTGAGAGTTTTCATAAATTTTGAGACTTAGCAAAATTTTAGGATGCAACATACCCCCGATAGAGCACAGGGGGCTCCCAGGGTGAGTCGCGGCGACCCGCGACTTGGAGTCGTGCGAATCACTGCAATTTGACTCAGCTGAGAATTTTAGGACTTAGTCAAATTTCGAGATATAACGTGCCCGCGGTGGAGCTCGCACCCTGACCCGTTGAGTCTGGGCACAGTTTTACCCAGACAGAAGGGCAGGGGGCTACCTGGGCAAGTCGCAGTGACCCGCAACTTAGAGTCATCTAAGTCACCGCAGTTTGACTCGGTGAGAAATGCGAGGCAAGGGCGAGCGCTTGTCAAAGGGAAGTTGTCGAGATTTATACAAATATAACATTTATGTATAATATATGTTTAATTAATTTATTATACTTTAAGTCATATTTGTATAAATACTTCGGGATGATTGGGATGGGTTTCAGCTTCGTACGAGTTAAGGTGCACATTCTAGATTTTGGAAGTTTTAACAAATTTTGGGACTTAGCCAAATTTTGGGATGCAATGTGCCCGCGGTGGAGCTCACACCTTGACTCACCAAGTCTGGGTATAGTTTGACCCGTATGAAGCCGAAACCCATCCCAATCATCCGAGTCACGGTGACCCATGACTCGGAGTCACGTGAGTCACCCCGATTTGACTCAGCCGAGAATTTCAAGACTTAGCCAAATTTCGGGATGCAACGTGCTTGCAGTCCCAAAATCTAAAATGTGCACCTTAACTTGTATGAAGCCGAAACCCATCCCAATCATTCGAGTCGTGGCGACCCACGACTCAGAGTCACTCGAGTCACCATGGTTTGACTCAGCCAAGAATTTCAGGACTTAGCCAAATTTCAGGATGCAACTTGCCCGCGGTCCCAAAATCTAGAATGTGCACCTTAACTTGTACGAAGCTGAAACCCATCCCAATCATCCGAGTCACGGCGACCCACGACTCAGAGTCGTGCATGTCACTAAGGTTTGACTCAGTTGAGAATTTCAGAACTTAGCCAAATTTTAGGATGCAACATGCTCGCGGTGGAGCTCGCACCTTGACTCACCGAGTTCGTGCATAGTTTGATCGTGAAGAAGCACGGGGGGCTGCCCAGGCGAGTCAGGGTGACCTGTGACTCAAAGTCTCGGAAGTCACCGTGGTTTGATTCGGTGAGAAACACGATGTCAGGGCAAGCACTTGTCAGAGAAAAGTTGCCAAGATTTATACAAATATAACATTTATGTATAATATACGTTTATTTAATTTATTATACTTTAAGTTATATTTGTATAAATAGTTCAGGATGATTGGGATGGGTTTCAGCTTCGTATGAGTTAAGGTGCACATTCTAGATTTTGGAAGTTTTTGAAAATTTTGGGACTTAGCTAAATTTCAGGATGCAACGTACTCGCGGTGGAGCTCGCACTCTGACCCACTGAGTCCAAGCATAGTTTGACCCCGACAGAAGCGCAGGGGGCCGCCAGGGCGAGTCGCGGTGACTCGGGACTTGGAGTTGTGTGAGTCACTACAATTTGACTCGATCAAAAATTTTAGGACCTAGCCAAATTTTAGGTTGCAATGTGCCCACGGTGGAGCTCACACCCCAACCCATCGAGTCTGGGCATAGTTTAACCCTGACAAAAGGGTGGGGGGCTACCTGGGCAAGTCGTGATGACCCACGACTCGAACTCGTGTGAGTCACTGCGGTTTGACTCGGCGAGAAACGCGAGGCAGGGGCTAGCGCTTGTCAAAGGAAAGTTGTCAAGATTTTTACAAATATAACATTTAAGTATAATATATGTTTATTTAATTTATTATACTTTAAGTTATATTTATATAAATACTTCAGGATGATTGGGATGGGTTTTGGCTTCGTACGAGTTAAGGTGCACATTCTAGATTTTGAGAGTTTTAACGAATTATGGGACTTAGCCAAATTTTGAGATGCAATGTGCCTGCAGTGGAGCTTGCACCCCGACTCACCGAGTCCAAGTATAGTTTGACCCATATGAAGCCAAAACCCATCCCAATCATCTGAGTTGTGGTGACCCATGTCTTAGAGTCACGCGAGTCACCGTGGTTTGACTTGGCCGAGAATTTTGGTACTTAGCCAAATTTTAGGATGCAACATGCCCGCGGTCCTAATATCTAGAATGTCCACCTTAACTCATATGAAGCCGAAACCCATCCCAATCATCTGAATCGTGGCGACCCACGACTCGGAGTCATGAAAGTCACTATGGTTTGACTCGGCCGAGAATTTCGTGACTTAGCCAAATTTTAGGATGCAACGTGCCCGTGGTCCCAAAATCTAGAATGTGCACCTTAACTCGTATGAAGCCGAAATGCATCCCAATCATCTGAGTCATAGCGACCCATGACTCGGAGTCACGTGAGTCACCATGGTTTGACTCGGTCGAGAATTTTAGGACTTAGCCAAATTTTGGGATGTAACGTGCCCACGGTCCCCAAATCTAGAATGTGCACCTTAACTCATACGAAGCCGAAACGCATCCTAATCATCTGAGTCGTAGTGACTCAGAGTCGAGCGAGTCACTGCGGTTTGACTCGGCTGAAAATTTTGGGACTTAGCCAAATTTTGGGATGCAACGTGCCCGCGGTCCCAAAATCTGAAATGTGCACCTTAACTCGTACGAAGTTGAAACCCATCCCAATCATCCGAATCACGGTGACCCATGACTGGGAATCACGTGAGTCACCGCGGTTTTACTCGGCTGAGAATTTTGGGACTTAGCCATATTGTGAGATACAACATGCCCATGAGTCCCAAAATCTAGAATGTGCACCTTAACTTGTACGAAGCTGAAACCCATCGGAATCATCTGAGTCGCGATGACTCACGACTCAGATTCATGCGAGTCACCATGGTTTGACTAAGCTGAGAATTTTGGGACTTAGCCCAATTTTGGGATGCAACATGCCCATGGCAGATGATTAGGAGTTTTTGAAAATTTTGGGACTTATGCAAATTTCAAGATGCAACATGCCCGCGGGGGAGCTCGCACCCCGACCAGCTGAGTCCGGGCACAGTTTGACCCAGACAGAAGCACGGGGGGCTGCCCGGGTGAGTCATGGTGACCCGCGACTCGAAGTCGCGTGAGTCACCGAGGTTTGAATCCACTGAGAATTTTTGACCAGCACAGTTTGACCCAAACAGAAGTGAGGGGAGCTGCCCGCGTGAGTTAGGGCAACACGTGACTCAGAGTCATGGGAGTCACCGTGGTTTGATTCGACAAGAAACGCGACGCCGAGTGAGCGCCTGTCAGAGAGAAGTTGCCAGGATTTATACAAATATAACATTTAAGTATAATATATGTTTATTTAATTTATTATACTTTAAGTTATATTTGTATAAATACTTCAAGATAATTGGGATGTGTTTCGGCTTCGTACGAGTTAAGGTGCACATGCTAGATTTTTAAAGTTTTCTAGAATTTTAGGACTTAGCCAAATTTTAGGATGCAACAAGCCCATCATGGAGCTCGCACCCCGACTTGCCGAGTCCGGGCACAATTTGACCTAGACAGAAGCACGGGGGGCTGCTTGGGTGAGTCATGACGACCCATGACTCAGGGTCACGCGAGTCACCGCAGTTTGACTCGGTGAGAAATGCGAGAAAGAGGCAAGCACTTGTCAAAGGGAAGTTGCCGAGATTTATACAAATATAACATTTAAGTCTAATATACGTTTATTTAATTTATTATACTTTAAGTTATATTTGTATAAATACTTCAGGGTGATTGGGATGGGTTTTATCTTCATATGAGTTAAGGTGCACATGCTAGATTTTGAGAGTTTTTGAGAATTTCAGGACTTAGCCAAATTTCAGGATGCAACGTGCTCGCGGTGGAGCTCGCACTTCGACCTGCCGAGTCCGGGCACAGTTTGACCTAGACAGAAGTGTGGGGGGCTACCAGGGTGAGTCGCAGTGACTCGTGACTCAGAGTCCCATGAGTCACCCCAATTTTACTCAACTGAGAATTTTAGGACTTAGCCAAATTTTAGGATGCAACGTGCCCGCGGTGGAGCTCGCACCCCAGACATGGATAGAAGCACGGGGGGCTGCCATAATTTAAAGTATGCAATTTAACTCGTACGAAGCCAAAACCTTAATTTAAAGTATGCAACCTGGTAGCTGAAGTATTTATACAAATATAACTTAAAGTACAATAAATTAAATAAACATATATTATACTTAAATGTTATATTTGTATAAATCTTGGCAACTTCCCTTTGACAAGCGCTCGCCCTTGCCTCGCGTTTCTCACCGAGTCAAACCGTGGTGACTCGCTTGACTCCAAGTCGTGGGTCACCGTGACTCATCCAGGCAGCCCCCCATGCTTCTATCTGGGTCAAACTATGCCCAGACTTGGCAGGTCAGGGTGCGAGCTCCCTCGCGGGCATGTTGCATCATGAAATTTGGCTAAGTCCCAAAATTTTTGAAAACTTTCAAAATCTAGAATGTGCACCTTAACTCGTACGAAGTTGAAACCCATCCCAAACATCCCAAAGTATTTATACAAATATAACATAAAGTATAATAAATTAAATAAACGTATATTATACTTAAATGTTATATTTGTATAAATCTCAGCAACTTCCCTTTGACAAGCGCTCACCCCTGCCAGGATTTTCTCATCGAGTCAAACCGCGGTAACTCATGTGACTCTGAGTTGCGGGCCACTGGGACTCAACCGGGCAGCCCCCTGCACTTCTGTGTGGGTCAAACTGTGCCCAGACTCGGTAGGTCAGGGTGCGAGCTCTGTCACGGGCACATTGCATCCTAAAATTTGGCTAAGTCTCAAAACTCTCGGTCGAGTCAAACTGCGGTGACTCATGTGAATCTGAGTCGCGGGTCTCTCCGACTCGCCCGGGCAGGCCCCTGCGCTTCTGTCCAGGTTAAACTGTGCCCAAACTCGATGAGTTGGGGTACGAGCTTTACCACGGGCACATTGCATCCTGAAATTTGGCTAAGTCCTGAAATTCTTGAAAACTCTCAAAATCTAGAATGTGCACCTTAACTTGTACGAAGCTGAAACCCATCCCAATCATCCTGAAGTATTTATACAAATATAATCAAAAGTATAATAAATTAAATAAATGTATATTATACTTAAATATTATATTTGTATAAATCCCAGCAACTTCCCTTCGACAAGTGCTCACCCCTGCCTCGCGTTTCTCGCTGAGTCAAACCACGGTGACTCATGCGACTCCTGAGTTGCGGGTCACCGCGACTTGCCCTAGCAGCCCCCCACACTTTTGTACGCATCAAATTGTGCCCAGACTCAGTTGGTCAGGGTGCGAGCTCCAACGCGGGCATGTTGCATCGTGAAATTTGGCTAAGTCACAAAATTTTTGGCCAAGTCAAACTGCAGTGACTCGCGTAACTCTGAGTCGTGGGTCGTTGCGACTCGCCTTGGCAGCCTCCCGCGCTTCTGTCCAGGTCAAACTGTGCCCAAAGTCAGCGGGTCAGGGTGCGAGCTCTGTCAGGGAATTTTTAATTAAATCCGGCCAAGTCCCAAAATTCTCAGCCGAGTGAAACCCCAGTGACTCGCGTGACTCTGAGTCACAGGTCACCGCGACTCACCTGAGCAGCCCTCAAAATTATACAAATTTTGGGACTTAGCCAAATTTTGGGATGCAATGTGCCCACGGTGGAGCTCGTACCCTGACCTGCTGAGTCTGGGTATAGTCTGACACGTATGAAGCTGAAACCCATCCCAATCATCCGAGTCGCGGTGACCCATGACTCGGAGTCGCGCGAGTCACCATGATTTGACTCAGCCGAGAATTTCAGGACTTAGACAAATTTTAGGATGCAACGTGCCCACGGTCCCAAAAACTAGAATGTGCACCTTAACTCGTACGAAGTCAAAACCCATCCTAATCATCTCAAAGTATTTATACAAATATAACTTAAAGTATAATAAATTAAATAAATGTATATTATACTTAAATGTTATATTTGTATAAATCCCCGTAACTTCCCTTTGTCAAGCGCTCACCCCTGACTCACATTTCTCACCGAGTCAAACAACAGTGACTTGCCCGACTCTAAGTCGTGGGTCGCCGCGACTCACCCAGGCAGCCCGCTGCGCTTCTGTCCAGGTCAAATTATGCCTGGACTCAGTGGGTCAGGGTGCGAGCTCCGCCGTGGGCACATTACATCCCAAAATTTGGCTAAGTCTCGAAACTCTCAGCCGAGTCAAACCACGGTGACTTGTGTGGCTCCGAGTCGTCGATCATCATGACTCGTCTAGGCAGCCCCTAAAATTATACAAATTTTAGGACTTAGCCAAATTTTGGGATGCAATGTGGCTGCGGTGGAGCTCATACTCAGACCCGCTGAGTCTAGGTACAGTTTGACCCGTACGAAGCTAAAACGCATCCTAATCATCTGAGTCATAGCAACCCACGACTCAGTGTCACATGAGTCACCTCAGTTTGACTTGGCCAAGAATTTTGGGACTTAGCCAAATTTTGGGATGCAACGTGCCCGCGGTCCCAAAATCTAGAATGTGCACCTTAACTCGTACGAAGTTGAAACCAATCCCAATCATCTGAGTCACGGTGACCCACGACTCAGAGTCGCGTGAGTCTCCGTGGTTTGACTCGGCCAAGAATTTTGGGACTTAGCCAAATTTTGGGATGCAACGTGCCCATGGTCCCAAAATCTAGAATGTGCACCTTAACTCATACGAAGCCGAAACCCATCCCAATCATCTGAGTCGCGGTGACTCGGAGTCACGTGAGTCACCGCAGTTTGACTCGGTTGAAAATTTTGGGACTTAGCCAAATTTTGGGATGCAACATGCCCGCGGTCCTAAAATCTAGAATGTGCACCTTAACTCATACGAAGCCGAAACCCATCCCAATCATCTGAGTCACGGTGACTTAGAGTCTCGCGAGTCACCGCAGTTTGACTCGGCCAAGAATTTTAGGAATTAGCCAAATTTTGGAATGCAATGTGCCCATGGTCCCAAAATCTAGAATGTGCACCTTAACTCGTACGAAGCTGAAACCCATCACAATCATCTGAGTCGCGGTGACCCACGACTCAGAGTCACGTGAATGACCGTGGTTTCACTTGGCTGAGAATTTTAGGACTTAGCCAAACTGCGGGATGCAACGTGCCCGCGAGTCTCAAAATCTACAATATGCACCTTAACTCATACGAAGCCAAAACCCATCCCAATCATCTGAATCGCGATGACCCACAACTCAGAGTCGTATGAGTCACCATAGTTTGACTCAGTTGAGAATTTCAGGACTTAGCCAAATTTTGAGATGCAACGTGCCCACGATAGATGATTGGGATGGGTTTCAGCTTCATACGAATTAAGGTGCACATGTCAGAGGCAACTTCCCTTTGACAAGTGCTCACCCCGGCGTCCTGTTTCTCGCTGAATGAAACCGCGGTGACTCACGCGACTCCGCGTCGCGGGTCACCGCAACTCGCATAGGCAACCCCCCAGGATTTTATCCGGGTCAAACTGTACCCAGATTCGGTGGGTCACGGTACGAGCTCCACTGTGGGCACATTGCATCCTGAAATTTGGCTAAGTCCTAAAATTCGTGAAAACTTCCAAAATCTAGAATGTGCACCTTAACTCATACGAAGTCGAAACCCGTCCCAATCATCCTGAAGTATTTATACAAATATAACTTAAAGTATAATAAATTAAATAAATGTATATTATACTTAAATGTTATATTTGTATAAATCTCCACAACTTCCCTTTGACAAGCGCTGCCCCTGCCTCACATTTCTCACCGAGTCAAACCATGGTGACTCGCGCGACTCCAAGTCGTGGGTCACCGTGACTCACCCGGGTAGCCCCCAAAATTATACAAATTTTGGGACTTAGCCAAATTTTGGGATGCAATGTGCCCGTGGTGGAGCTCGTACCCCAACCTACCATGTCTGGGTACAGTTTGACTCGTACGAAGCTGAAACCCATCCCAATCATCCGAGTCGCGGTGACCCATGACTCAGAGTCACGCGAGTCACTGCTGTTTGACTCGACCAAGAATTTTGTGACTTAGCCAAATTTTGGGATGCAACGTGCCCACAGTCCCAAAATCTAGAATGTGCACCTTAACTCGTACAAAGATGAAACCCATCCCAATCATCCTTAAGTATTTATACAAACAAAACCTAAAGTATAATAAATTAAATAAATGTATATTATACTTAAATGTTATATTTGTATAAATCTCCACAACTTCCCTTTGACAAGCGCTCACCCCTGCCTCATATTTCTCACCGAGTCAAACAGCAGTGACTTGCGCGACTCAGAGTCGCGGGCCATCGCAACTCACTCGGGTAGCCCGCCGCGCTTCTTTCTGGGTCAAACTGTGCCCGGACTCGGCGGGTTGGGGTGCGAGCTCCGCCATGGGCTCATTGCACCCAAAATTTGGTGAAGTCTTGAAACTCTCAGCTGAGTCAAACCACAGTGTCTTGTGCGACTCCGAGTCGCCGGTCACTGTGACTCGCCAGGGCAGCCCCCAAAATTATACAAATTTTGGGACTTAGCCAAATTTTAAGATGCAATGTGCCTATGGTGGAGCTTGTACCCCGACCCGTCGAGTCCAGGTATAGTTTGACCCGTACGAAGATGAAACCCATACCAATCATTTGAGTCACGGTGACCCACGACTCGGAGTCACGTGAGTCACCGCAGTTTGACTCGGCCAAGAATTTTGGGACTTAGCCAAATTTTGGGATGTAATGTACCTGTGGTCCCAAAATCTAGAATGTGCACATTAACCTGTACAAAGCTGAAACCTATCCCAATCATCCGAGTCGCGATGACCCACGACTCAGAGTCGCACGAGTCACCACGGTTTGACTCAGTTGAGAATTTTAGGACTTAGCCAAATTTTGAGATTCAACGTGCCCGCGATTTGACTCAGCCAAGAATTTTGAGACTTAGCCAAATTTCAAGATGCAACGTGCTCGGGGTCCCAAAATTTAGAATGTGCACCTTAACTTGTACAAAGCTGAAACCCATCCCAATCATCCGAGTCTTGGTGACCCATGACTCAGAGTCACGCAAGTCACCACAGTTTAACTCGGCTGAGAATTTCGAGACTTAGCCAAATTTTGGGACACAAAGTTCTCGCGGTCCCAAAATCTAGCATGTGCACCTTAACTCGTACGAAGTCAAAACCCATCCTAATCATCTAAGTCACGGTGACTTGGAGTTGCGCATGTCACCGCTGTTTGACTTGGCTGAGAATTTTGAGACTTAGCCAAATTTTGAGATGCAACGTGCCTACAGACCCAAAATCTAGAAAGTGCACCTTAACTCGTACGAAGCTGAAACCCATCTCAATCATCTGAGTCACGGTGACCCATGACTTAGAGTCACGTGAGTCACCACCGTTTCACTCAGCCAAAAATTTTGGGACTTAGCCAAATTGCGGGATGCAACGTGCCCGCGAGTCCCAAAATCTAAAATGTGCACCTTAACTCATACGAAGCTGAAAAGCATCCCAATCATCTAAGTTGCGATGACCCACGACTCAGAGTCATACGAGTCACCGCAGTTTGACTCGATTGAGAATTTTAGGACTTAGCCAAATTTCGGGATGCAACGTGCCCACGGCGGATGATTGGGATGGGTTTCAGCTTCATACGAGTTAAGGTGCACATGTCAGAGGCAACTTCCCTCTGACAAGCGCTCACCCCAGCGTCATATTTCTCAGCGAATCAAACCAGTGTGACTCACGTGACTCCACGTCGTGGGTCATCGTGACTCACCCAGGCAGCCCCCCGAGCTTCTGTCCGGGTCAAACTATGCCCAGACTTGGCGGGTCAGGGTGCGAGCTCCACCGCGGGCATGTTGCATCCCAAAATTTAGCTAAGTCCCAAATTTCATGAAAACTCCCAAAATCTAGAATGTGCACCTTTACTCGTATGAAGCCGAAACCCATCCCAATCATCCCGAAGTATTTATACAAATATAACTTAAAGTATAATAAATTAAATAAACATATATTATATGTAAATGTTATATTTGTATAAATCCTGACAACTTCCCTTTGACAAGTGCTTGCCCCTGCCTCACATTTCTCACCGAGTCAAACTGCGATGACTCGTGCAACTCTGAGTCGCGGGTCAACGCGACTCACCCGGGCAGACCTCCGTGCTTCTCTATAGGTCAAACTATGCCCAAACTCAGCGGGTCGGGATGTGAGCTCAACCGTGGGCACGTTGCATCCTAAAATTTGGCTAAGTCCTAAAATTCTCAATTGATTCAAACTATGGTGACTCGCGCGACTCCAAATCGTAGGACACTGCGACTCGCCCTAGTAGCCCCCTGCACTTCTGTCTGGGTCAAACTGTGCCCAGACTCGGTGGGTCAAGGTGTGAGCTCCGCTGCGAGTACGTTGCATCCTAAAATTTGGCTAAGTCTCAAAATTTGTGAAAACTCAAAAAATCTAGAATGTGCACCTTAACTCGTACGAAGCCAAAACCCATCGCAATCATCGTGAGGTATTTATACAAATATAACTTAAAATATAATAAATTAAATAAACATATATTATACTTAAATATTATATTTGTATAAATCCTGACAACTTCCCTTTGACAAGCGATCACCGCTGCCTCACGTTTCTCACCAAGTAAAACCCTGGTGACTCGCATGACTCTGAGTCGCGGGTCACCGTAACTCACCCTGGTAGCTCCCCACGCTTCTGTCCGAGTCAAAATATGCCCAGACTCGGTGGGTCTGGGTACGAGCTCCGCTGTGGGGACCTTACATCCTTAAATCTGGCCCAAGTCCTAAAATTCTCAGCCGAGTGAAACCGCGGTGACTCACGCGACTTGCCCGGGCAGCCCCTGAAATTATACAAATTTTGGGATGCAATGTGCCCACGGTGGAGCTCGTACCCCGACCTGCTGAGTCTAGGTATAGTTTGACATGTACGAAGCTGAAACCCATCCTTATCATCTGAGTCACGGGACCCATGACTCGGAGTCACGCAAGTCACCGCAGTTTGACTCAGCTGAAAATTTTAGGACTTAGCCAAATTTTGGGATGCAATGTGCCTGCGGTCCCAAAAACTAGAATGTGCACCTTAACTCGTACGAAGCCGAAACCCATCCCAATCATCCCAAAGTATTTATACAAATATAACTTAAAGTATAATAAATTAAATAAACATATATTATACTTAAATGTTATATTTGTATAAATCCTTGCAACTTCCCTTTGTCAAGCACTCGCCCCTGACTCACATTTCTCATTGAGTCAAACAGCAGTGACTTGCACGACTCCGAGTCGTGGGTCACAGCGACTCACCTGGGCAGCCCGCTGCGCTTCTGTCTAGGTCAAACTGTGCCTGGACTCGGTGGGTCAGGATGCATGCTCCGCCGTGGGCACATTGCATCCCAAAATTTGGCTAAGTCCTGAAACTCTCAGCTGAGTGAAACCGCGGTGACTCGTGCGTCTCCGAGTCACCGGTCGTCGCGACTCACCCGGGTAGCCTGCGAAATTATACAAATTTTGGGACTTAGCCAAATTTTGAGATGCAATGTGCCCGCGGTGGAGCTCATACCTAGACCCACTGAGTCGAGGTACAGTTTGACCTGTACGAAGTCGAAACCCATCCCAATCATCCGAGTCATGACAACCCATGACTCGGTGTCACGTGAGTCACTGCAGTTTGACTCGGTCAAGAATTTTAAGACTTAGCTAAATTTTGGGATGCAACGTGCCCGCAGTCTCAAAATCTAGAATGTGCACCTTAACTTGTATGAAGCTAAAACCAATTCCAATCATCTGAGTCATGGCGACCCAAGACTCGAAGTCGCGCGAGTCACCGCAGTTTGACTCGGCTGAGAATTTTGAGACTTAGCCAAATTTTGGGATGCAACGTGCCCACAGTCCCAAAATCTAGAATGTGCACCTTAACTTGTACGAAGCTGAAACCCATCCTAATCATCCGAGTCGCAGTGACTTAGAGTTGTGTGAGTCACCATAGTTTGACTCGGCTAAGAATTTTGGGACTTAGCCAAATTTTGGGATGCAACATGCCTATAGTCCCAAAATCTAGAATATGCATCTTAACTCGTACGAAGCTGAAACCCATCCTAATCATCCGAGTCACGGTGACTTAGAGTCGCGTGAGTCACCATGGTTCGACTCGGTCGAGAATTTTAAGAATTAGCCAAATTTCAGGATGCAATGTGCCCGCGGTCCCAAAATCTAGAATGTGCATCTTAACTCGTACAAAGCTGAAACCCATCCCAATCATCTGAGTCAACGTGACCCACGACTCAGAGTCGCGCGAGTCACCGCAGTTTCACTCGGCTGAGAATTTGGGGACTTAGCCAGACTGCGGGATGCAACGTGCCCACGAGTCCCAAAATCTACAATGTGCACCTTAACTCATACAAAGCCGAAACCCATCTCAATCATCCAAGTCACGACGACCCACGACTAAGAGTTGTACGAGTCACCGTAGTTTGACTCGGTTGAGAATTTTAAGACTTAGCCAAATTTATGGATGCAACGTGCCCACGATGGATGATTGGGATGGGTTTCGGCTTCATACGAGTTAAGGTGCACATGTCAAAGGCAACTTCCCTCTGACAAGCGCTCACCCCGGCGTCATGTTTCTCGCTGAATCAAACCGCGGTGACTCACGTGACTCGGCATCGTGGGTCACCGCGACTCACCTAGGCAGCCCCCCAGGCTTCTGTTTGGGTCAAACTGTGCCAAGACTCGGCAGGTTGGGGTACGAGCTCCACCGTGGGCACATTGCATCCCAAAATTTGGCTAAGTCTTAAAATTCATGAAAACTCTCAAAATCTAGAATGTGCACCTTAACTCGTACGAAGCTGAAACCCATCCCAATCATCCTGAAGTATTTATACAAATATAACTTAAAGTATAATAAATTAAATAAACATATATTATACTTAAATGTTATATTTGTATAAATCTTGACAACTTCCCTTTGACAAGTGCTTGCCCCTGCCTCACATTTCTCACCGAGTCAAACCGCGGTGACTCACGTGACTCTGAGTCACGGGTCACCACGTCTCGCCCGGGCAGCCCCCTATGCTTCTGTCCAGGTCAAACTATGCCCGGAGTCAGGGGGTCGGGTTGTGAGCTCCACCACGGGCACGTTGCATCCTGAAATTTGGCTAAGTCATGAAATTCTTAGCTGAGTCAAACTACGGTGCTTACGCGACTCTAAGTCACAGGTCACCGCGACTCACCCTAGCAGCCTTGTGCACTTTTGTCCTTGTCAAACTATGCCCAGACTTAGCAGGTCGGGGTCTGAGCTTCGCTGCGGGTACATTGCATCCTTAAATTTGGCTAAGTCTTGAAATTCATGAAAACTTCCAAAATATAGAATGTGTACCTTAACTCGTACGAAGATAAAACCCATCCCAATCATCCTAAAATATTTATACAAATATAACTTAAAGTATAATAAATTAAATAAATGTATATTATACTTAAATGTTATATTTGTATAAATCCTCGTAACTTCCCTTTGACAAGCGCTCACCCCTGCCTCACGTTTCTCATCGAGTCAAACCATGGTGACTCACGCAACTCCAAGTCATGGGTCACCGTGAGTCACCCAGGCAGTCCACCGCGCTTCTGTCCGGGTCAAACTGTGCCCGGACTCGGCGGGTCGGGGTGTGAGCTCCGTCGCGGGCACATTGCATCCCAAAATTTTTTTAAGTCCTGAAACTCTCAGCCGATTCAAACCGTGGTGACTCGTGTGACTCTGAGTCGCTGGTCACCGCGACTCACCCAGGTAGCCACCAAAATTATACAAATTTTGGGACTTAGCCAAATTTTGGGATGCAATGTGCCCGCAGTGGAGCTCATACCCCGACCCGCCGAGTCTAGGTATAGTTTGACATGTACAAAGCTGAAACCCATCCCAATCATCTGAGTCACAGTGACCCATGACTCGGAGTCATGTGAGTCACCGCAATTTGACTCGGCCGAGAATTTTAGGACTTAGCCAAATTTTGGGATGCAACGTGTCCGCGGTCCCAAAAGCTAGAATGTGCACTTTAACTCGTACGAAGCTAAAACCCATCCCAATCATCCCCAAGTATTTATACAAATATAACTTAAAGTATAATAAATTAAATAAATGTATATTATACTTAAATGTTATATTTGTATAAATCTCCACAACTTCCCTTTGACAAACGCTTGCCCTTGCCTCACATTTCTCACTGAGTCAAAGAGCAGTGACTTGCGTGACTCTGAGTCGCAGGTCGCTGCGACTCACCCAGGCAGCCCGCCGCACTTTTGTGTGCGTCAAACTGTGCCTGGACTCGGCAGGTTGGGGTGCAAACTCCGCCACAAGCACATTGTATCCCAAAATTTGGCTAAGTCCTGAAACTCTCACCCGAGTCAAACTGCGGTGACTCATGTGACTCTGAGTCACCGGTCACCACGACTCACCCGGGCAGCCCCAAAAATTATACAAATTTTGGAACTTAGCTAAATTTTGAGATGCAATGTACCTACGGTGGAGCTCATACCCCGACCCACTGAGTCCAAGTACAGTTTGACCTGTACAAAGCTAAAACCCATCCTAATCATCTGAGTCGCAGTGACCTATGACTCAGAGTCACGTGAGTCACTGCGGTTTGCCTCGGTAGAGAATTTCATGAATTAGCCAAATTTTGGGATGCAACGTGCCCGCACTCCCAAAATCTAGAATGTGCACCTTAACTTGTACGAAGTCGAAACCCATCCCAATCATCTGAGTCGTAGTGACCCATAACTCAGAGTCGTGCGAGTCACCACGGTTTGACTCGGTCGAGAATTTTTGGAACTTAGCGAAATTTTGGGATGCAACATGCCCATGGTCTCAAAATCTAGAATGTGCACCTTAACTTGTACGAAGCTGAAACCCATCCCAATCATTTGAGTCCCAATGACCCATGACTCAGAGTCACCTGAGTCAACACGGTTTGACTCGGTCAAGAATTTTGGGACTTAGCCAAATTTCAGGATGCAACCTGCCCGCGGTCCCAAAATCTAGAATGTGCACCTTAACTCGTACGAAGCTGAAACCCATCCCAATCATCCGAGTCGTAGTGACTTACCACTTGGAGTCGCGCGAGTCACCGCAGTTTGACTAGGCTAAAAATTTTGGGACTTAGCCAAATTTTGGGATGCAACTTGCCCGCGGTCCCAAAATCTAGAATGTGCACCTTAACTCGTATGAAGCCAAAACCCATCCTAATCATTCGAGTCATGGTGAATCAGAGTCGTGCGAGTCACCACAGTTTGACTCAGTCGAGAATTTTAGGACTTAGCCAAATTTTGAGATGCAATGTTCCTGCGGTCCCAAAATATAGAATGTTCACCTTAACTCGTACGAAGCTGAAACCCATCCCAATCATTGGAGTCGCGGTGACTCGGAGTTGCGTGAGTCACCACAGTTTGACTCGACCGAGAATTTTGGGACTTAGCCAAATTTTAAGGTGCAACGTGCCTGAGGTCCCAAAATCTAGAATGTGCACCTTAACTCCTACGAAGCTGAAACCCATCCCAATCATCCGAGTCACAGCGACCCATGATTCAGAGTCATGCGAATCACCGCGGTTTCACTCGACTGATAATTTTGGGACTTAGCCAAATTGCCGAATGCAAAGTGCCTGCGAGTCCCAAAATCTATAATGTGCACCTTAACTCATACGAAGCTGAAACCCATCGTAATCATCCAAGTCACGATGACCCACGACTCGGAGTCATATGAGTTACCGCAGTTTGACACAGTTAAGAATTTTAGGACTTAGCCAAATTTAAGGATGTAACGTGCCCATGACGGATGATTGGGATGGGTTTTGGCTTCATACGAGTTAAGGTGCACATGTCAGAGGCAACTTCCCTCTGACAAGCGCTCACCTCGATGTCATGTTTCTCACTGAATCAAACCGCGGTGACTCATGGGACTCCGTGTCGCGGGTTTCCACGACTCACCCAGGCAACCCCCCGGGCTTCTATCCAGGTCAAACTATGGCCGGACTTGACGGGTCGGGGTGCGAGCCCCACCGTGGGCACATTGCATCCTGAAATTTGGCTAAGTCCAGAAATTCATGAAAACTTCCAAAATAAAGAATGTGCACCTTAACTTGTATGAAGCAGAAACCCATCCCAATCATCCAAGTCACGGTGACCCATGACTCAGAGTAATGCGAGTCACCGTAGTTTGACTCGGCTGAGAATTTCGGGACTTAGCTAAATTTCAAGATGCAACGTGCCCACAGTCCTAAAATCTAGAATGTGCACCTTAACTCGTACGAAGCCGAAACCCATCCCAATCATCTGAGTCCTAGTGACGCACAACTCAGAGTCGTGCAAGTTACCACGGTTTGACTCAGCTGAGAATTTTAGGACTTAGTTAAATTTTGGGATGCAACGTGCCTACTGTCCCAAAATCTAGAATGTGCACCTTAACTCGTACAAAGTGGAAACTCATCCCAATCATCTGAGTCATGGTGACCCACGACTAGGAGTCGCGCGACTCACTGCGGTTTGACTCAGCTGAGAATTTCAGGACTTAACCAAATTTTGGGATGCAACGTGCCCACGGTCCCAAAATCTAGAATGTGCATCTCAACACATACAAAGCCAAAACCTATCCCAATCATCTGAGTCGCGGCAACCCATGACTCAGAGTCGCGCGAGTCACCGCGGTTTGACTCGGTCAAAAATTTTGGGACTTAGCCAAATTTTGGGATGCAACCTGTCCGCGGTCCTAAAATTTAGAATGTGCACCTTAACTAATACGAAGCTGAAACTCATCCCAATCATCCTGAAGTATTTATACAAATATAACTTAAAGTATAATAAATTAAATAAACGTATATTATACTTAGATGTTATATTTGTATAAATCTTCGCAACTTCCCTTTGACAAGTGCTCATGTCTACCTCACGTTTCTCAATGAGTCAAACAGCGGTGACTTGTGTGACTCTGAGTCCCGGGTCACCGTGACTCACCCGGTCAGCCTACTATGCTTCTGTCTAGGTCAAACTATGCCCAGACTCGGCGGGTCAGGGTGTGAGCTCTACCGCGAGCACATTGCATCCCAAATTTTGGCTAAGTCTCGAAACTCTTAGCCGAGTCAAACCGCGGTGACTCATGCAACTCTGAGTCACCTGTCACCGTGACTTGCCTGTGCAACCCTCAAAATTATACAAATTTTGGGGCTTAGCTAAATTTTGGGATGCCATGTGCCTCCAGTGGAGCTCGTACCCCAACCCACTGAGTCTGGGTATAGTTTGACCCGTACAAAGCTGAAACCCATCCCAATCATCTGAGTCACGGTGACCCACGACTCGGAGTTATGCGAATCACCCCGTTTTGACTAGGCCGAGAATTTTGGGACTTAGCCAAATTTTGCGATGCAACATGCCCGCTGTCCAAAAATATAGAATGTGCACCTTAACTCATATGAAGCTGAAACCCATCCCAATAATCTGAGTCATAGCAACCCATGACTCAGAGTCACGAGAGTCACCGCGGTTTGACTCGGCTGAGAATTTTGAAACTTAGCCAAATTTTAGAATACAATGTGCCCGCAGTCCCAAAATCTAAAATGTGCACCTTAACTCGTATGAAGTTGAAACCCATCCCAATCATCCGAGTCGCGGTGACCCACAACTCAGAGTCGTGCGAGTCACCGCAAATTGACTCAGTCAAAAATTTTGGGACTTAGCCAAATTTTGGGATGCAACATGACCATGGTCCCAAAATCTAGAATGTACACCTTAACTCATATGAAGCTAAAACCCATCCCAATCATCTGAGTCATGGTGACTCAGAGTCACACGAGTCACCACGGTTTGACTCAGCCAAGAATTTTGGGACTTAGCCAAATTTCAAGATGCAATGTGCCCGAGGTTCCAAAATTTAGAATGTGCACCTTAACTCGTACGAAGCCGAAACCCATCCCAATAATCCAAGTCACAATGACCCATGACTCAGAGTCGTGCGAGTCACCGTGGTTTGACTCGGTCGAGAATTTTGAGACTTAGCCAAATTTTAGGATGCAACGTGCCCGCGGTCCCAAAATCTAGAATGTGAACCTTAACTCGTACGAAGCTGAAACCCATCCCAATCATCTGAGTCACAGTGACCCATGACTCAGAGTCACGCGAGTCACCATGGTTTGACTCAGCCAAAAATTTCAAGACTTAGCAAAATTTTGGGATGCAACGTGCCCGCGGTCCCAAAATCTAGAATGTGCACCTTAACGTGTATGAAGCTGAAATCCATCCCAATCATCCGAGTTGTGGTGACCCATGACTCAGAGTCGCGCGAGTCACCATGGTTTGACTCAGCTGAGAATTTTAGGACTTAGCCAAATTTTGGGATGCAACGTGCTCGCGGTCCTAAAATCTAGAATGTGCACCTTAACGCGTATGAAGCTGAAACCCATCTCAATCATCCAAGTCGCAGTGACTCGAAGTCGTGCGAGGTATCACAGTTTCACTCAGCTGAGAATTTCAGGACTTAGCCAAATTTTGGGATGCAACGTGCCCGCGTTCTCAAAATCTAGAATGTGCACCTTAACTTGTACGAAGCTGAAACCCATCCCAATCATTCGAGTCGCGGTGACCCACGACTCAGAGTCGCGCGAGTCACCACGGTTTCACTTGGCCAAAAATTTTGAGACTTAGCCAAAATGCGGGATGCAACGTGCCTGCGAGTCTCAAAATGTACAATGTGCACCTTAACCCATACGAAGCTAAAACCCATCCCAATCATCTGAGTCACGATGACCCATGACTCGGAGTCGCACGAGTCACCGCGGTTTGACTCAGTTGAGAATTTGAAGACTTAGCCAAATTTTGGGATGCATCATGCCCATGGTGGATGATTGGGATGGGTTTTAGCTTCATACGAGTTAAGGTGCGCATGTCAGAGGAAACTTCCCTCTAACAAGCGCTCAACCTGGTGTCATGTTTCTCGCTGAATCAAACCGCGGTGACTCACATGACTCTGACTCGCGGGTCTCCACGACTCACCTGAGAAGCCCCCTAGGCTTCTTCAGGGTCAAATTGTGCCCAAACTCGGCGGGTTGGGGTGTGAGCTCCACCGCGGGCACATTGCATCTCAAAATTTGGCTAAGTCCCAAATTTGTGAAAACTCCCAAAATCTAGAATGTGCACCTTAACTCGTACGAAGCCAAAACCTATCCCAATCATCCTAAAGTATTTATAAAAATATAACTTTAAGTATAATAAATTAAATAAATGTATATTATACTTAAATGTTATATTTGTATAAATCCTGACAACTTCCCTTTGACAAGCGCTCACCGCTGCCTCGCATTTCTCACCAAGTGAAATCACGGTGACTCGCGTGACTCCGAGTCGTGGGTCACCGTGACTTACACTAGCAGCCCCGCGCACTTCTGTCTGGGTCAAACTATGCCCAGACTTGGTGGGTCTGGGTGTGAGCTCCATCACGGGGATGTTGCATCCTCAAATTTGGCCAAGTCTCAAAATTCTCGACCGAGTCAAACTGCGGTGACTCGCATGACTCTGAGTCGCGGGTTGCCATGACTTGCACGAGCAGCCCCTTATGCTTCAATCCAAGTCAAACTATGCCTGGACTCAATAGATCAAGGTGCGAGCTCTGCGGTGGGCACGTTGCATCCTAAAATTTGGCTAAGTCCTAAAATTCTCGAAAACTCTCAAAATCTAGAATGTGCACCTTAACTCCTATGAAGCCAAAACCCATCCCAATCATCCTGAAGTATTTATACAAATATAACCTAAATTATAATAAATTAAATAAATGTATATTATACTTAAATGTTATATTTGCATAAATCCTCGCAACTTCCCTTTGACAAGCGCTCGCCCCTGCCTCGCGTTTCTCACCGAGTCAAACCGTGGTGACTCACACGACTCTGAGTCATGGGTTGTCGTGACTCATCTAATAGCCCACCGCACTTCTGTCTGGGTCAAACTATGCCCGGACTCGGCGGGTTGGGGTGCGAGCTCTACCGCAGGCACATTACATCCCAAAATCTGGTTAAGTCCTGAAACTCGCAGCTGAGTCAAACCGTAGTGACTCGTGCGACTCCGAGTCACGAGTCATTGCGACTCACCCAGGTAGCCCCTAAAATTATACAAATTTTGGGACTTAGCCAAATTTTGGGATGCAATGTGCCCACGGTGGAGCTCGTACCCTAACCCGCTGAGTTTGGGTACAGTTTCACCTGTACGAAGTTAAAACCCATCCCAATCATCTGAGTCATAGCGACCTATGACTCAGAGTCACATGAGTCACCATAGTTTGACTCGGTTGAGAATTTTAAGACTTAGCCAAATTTTAGGATGCAATGTGCCCGCGTTCCCAAAATCTAGAATGTGCACCTTAACTCGTACGAAGCTGAAACCCATCCCAATCATTCAAGTCACGGTGACCCACAACTCAGAGTTGTGTGAGTCACCATAGTTTCACTTGGTTGAGAATTTTGGGACTTAGCCAAATTGCAGGATGCAATGTGCCTGCAAGTCCCAAAATCTACAATGTGCACCTTAACTCATACGAAGCCAAAACCCATCCCAATCATCTGAGTCACGACGACCCATGACTCGGAGTCACACGAGTCACCGCGGTTTGACTCAGATGAGAATTTTAGCACTTAGCCAAATTTTGGGATGCAACGTGCCCACGGTGGATGACTGGGATGGGTTTCAGCTTCATAAGAGTTAAGTTGCACATGTTAGAGGAAACTTCTATCTGACAAGTGCTCACCCCTGCGTTGCATTTTTCACTGAATCAAACTGCTGTGACTCGCGCAACTCTAACTCATAGGTCTCCGCAACTCACCTGGGCAGCCCCCCGGGCTTTTGTCAGGGTCAAACTGTGCCTAGACTCGGTGGGTCAGGGTGTGAGCTCCACCGCGGGCACATTGCATCCCAAAATTTGGCTAAGTCCCAAAATTTATGAAAACTCCCAAAATCTAGAATGTGCACCTTAACACGTACGAAGCTGAAACCCATCCAAATCATCTCGAAGTATTTATACAAATATAACTTCAAGTATAATAAATTAAATAAATGTATATTATACTTAAATGTTATATTTGTATAAATCTTAACAACTTCCCTTTGACAAGCGCTCGCCGCTGCCTCGCATTTCTCATCGAGTAAAACCATGGTGGCTCACATGACTCTGAGTCATGGGTCACCATGACTCGCACTGGGAGCCCCGTGCACTTCTGTCCGTGTCAAACTGTGCCCAGACTTGGTGGGTCTGGGTGCGAGCTCCGTCGTGGGGATGTTGCATCCTAAAATTTGGCCAAGTCCCAAAATTCTCGGCCCAGTCAAACCGCGGTGACTCGCATGACTCCGAGTCGCAGGTCACCGTGAATTGCACGAGAAACCCCTTACGCTTCAGTCCAGGTCAAACTATGCCTGGACTCGACAGGTCAAGGTGCGAACTCCACCGCGGGCACGTTGCATCTTAAAATTTGGCTAAGTCCTGAAATTCTTGAAAACTCCCAAAATCTAGAATGTGCACTTTAACTCATACGAAGCTGAAACCCATCCCAATCATCCTGAAGTAGTTTTACAAGTATAACTTAAATTATAATAAATTAAATAAATGTATATTATACTTAAATGTTATATTTGTATAAATCCCCACAACTTCCGTTTGACAAGCGCTCGCCCCTGCCTCGTGTTTATCACCGAGTCAAACTGTGGTGACTCACGTGACTCTGAGTCATGGGTCACCGTGACTCATCTGACAGCCCGCCTCACTTCTCTCTAGGTTAAACTATGCCTAGACTCAACGGGTCAGGGTGTGAGCTCTTCCACGGGCACATTGCATCCCAAAATCTAGCTAAGTCCTGAAACTCGCAGCTAAGTCAAACTGTAGTGACTCGTAAGACTCTGAGTCATGGGTCACTGCGACTCGCCTGAGCAGTACCTGAAATTGTACAAATTTTGGGACTTAGCTAAATTTTGGGATGCAATGTGCCTGTGGTGGAGCTCGTACCCCGATCCATTGAGTCCGGGTATAGTTTGACCTGTATAAAGCCGAAACCCATCCCAATCATCTGAGTCAGGGTGACCCATGACTCAGAGTCATGTGAGTAACTATGGTTTGACTCGGCCAAGAATTTTAGGACTTAGCCAAATTTTGGGATGCAATGTGCCCACGGTCCCAAAATCTAGAATGTGCACCTTAACTCGTACGAAGTTGAAACCCATCCCAATCATCCTAAAGTATTTATATAAATATAACTTAAAGTATAATGTATTAAATAAACATATATTATACTTAAATGTTATATTTTTATAAATCCCTGCAACTTCCCTTTAACAAGCGCTCGCTCCTGCCTCACATTTTTCACCGAGTCAAACAGTAGTGGCTTGCGTGACTCTGACTCGCGGGTCACCGCGACTCACCCGGGCAACCCACCGTGCTTCTATCTTGGTCAAATTGTGCCTAGACTCGGTGGGACGAGGTGCGAGCTCTACCGCAGGAACATTGCATCCTAAAATTTGGTTGTCTTGAAACTCTCAGCTGAGTCAAACTAGAGTGACTCATGCAACTCCAAGTCATCAATCACCGCAACTTGCCCGGGCAGCCCCTGAAATTATACAAATTTTGACCCCGATGGAGCTCATACCCTAACCTACCGAGTCCAGGTACAGTTTGACCCGTACAATGCTGAAACCCATCCCAATCATCTGAGTCATGGTGACCCACAACTCAGAGTCACGCGAGTCATCGCGGTTTGACTCAGCCGAGAATTTTGAGACTTAGCCAAATTTCAGGATGCAATGTGCTCACGGTCCCAAAATTTAAAATGTGCACCTTAACTCGTACGAAGTTGAAACCCATCCCAATCATCTGAGTCACGGTGACCCGCGACTCAGAGTCACGCGAATCACCGTAGTTTGACTCGGTCAAGAATTTTGGGACTTAGCCAAATTTTAGGATGCAACGTGCTCCCTATCCCAAAATCTAGAATGTGCACCTTAACTTGTACAAAGCCAAAACCCATCCCAATCATCCAAGTCATGGCGACCCATGACTCAGAGTCGCGTGAGTCACTGCGGTTTGACTCGGCTGAGAATTTTGGGACTTAGCCAAATTTCAAGATGCAACGTGCCCGCAGTCCCAAAATCTAGAATGTGCACCTTAACTCGTACGAAGCCGAAACCCATCCCAATCATCCGAGTCGTGGTAACCCACGACTCGGAGTCGCCCGAGTCACCGCGGGTTTGACTCAGCCGAGAATTTCAGGACTTAGCAAAATTTCAGGATGCAACATGCCCGCGGTCCCAAAATCTAGAATGTGCACCTTAACTCGTACGAAGCCGAAACCCATCCCAATCATCTGAGTCATAGTGACTCGGAGTCGCGCGAGTCACCATGGTTTGACTCGGCTAAGAATTTTGGGACTTAGCCAAATTTTGAGATGCAACGTGCCCGCGGTCTCAAAATCTAGAATGTGCACCTTAACTCGTACGAAGCTGAAATCCATCCCGCGCTTCTTGGCTGATTCAAACTATTGGGACTCGCATGACTCTGAGTCATGGATTGCTGTGACTCATGCGAGAAGCCCCTTGCACTTCAGTCCAAGTCAAACTGTGCTTGGACTCAGCGGGTCAAGGTGCGAGCTTCGTCGTGGGCACGTTGCATCCTAAAATTTGGCTAAGTCCTGAAATTCTTGAAAACTCCCAAAATCTAAAATGTGCACCTTAACTCGTACGAAGCTGAAACCCATCCCAATCATCCTGAAGTATTTATACAAATATAACTTAAAGTATAATAAATTAAATAAACATATATTATATTTGTATAAATCCCCGTAACTTCCCTTTGACATGCACTCACCTCTGCCTCGCATTTTTCACCCAGTCAAACCATAGTAACTCGCGTGACTCCAAGTCACAGGTCACCGTGACTCACCTGGGCAGCCTGCCACACTTCTTTCCCACTCAAACTGTGCACAGACTCGTCAGGTCAGGGGTGTGAGCTCTGTCGCGGGCACATTGCATCCCAAAATTTGGTTAAGTCCTGAAACTCTTAGCCGAGTCAAATCATGGTGACTCGTGCGACTCTGAGTCACGGGTCACTGCGACTCACCCAGGCAGCCCCCAAAATTATACAAATTTTGGGACTTAGCCAAATTTTGGGATGTAATGTGCCTGCGGTGGAGCTCGTACCCCGACCCGCTAAGTCTGGGTACAGTTTGACATGTACGAAGCTGAAACCCATCCCAATGATTTGAGTCGCGGTGACGCATGACTCGGAGTCACGCGAGTCACCGCAGTTTGACTCGGCCAAGAATTTCAGGACTTAGCCAAATTTTGGGATGCAATGTGCCCGTGGTCCCAAAATCTAGAATGTGTATCTTAACTCATACGAAGCTGAAACCCATCCCAATCATCCTGAAGTATTTATATAAATATAACTTAAAATATAATAAATAAAATAAATGTACATTATACTTAAATGTTATATTTGTATAAATCCCTGAAACTTCCCTTTGACAAGCGCTCACCCCTACCTCATGTTTCTCATTGAGTCAAATAGTAGTGACTTGTGTGACTCTGAGTTGCGGGTCACCGTGACTCACTCGAGCAGCCCGCCATGCTTCTGTCCAGGTCAAACTATGCCCGGACTCGGTAGGTCAGGGTGTGAGCTCCGCCGCAGGTACATTGCATCCTAAAATTTGGCTAAGTCCCAAAAGTCTCAGCTGAGTCAAACCGCGGTGACTCGTGCGATTCTGAGTCACCGGTCGCCGCGACTCACCCAGGCAGCCCCTGAAATTATACAAATTTTAAGACTTAGCCAAATTTTAAGATGCAATGTGCCCACGGTGGAGCTCATACTCTGACCCACTGAGTCAAGGTATAGTTTGACCAGTATGAAGCCGAAACCCATCCCAATCATCTAAGTCATGGTGACCCACGACTTAGAGTCATGTGAGTCACCACGGTTTGACTCGGCCGAGAATTTTGGGACTTAGCCAAATTTTGGGATGCAATGTGCCCGCGGTCCCAAAATATAGAATGTGCACCTTAGCTCGTACGAAGCCAAAACCCATCTCAATCATCTGAGTCATGGTGACCCATGACTCAAAGTCACGCGAGTCACCGTGGTTTGACTCAGTAGACAATTTCGGGACAGCCAAATTTTAGGATGCAACGTGCCTGCCTGTCCTAAAATCTAGAATGTGCACCTTAACTCATACGAAGCTGAAACCCATCCCAATCATCCGAGTCAAGGTGACCCATGACTCAGAGTCGCGCGAGTCACCACAGTTTGACTCGCCCAAGAATTTCAGGACTTAGCCAAATTTTGGGATGCAACGTGCCCGCGGTCCCAAAATCTAGAATGTGCACCTTAACTCGTGCGAAGCCGAAACCCATCCCAACTATCTGAGTTGTGGTGACCCACGACTCAAAGTCGTGTGAGTCACCACGGTTTGACTCAGCTGAGAATTTTAGGACTTAGCCAAATTTTTGGATGAAATGTGCCCGCGGTCCCAAAATCTAGAATGTGCACCTTAACTCGTACAAAGCTGAAACCCATCCCAATTATCCGAGTCACGGGGACTCAGAGTCACGCGAGTCACCACGATTTCACTCATTTGAGAATTTTGGGACTTAGCCAAATTTTGGGATGCAACGTGCCCGCAGTCCCAAAATCTAGAATGTGCACCTTAACTCGTATGAAGCCAAAATCTGTCCCAATCATCCGAGTCGCGGTGACCCATGACTCAGAGTCACACGAGTCACCACAGTTTCACTCGGCTGAGAATTTTGGGACTTAGCCAAATTGCAGGATGCAACGTGCCCATGAGTCCCAAAATCTACAATGTGCACCTGAACTCATACGAAGCTGAAACCCATCCCAGTCATCCGAGTTGTGGTGACCCATGACTCAGAGTCACGTGAGTCACCACGGTTTGACTCGGCTGAGAATTTTAGGACTTAGCCAAATTTTAGGATGCAACGTGCCCGTGGTTCTAAAATCTAGAATGTGCATCTAAACTCGTACGAAGTTGAAACCCATCCCAATCATCCGAATCACGCGGACTCAGAGTCGTGCGAGTCACCATGGTTTCACTCAGTCGAGAATTTTGGGACTTAGCCAAATTTCAGGATGCAACGTGCCCGCGGTCCCAAAATTTAGAATGTGCACCTTAACTTGTACGAAGCTGAAACCCATCCCAATCATCTGAGTCGCGATGACCCATGACTCGGAGTCGCACGAGTCACCGCGGTTTGACTCGATTGAGAATTTTAGGACTTAGCCAAATTTCAGGATGCAACATGCCAACGATAGATAATTAGGATGGGTTTCAGCTTCATACGACTTAAGGTGCACATGTCAGAGGAAACTTCCCTCTGACAAGTGCTCGCCCTGGCATTGCGTTTCTCATTGAATCAAATCAGGGTGACTCACGTGACTCTGACTCGCGGTTCACTGCGACTCACCCGAGTAGCCCCCCAAGCTTCTATCTGGGTCAAACTATGCCTAGACTCAGCGGGTCAGGGTGTGAGCTCCACTGCGGGCACATTGCATCTTGAAATTTGGCTAAGTCCCAAAATTTGTGAAAACTCCCAAAATCTAGAATATGCACCTTAACTCATACGAAGCCAAAACCCATCGCAATCATCCCGAAGTATTTATACAAACATAACTTAAAGTAAACTAAATGAAATAAATGTATATATGTTATATTTGTATAAATCCTGATAACTTCCCTTTGACAAGCGCTCACCGTTGCCTCGCATTTCTTGTCAAGTAAAACTATGGTGACTCACGTGACTCAAAGTCGTGGGTCACTGCGACTCACCCTGGCAGCCCCCCATGCTTCTGTTTGGGTCAAACTGTGCCCAGACTTGGTGGGTCTGGGTGTGAGCTCTGCAGTGGGGACGTTGCATCCTAAAATTTGGCCAAGTCCTAAAATTCTCGACCGAGTCAAACCGCGGTGACTCACGTGACTCTGAGTCATGGAGCATCGTGACTCGCTTGAACAACCCCTTGTGGTTCAGTCTAGGTCAAACTGTGCCCAGACTCGGTGAGTCGAGGTGCGAGCTCCGCCACGGGCAGGTTGCATCCTAAAATTTGTCTAAGTCCCAAAATTCTTAAAAACTCTCAAAATCTAGAACGTGCACCTTAACTCGTACGAAGCTGAAACCCATCCCAATCATCCTGAAGTATTTATACAAATATAACTTAAAGTATAAAAAATTAAATAAACATATATTATACTTAAATGTTATATTTGTATAAATACCCGCAACTTCCCTTTGACAAGCGCTTGCCCATGCCTCACGTTTCTCACCGAGTGAAACCGTGGTGACTCACGCGACTCCAAGTCGCGGGTCACCGCAACTCACCCGGGCAGCCCTCCGCACTTCTATTCGGGTCAAACTGTGCCCGGACTCAGCAGGTTGGGGTGTGAGCTCTACCGCGGGCACATTGCATCCCAAAATTTGGCTAAGTCCTGAAACTCTCAGCCGAGTCAAACCCCGGTGACTCGTGTGACTCCGAGTGGCGGGTCACCGCAACTCGCCTGGGTAGCCCCCAAAATTATATAAGTTTTGGGACTTAGCCAAATTTTGGGATGCAAAGTGCCCACAATGGAGCTCGTACCCCGACCCACCGAGTCTGGGTATAGTTTGACCCGTACGAAGCCAAAACCCATCCCAATCATCCAAGTCATAGCGACCCATGACTCAGAGTCATGTGAGTCACCGTGGTTTCACTCGGTCGAGAATTTTGAGACTTGGCCAAATTTTGGGATGCAACGTGCCCGCGGTCCCAAAATCTAGAATGTGTACCTTAACTCGTATGAAGCCGAAACCCATCCCAATCATTTGAGTCGTGGTGACCCATGACTTGGAGTCACGTGAGTCATCGCGGTTTGACTCGGCTGAGAATTTCAGGACTTAGCCAAATTTTAGGATACAGCGTGCCCGCGGTCCCAAAATCTAGAATGTGCACCTTAACTCGTACAAAGCCAAAACCCATCCCAATCATCTGAGTCACAGGTCACCACGAATCACGTGAGCAGCCCCTTGCACTTCAGTCTAGGTCAAACTATGCCTGGACTCGGCGGGTCGAGGTGCGAGCTCTACCGCGGGCACATTTTATCCTGAAATTTGGCTAAGTCTCAAAATTCTTGAAAACTCTCAAAATCTAGAATGTGCACCTTAACTCGTCCGAAGCCAAAACCCATCCCAATCATCCCAACTTATTTATACAAATATAACTTAAAGTATAATAAATTAAATAAACATATATTATACTTAAATGTTATATTTGTATAAATCCTGACAACTTCCCTTTGACAAGCGCTCGCCACTAACTCACATTTCTCACCAAGTAAAACCGTGGCGACTCACGTGACTCTGAGTCATGGGTCACTGCGACTCGACCTGGCAGCCCCCCGCGCTTCTGTTAAGGTCAAACTCTCCCCAGACTCAGCGGATTTGGGTGCGAGCTCCATAATGGGGACGTTGCATCCTGAAATTTGGTCAAGTCCCAAAATTCTTGGATGAGTCAAACTGTGGTGACTCGTGCGACTCTGAGTTACGGGTTACCGTGACTCACGCGAGCAGCCCCTTCCGCTTCAGTCCAGGTCAAACTGTACCTAGACTTTGCGGGTCAAGGTGCGAGTTCCACCGCGAGCACGTTGCATCCTGAAATTTAGTTAAGTCCTGAAATTCTTAAAAACTCCAAAAATATAGAATGTGCACCTTAACTCGTACGAAGCCGAAACCCATCCCAATCATCTCAAAGTATGTATACAAATATAACTTAAAGTATAATAAATTAAATAAATATATATTATACTTAAATATTATATTTGTATAAATCCTCACAACTTCCCTTTGACAAGCGCTCGCCCCTGCCTCGCGTTTCTCATTGAGTCAAACTATGGTGACTCATGTGACTCCAAGTCGCGGGTCACTGTGACTCACCCAGGTAGCCCGCCGCGCTTCTGTCTGGGTCAAACTATGCCCGGACTCAATGGGTCGGGGTGCAAGCTCTGTCGCGGGCACATTGCATCCTAAAATTTGACTAAGTCCCAAAACTCTCAACTGAGTCAAACCGTGGTGACTTGTACGACTCCGAGTGGCGGGTCACCGCGACTCGCCCAAGCAGCGCCCAAAATTATACAAATTTTGGGAGTTAGCCAAATTTTGGTAGGCAATGTACTCACGGTGGAGCTAGTATCCTGACCCACTGAGTCTGGGTACAGTTTGACACGTACGAAGCTGAAACCCATTCCAATCATCTGATTCACGGTGACCCATGACTCAGAGTCGCGCGAGTCACCGCGGTTTGACTCGGCTGAGAATTTTGAGACTTAGCCAAATTTTGGGATGTAATGTGCCCGTAGTCCCAAAATCTAAAATATTCACCTTAACTCGTATGAAGCTGAAACCCATCCCAATCATCCCGAAGTATTTATAAAAATATAAATTAAAGTATAATAAATTAAATAAACATGTATTATACTTAAATGTTATATTTGTATAAATCTCTGTGACTTCCCTTCGACAAGCACTTGCCCCTACCTATCATTTCTCACTGAGTCAAACAGCAGTGACTTGCGTGACTTTGAGTCGTAGGTTACCGCGACTCACCCAGGCAGCCCGCTGCGCTTCTGTCTAGGTCAAACTATGCCCAGACTCGGCGAGTCAGGGTGCGAGCTCCGCCACGGGCACATTGCATCCCAAAATTTGGCTAAGTCTTGAAACTCTCAGCCGAGTCAAACCGCGGTGACTCGTGTGACTCTGAGTCATCGGACACTGTGACTGGCCTGAGCAGCCCCTGAAATTATACAAATTTTGGGACTTAGCCAAATTTTGGGATTCAATGTGCATGCGATGGAGCTCGTACCTTGACCCACCAAGTCCAGGTATAGTTTGACCCGTACGAAGCTGAAACCCATCCCAATCATCTGAGTCACAGTGACCCACGACTGGGAGTCGCGTGAGTCACCGCGGTTTGACTCGGCCGAGAATTTTGGGACCTAAGCAAAATTTTGGGATGCAACGTGCCCGCGGTCCCAAAATCTAGAATGTGCACCTTAACTCGTACGGAGCAGAAACCCATCCCAATCATCCGAGTCGTGGTGACCCAGGAGTCAGAGTCACGCGAGTCACCACGGTTTGACTCAGCTGAGAATTTTAGGACTCAGCCAAATTTTGGGATACAACGTGCCCGCGGTCCCAAAATCTAGAATGTGCACCTTAAGTCGTACGAAACTGAAACCCATGCCAATCATCCTGAAGTATTTATACAAATATAACGTAAAGTATAATAAATTAAATTATATTTGTATAAATCCTAACAACTTCCCTTTGACAAGCGCTTGCCACTGCCTCACATTTCTGACCGAGTAAAACCATGGTGACTCATGCGACTCTGAGTCGCGGGTTACCGTGACTCACCCTGGTAGCCCCCCGCACTTCTGTCAAAGTCAAACTGTGCCCAGACTCGGTGGGTCTGAGTGCGAGCTCTGTAACGAGGATGTTGCATCCTAAAATTTGGCTAAGTCTTGAAATTCTCGAAAACTTCCAAAATATAGAATGTGCACCTTAACTCGTACAAAGCTGAAACCCATCCCAATCATCCCGAAGTATGTATACAAATATAACTTAAAGTATAATAAATTAAATAAACATATATTATACTTAAATGTTATATTTGTATAAATCCCCGCAACGTCCCTTTGACAAGCGCTCCCCCTGTCTCACATTTCTTGCTGAGTCAAATCGTGGTGACTCGTGCAACTCCAAGTCACGGCTCACTGCGACTCACCTAGGTAACCCGCCATGCTTCTGTCTGGGTCAAACTGTGCCAGGACTCAGTGGGTCAGGGTGCGAGCTCCATCGCGGGGACATTGCATCCCAAAATTTGGCTAAGTCCCAAAACACTCAGCCGAGTCAAACCATGGTGACTCGTGTGACTCCGAGTCATGGGTCACCGCGACTCTCCTTAGTAGCCCCCAAAATTATACAAATTTTGGGACTTAGCCAAATTTTGGGATGCAATGTACCCGCGGTGGAGCTCGTACCCTGACCCACCGAGTTTGGGTATAGTTTGACACGTAAGAAGCTGAAACCCATCCCAATCATCTGATTCACGGAGACATATGACTCAGAGTCATGTGAGTCACCACGGTTTGACTCGGCTGAGAATTTTGGGACTTAGCCAAATTTTGGGATGCAACATGCCCGCGGTCCGAAAATCTAAAATGTGCACCTTAACTCGTACGAAGCCGAAACCCATCCCAATCATCCTGAAGTATTTATACAAATATAACTTAAAGTATAATAAATTAAATAAATGTTTATTATACTTAAATGTTATATTTGTATAAATCCCTGCAACTTCCCTTTATCAAGCACTCGCCCCTGCCTATCATTTCTCACCGAGTCAAACAGCATTGACTTGCGCAACTTTGAGTCGTAGGTCACCGCGACCCACCCAGGTAGCCTATCGCGCTTCTGTTTGGGTCAAACTATGCCTGGACTTGGTAGGTCAGGTTGCGAGCTCTGCCGCGGGCACATTGCATCCCAAAATTTAGCTAAGTCCCGAAACTCTCAGCCGAGTCAAACTGCGGTGACTCGTGCGACTCTAAGTCATCGGACACCGCGACTCACCCGGAAAGCCCCTGAAATTATACAAATTTTGGGACTTAGCCAAATTTTGGGATGCAATGTGCCTGCGGTGGAGCTCATACCCTGACCCACCAATTACAAGTACAGCTTGACCTGTATGATGCTGAAAACCATCCCAATCATCTGAGTCACGGTGACCCATGACTCGGGGTCACGTGAGTCACTGCAGTTTGACTCGGCCAAGATTTTCGGGACTTAGCCAAATTTTGGGATGCAATGTGCCCACGGTCCCAAAACCTAGAATGTGCACCTTAACTCATACAAAGCTAAAACCCATCCCAATCATTCGAGTCATAGTGACCCACAACTCGAAGTCACGCGAGTCACCGCGGTTTGACTCAGCTAAGAATATCGAGACTTAGCCAGATTTCAGGATGCAATGTGCCCGCGGTCCCAAAATCTAGAATGTGCACCTTAACTCATACGAAGCTGAAACTCATCCCAATCATCTAATTCACGGCAACCCATGACTCAGAGTCACGCGAGTCACCATGGTTTGACTTGGCTAATAATTTCAGGACTTAGCCAAATTTCAGGATGCAACGTGCCCACGGTCCCAAAATCTAGAATGTGCACCTTAACTCGTACGAAGCTGAAACCCATCCCAATCATCAGAGTCACAGCGACTCTGAGTCGCGGGTCACCGTGACTCACGCGAGCAGCCCCTTGCACTTTAGTCTAGGTCAAATTCTACCCAAACTCGGTGGGTCGAGGTGTGAGCTCCGCCGCAGGCACGTTGCATCCTAAAATTTGGCTAAATCCTGAAATTCTTGAAAACTTTCAAAATCTAGAATGTGCACCTTAACTCGTACGAAGCTGAAACCCATCCCAATCATCCTAAAGTATGTATTCAAATATAACTCAAAGTATAATAAATTAAATAAATGTATATTATACTTAAATGTTATATTTATATAAATCTTGACAACTTCCCTTTAACAAGTGCTCGCCGCTGCCTCGCATATTTCATTGAGTAAAACTATGGTGACTCGCACGACTCTGAGTCGCGGGTCACCGTGACTCGCCCTGGTAGCCCCCCGCACTTCTGTCTGGGTCAAACTATGCCTAGACTCGACGGGTCTGGGTGCGAGCTCCATAATAGGGACATTGTATCTTAAAATTTGTCCAAATCCTAAAATTGTTGGCCGAGTCAAACCGCGGTGACTCGCGCGACTCTGAGTCACGGGTCACTGTGACTCATGCGAGCAGCCCCTTGCACTTCAATCCAGGTCAAACTGTGCCTGGACTCGGCGGGTTGAGGTGTGAGCTCCGCCATAGGCATGTTGCATCCTGAAATTTGGCTAAGTCATTAAATTCTTAAAAACTCCCAAAATCTAGAATGTGCACCTTAACAAGTATGAAGCCGAAACCCATCCCAATCATCCCAAAGTATTTATAAAAATATAACTTCAAGTATAATAAATTAAATAAATATATATTATACTTAAATGTTATATTTGTATAAATCCCCACAACTTCCCTTTGAGAAGTGCTCACCCCTGCTTCGTGTTTCTCACCGAGTCAAATCGTGGTGACTCGTGGGACTCCAAGTCCCGTGTCACTACGACTCACCCAGGCAGCCCGCCGCGCTTCTGTCCGGGTCAAACTATGCTCAGATTCAGTGGGTCGGGGTGTGAGCTCCATCGCGGGCACATTACATCCTAAAATTTGGCTAAGTCCCAAAACTCTCGACCGAGTCAAACCATGGTGACTCTTACAACTCCGAGTGGTGGGTCACCATGACTCGCCTGGGTAGCCCCCGAAATTATACAAATTTTGGGACTTAACCAAATTTTAGGATGCAATGTGCCCGTGCTGGAGCTCATACCCTGAACCACCGAGTCTGGGTACAGTTTGATCTGTACGAAGTCGAAACCCATCCCAATCATCTGAGTCACGGTGACCCATAACTCAGAGTCATGCGAGTCACCGCAGTTTGACTCGACCAAGAATTTTGAGACTTAGCCAAATTTTGGGATGCAACGTGCCCACGGTCTCAAAATCTAGAATGTGCACCTTAACTTGTACGAAGCTGAAACCCATCGCAATCATCCGAGTCGAGGTGACCCATGACTCAAAGTTGCGCGAGTCATCACGATTTGACTCGGTCGAGAATTTTGGGACTTAGCCATATTTTGGGATGCAACGTGCCTGCGATCCCAAAATCTAGAATGTGCACCTTAACTCGTACGAAGCTGAAACCCATCCCAATCATTTGAGTCGCAGTGACCCATGTCTCAGAGATGCGCGAGTCACTGTGGTTTGACTCGTCTAAGAATTTTGGGACTTAGCCAAATTTTGGGATGCAATGTGCTCGCGGTCCCAAAATCTAGAATGTGCACCTTAACTCATACGAAGCTGAAACTGATCCCAATTACCAAGTCATGGTGATCGACGACTCAGAGTCACGCGAGTCAGAGTGGTTTGACTCAGCTGAGAATTTTAGGACTTCGCCAAATTTTAGGATGCAACGTGCCCGCGGTCCTGAAATCTAGAATGTGCACCTTAACTCGTACGAAGCCGAAACCCATCCCAATCATCCAAGTCTCGACGACTCAGAGTCACATGAATCACCAGAGTTTGACTCAGCCAAGAATTTTAAGACTTAGCCAAATTTTAGGATGCAACGTGACCGCGGTCCCAAAATCTAGAATGTGCACCTTAACTCGTACGAAGCTGAAACCTATCCCAATCATCTGAGTCACAGCGACTTGGAGTCACGCGAGTCACCACGGTTTAACTCGGCCAAGAATATCAGGACTTAGCCAAATTTCAAGATGCAACGTGCCCGTAGTCCCAAAATCTAGAATGTGCACCTTAACTCGTACGAAGCCAAAACCCGTCCCAATCATCTGAGTCGCGGTGACCCACAACTTAGAGTCATGTGAGTCACTGCGGTTTCACTCGACCGAGAATTTTGGGACTTAGCCAAATTGTGGGATGCAACATGCCCGCGAGTCCCAAAATCTACAATGTGCACCTTAACTCATACGAAGCTGAAACCCATCCCAATCATCTGAGTCACGATGGCCCATGACTCGGAGTCGTACGAGTCATCGCGGATGATTGGGATGGGTTTCGGCTTCATACGAGTTAAGGTGCACATGTTAGAGGTAACTTCCATTTGACAAGCGCTCACCTTGGCATCGTGTTCTTCGCCAAATCAAACCGCGGTGACTCAAGCGACTGCACGTCGCAGGTCACCGTGACTCGCATAGGCAGCCCCCCGGGCTTCTGTCTGGGTCAAACTATGCCCGAACTCGGTGGGTCAGGGTGCGAGCTCCACTGCGGGCACATTGCATTCCAAAATTTGGCTAAGTCTCGAAATTCATGAAAACTCTCAAAATCTAGAATGTGCACCTTAACTCGTACGAAGCTGAAACCCATCCCAATTATCCCAAAGTATTTATACAAATATAACTTAAAGTAGAATAAATTAAATAAATGTATATTATACTTAAATGTTATATTTATATAAATCCTAGCAACTTCTCTTTGATAAGCGCTCGCCCCTGCCTCACGTTTCTCACCGAGTCAAACCATGGTGACTCACGTGACTCCAAGTCTCAGGTCACTGCGACTCACTCGGGTAGCCCCCCGTGCTTCTGTCCGAGTCAAACTGTGCCCGAACTCAGTGGGTGGGGGTGCGAGCTCCACCATGGGCACATTGCATCCTAAAATTTGTCTAAGTCCTAAAATTTTCAACTGAGTCAAACTACGGTGATTCACGCGACTCTAAGTCGCGGGTCACCGTGACTTACACTGGCAGCCCCCTGTACTTTTGTCTAGGTTAAAATGTGCCCAGACTCGGTGGGTTAGGGTGTTGTATACACCTAAAAATGGTCACCTAGACTATTAGCCCCTTTTGCTAAATCATTAATTGCTTATTCTTGATCAAATCTTAGTTCTATCATTTATTCGATTATTTTCTATGGGCTAACCATCTTATCCTAAGTTTTTATTTATTTAAAAAGGAATATTCCCTCCCCTTTTAATAAATAAAAAGCCCCCACTTTTCCTCTTCTCCTAAGTTGCACAAATAAAGCATTATTCTTATTTTATAAAAAGGAAAAAAACACTTTTTGTCTCATATGGACACAAAAGTCAACTCCTATTTTCCTATTGGAGGATACTTGTGCACATGGATTGCTCCTCTTTTAAGCTCCACCGTTGATTAAATCTTTTGCCTCTTAATCTCCATGGTCCATTCCTTCTCATTTCCTATAAAAGGAGAGCTCTCTTCCTCATTTACACACACAATTTTTATGCTAATATTATGCTGCAGATTTTCTAGGTCATCTTGGAGCTTTTGGAGATATTCTTGCATCTAGGGTTTGAAGATTTGGAGCATTGTTGACATTCATCTTGGATCTTCATCAACACTCTATCTTCTTGTCTTCATTCTTGCATCATCATGGCTTTCTTGCTTCATAGTTAGATTTCATTTCTTGCATAGTAGCTTCATTTTCATGGCATTCTTAGCTTAGATTTCCTTTATGCTTTAGATTAATTCATCTAGTTTAAGTAAGAGGCTTTGTAATACTTGCATCTTTCATTTCCATAGTTTAGCTTGCATTTCCATTCTTAAACTAGCTTGCATTGCATTGCATTTCATTCTTGATTCTTGAGGATATTGGCAATCTTGCCCTTGTCTTCATTGAATCTCCCATTGCATGGTTTACTAGCAAGGTTATAGGCTAAATAGCTCTAGCTGAGAGCATTCTTAAAACCCTTGCACTCCATGCCTAGGGAGCTATGGATCGATTTGTGAGGGCTCATTCTTGAGTTTTCTTGCATGTAATGATTCATAGAAGTGTGACACATTTATAGCACACATTTTTGGCGCCCACCGTGGGGCAGAGTAGATAGACTTTGTCTTTTAAATTCTGTATTTTTGTCATTTTCCGTCAATTTTTCGGCAAGTTTTTAGTGTAATTTTTGTTCTCTGGTTTTTTGTCTCAGAATATCGCGCGATACTTCTAAGGTATATCGCGCGATATACCTTACTATACGCATGCGACACTTCGCGCCCGAGAAGAATCGCACGGTAGTATTGAGGTATATCGCCTGGTCTCGGGTGAAGTATCGCCTGGTATTGGGCGAAATGTCACACGGACTGAAAAGTATCGCCTGGTGTCGGGCGAAGTATCGCGCGATGCTATGTCTGAACCTGGCAGTGAGCTATTTTTAGGCTATTTTATCTATTTTGCAAGTTTTAGGTTCTTAGCTATCTTTTTGAAATTTTTTGAAATTTCCAACGTTTTCAAATCCGTGCCACTTTGGAAAACGGGTGCCCATTTTTTTTTGAAATTTTGCAAATGGTATCAAAATTTTAAGTGTGATATATCGTTGGAAAGGTCTTTCCGAGCCCAATCCAACCATGATGGTTTCATTTTAAGATTTTATCATTTGATCAGTTATTTTTGCACATTATCTAATTTTTTTCATGTATTAATCATTGTTAGATTTTGGATTTTGATTCTCCTAACTCTTGTTGGTCTAACAAGTTGTGGTTGTAGGTGCTTCTTGCTTGAAATTTGCTAAAATCGCATGTCAAAGAGAGCTACTAATGGTTTTTGTAGGGCTGCCCTAAGCATAAAAACTAAATCGAGTGCTTGTTTAATTGCTTTTTTTTATTAAGTGCGGCATATACTAGTTGTTTCATTTCATTAGGCACTTAATACTTTGTGAAAAGAATCTTGGGGTGGTAGGAGAAGTATGCTCTTCACCTTTAGGTGAATCAGAAAATCTTGACCCATCTTGAGGTTTTGAAAGCAAAGGGGTAATTGAATCTTGTTTGGTGTGTTTGGGAGAAGTTTTTGAGATAGGGGAGTATGCTCTTCACCCTTGTGGTGAATCAAAAATCTTGAACCTCAAGAATTAATCCACTCTTTGTTTAGCTTAGGATCCTTTAGCGGGCCTGCTCTTGAGCATTCAAGAGGAACGACCCAAGTGGGGACACCTTTGTCATCATTTTCCTTGGTGGCGAGTGATTCCAACTCACTATAATCTCAAGGCTATCAAGGACACAAAACCTTGGTAGACATAGTACTTATTTTCGCTTGATGTGAGTAACTTGTGGGATTGTGACCATGAGGAAAGCATTAAGCAAGAATGCTTAAGGTACTCTTGAGGCCGCGAGGTCCTAGTCCTTTATGAGGAGCAAGAGGGGTGCTATGAACGGAAATCCTTACTATGAACCATTAGATAGAGGCCACCTTCTTTTAGCCGCTTAGCTTCTTGGTGCAAGGATTGATCCAAGTGGACTTACCCGGATCACCCCAAGATACTCACCATATGTGCTCCTTTGGTTGTGTTTTTGACACCTCCATGACAATGCCAATATCTTTTGTGGGCAACCACTTGGTGTGAGGCAAGGGAGCATCAAGTTGTGAGCCACGTTGCTAAGTAATGAGCCTTGTCCTTCTAGGTAGTAATTGCTTGAATTGTCTTCGATTGTGCTATACCAATGTAAACATTCTCAACATTCAAACAAACGGTAGCATTCATAAGGTTTTCTATTTTGATATCACAAGTGCTTGTCTTGGCAAGGTTGCTTTTGCCCTTGTTTCAAGTGTTCTATGACATGTTTGATCCTACACTGTTTGCAAACCTATCTTTTATCTGCTGCTACTACTTGTCAAACTGAAAAATTGCACTGTTCAATCTACAAATTTGGTCCAAGTGCTTCAAAATTGAGTTTTTCATGTTCACTGGTCAAGAGTCATATGATATTGAAGTATCCTTGCATACCCTCAACCAAGAATCCTGAGTCATTTCTACTATCCTGTCATTGCTACAATTCAGAGTTGCTAAACTTGCACTTTAACCTATCGTAGAGTGTCTTTTTCTGTTCTTACCTGAAATTGGTTTGTTACCTACATGCTTAGATTTGTTTTAGACTGAAACAAATGAGCTAAAACTATTGGATTTGAGCTTAACAAATGCTACTCTTGATCACTTGTCGCGTCACGGTTACCTCTCTAGCTACTTGCTTATTGAGCTTCTTGCTCGTTGCTTGGCTTTAGTCAATTGATTGCTGTAAGTGCTTGAGCACTTTTGACGAGCCATCTCTCTATTTGTTCTACTTTGACAAGTGATCTTTATTAGCTTTGCTTATCTCAAATCTAAGAAACTTTGTCTCATTCTATTAGTCAACCAACATCTCTTTTCATGCCGGTTACAACTCGGTCTCAATTTGAGCAGGAGAGTCATCCTCCGTTCAATTATACACAGTTACCTTCTCCAACTAGACATTCAAAAGCACCCATTAGCAACAACAGTTCTAGTTCTGACCAATCTTAGAATTCTAAGGCTACACCATGGTATAAAGGAGGTTTCCTCTTTTCCGCATTCAAGACCCCCAAAAACACAGACAGTGTCTCACTCACTTTGACTGAACAAGAAAAGTTTCAACTCTTGCAAGCACACTTTAAGCACAAGGATAACCAAGCACGCTTAGACAAAGAACACAATCAACAAAGGATGGATGCTACTAGGCGCATGGCTTATAGAGGGACATTTCATGAGCAACCTGAGACTAGTAATCATGAGCATAGACCTCTTTTTAACAATGGCAACAATGACAACAACACACCACCAAGATCTCCTCCAAGGCCAACTTTTGCTATGCCTTCTTCACCACCTAGACCTCCTCCCTCTCAACATGAGGCAGAGGTTAATGATGAGATTTCTAGTGAGGATCTTATGAGATGTGAACAAGATGTGGATTTCCAACGAATGATGCATAAGCTTTTAGAGCGTAATGGCGATCAATATTTTCAATATATGACTTCTAGAGGATACAAGCTTCCTCCCGGCTATGATGTCAGACAAATTGTCCAACAAAGAGTACCAACTGAATTGGAAGTCCTTCAAGAAGAATTACGTCGGACAAATCAACGCCTTACCCAAATGGCATTAGAAAGAGAGCCTCCAAAGGTCTCTTTTGTAGAATCAATTTGTGCTCTTCCTTTTGATAAAGATCTATACATGGTCCCATTTCCTAAGGATATTGAGGTTCCTAAATATGACAAGTATGATGGAAATGGTGACCCCCATGACCATGTGCGTCACTTTTACGCTCTTAGCATGGACTTTCTTCATGAAGACACATTTCTGCTACGATTATTCCCTCGAAGCTTAAGAGGAAAACCTTTGGAATGGTTTGCGAAATTGACACCACCGCTTAAGACTTTTGATGAGTTAGCTCAGCGGTTTACCCAGCAGTACTCTTACAACATCCAACAACCTGTCACTGTGATAGATCTCGGTAATCTAAGACAACATCAAGGTGAGCCATTTGCAACTTACTTACAATGTTGGAGGTCATTGTATTCTCGATATCCTCATCAACTACCCGAAAGAGAAAACATTGACATTTTCGTCAACACACTTGTGCCTGAGCTATTTTATGATCTAAGGAAGCAACTGTTCTCCTCCTTCCATGACATGGTTGAAAGTGCGTATCGGATTGAGGATGTAGCTATAAGAAAAGGGGATATTGTTATTAATAAAGATGCTAAAGGCAATGGTAAAGACAAGAACAAACCTTGGAATAAGAACAAGTATGTTGTTAATGATGGGGTTGTTGATGCTCCTAAAGTTAAAGAGCCTGCTTTCAATCTTTCCAATGCTATCTATGCAGCAAAACAACAAGAAGCTGCCAACGCTCACAGTGCTCCTAAACCTCAATATGCAGATAAGCCTAAGAAGTCATTTCGAAAGCGAGTCTATACCAAGTTGGCAGAACCTTACGATGTGATCCTTAAGACTTTGGTTGACAATGGATATCTTACGCTTCCTGATAAACCTGGTAACTGGGATCCGATAAATAAGCCTGATTGGTGGAGAGAGGATCATTACTGCCATTATCACAGAAACAAGGGACATCCAACAGACAATTGTTTTAGGCTTAAGGATGATATTCAGGATCTTATTGAGAATGGCACAATCTCCACTGATGGTTTAACTAAAAATTTTGATCACACAGCTTTCAAAGATCCTCTACCTAAGCATGATAAGGGGGAAACCTCTCAAACACATAAAAAGAATCATGATGCAAAGATCAATTACACGTATCCTTCTAATACGCTTGTGATTAACATGGTAGAGCCCATTGAGAGTGTTCTAATGATGAGGTCTCAAGATGATAATAACACCAATCATGGTAAGCCAAAGTTAGTCTTGCAAACACGTGGTAGTTCATCTTCCCAAAGTGAGACACTAAATGCTATTACTAGGGGGCAAGCCAAGATTGTCCTTAAAACTGCGCAAGATCCCAAGCAAGCTTTGCCTTCCAAACAAGTGGCTCCTTCAGCCACCCCTGGCTATGATCTTGTCCAACATTTACAAAAGACACCAGCACAGATATCTATCCTTGAGTTGCTTCGGTTATCCCCTTCGCATAGAGAGATTCTTGATAAAGCTCTACGTACAACATGTGTTCCCAAGGACATTGATCCAGATCAATTTCAGGCTATGGTTAACCACATTTCATCTCCGCTATCTCTCTCCTTTTCTGCAGAAGATGACATATCTATTGCTCACCCACATAATCTAGCTTTACACATTGAAGTTCTAGTCTACAATACCCGAGTCCGCCGAGTCCTGATAGACAATGGTGCAGGGTTAAATATTGTTTCTTTCAATGTCATACAACAATTGGGTTTGTCAAAATTGGCTGTGGATTCCAAGAAGAAGATTACTATAAAAGCTTATGATGAAGTGGAAAGATCTTCCAAAGGTCTTGTCATGCTGCCTGTCTGAGTGGGCCCTATCACGAAAGATATTAGCTTCCAAGTATTGGACATCCCACTCGCATATAACATTCTTTTGGGTCATCCTTGGATCCATGACATGCAGGCTATTCCTTCCACTTATCATCAGTGTGTCAAATTTCCATACAAGGGCACTGAAGTTGTGATTCCTGGAGACCATACTATTGCTATCAATGCTCTTGCTGCTACTGAAAAATTTGTTCCTCATAATGAACCTTTTGTTGATCCTAGTACATCTCTAGCTGCTGCTGAGAAATCACTTAAGATGATGAGCCTTGGTATGGGTGAATATAAACTGGGTTCTTTTGCTTCTATACCTATTTCTCCTAGGTCATATGGGAGACCTTCTGATCAGATGCAGCCTTCCACTTCTGCTATGGTGATCTTTGATACTTTTGTTCCTTCATCCGTTCCTTTAGAAGCAGAAAGAGAAGAACAAGCTATTCAAGAGTGGATCTATAGAGAGGATTCTAGAAATACTCCCATGCTTAGTAATTTAGACACAGATACAGATGAGTCACCGCTACACACTATGGCTCAAATGGGAGATGATCTTCCTTCTACTTCACTCCTTTGGGGAGAAGAATGTATATCTACTGATGATATGGCTGAGGCCTCTATGTCTAGAGCCTATGTGCCTAAAGAATCATTGCACTATGATAGACAACGTCGCAACATTGCACGACTGCTACAAAGAGGTGATCTCTCACATAATGACATGAGTATCTCTACTTCTCAGCATCTTAAGCCTCTTCCAGAAGATCCTCCCATGATAGATATGGATGTTGATGTGGTTCATACCTCTTGTAACCCACCCGACGTAGTTGATGAGTCTCGTGTAGGGTCTGATGAGTTTGTTCCCCATATTGCCTTAGTCGACTATGTTGGTCCTTCTATGACAAGTCTAGAACTAGCTACTTTTGGAGCTTACCCTATAGGCTCAACCTCTCTTGTTACCAGAGATGAAACCCCTCGCATAAATGCTATTGAACCAGTCACTCTATTTCATCTCGCATCAACACCTGTTACTTCTTCCACTAGCGAACTAGCAACAAAAAAGATTGAATCAGAAATCAAGCATCACAGTCATCAAGTCAAAAGAAAAGAGCAATGGTCAGATGGCGAAAACCACATTGTGGCGGTATCCGAACCTAAGAAAAGTAAAGATAAAAATTTGCTCAAAAATAATGACTCCAAAATAAAAGATGAGAAGTTGATTCTCTACAGAAAAATGGTGCACTACTTCAAGCATGATCTCATATCTGTTATACTTCAGCCCATTCCTAGAGCTGAGAACAAAGTTGCTAATGCCTTGGTTGCTTCGACATCCATCTTACAAATGAAAAAGCATAAATTTTGCTTCAAGTTCCTGGTGGATGAATTACGCTATCCTGCTCACAAATCTTACAATCCTACCATCTTTGCATGTCTTCCACCTCATACTCCTCCATGCCATTCTTTCCGCCATCCCTTACACTTTGCCTTTGTCTCTGGTGGCTTGTATAGGAAGGGTCTAGATGGAACTCTCCTTAGGTGTCTAGAAATAGAGGAGTCAGAAAAAGTGCTAGCTGAAATCCACGATGGCATATGTGGATCACATTCTAATGATCCTCCGCTAGCTCAGACATTGCTTAGGGCTGGTTATTATTGGTCAAACTGGTTGAGACCTCCTATCATCACAGTTGCAGCATTTGGGCCTGGGGCCTATCAGTTCTCTACATCAGAGGAAGCAGATTCTTGATGCCCATTTCTGTCTGGGGCATTCTTTGTACATACTTTATGATCCTGAAAAAATTCCAAAAAAAATCATATATGATGCTGAAAAAAACCTAAAAAGCATATAAAGTACTGAAAAAATGAGCATCCTAGTGAAAACCTAGCAATAGGCGCTTTGATGTCTCACCAAAAAAAATCAAAAAATTCAAAAAAATTCAAAAAAAAATTGAAAAAGTGCCTTGGTGAAAACCTGGAAATAGGCGCCTTGGTCGCAAAAATATAAAAAAATTATAAAAAAGTCCTGAAAAAATCTATCAAGTGGTGAAAACCTAGAAACAGGCGCTGCTTGAGACCCTCTGCACCTATGTCTATCAGTCTTGCATGGCACTCATTCGCTCCACTTCTCGCTTTGCCTCTCCTAGCCTGGAATTGACTCTTGTCTTAGTCTAGGGGGCATATGTTGCTTTAAGCTTATCTTGGGTCTCTTTGTGCGTCTGGGTTTCTTAGGCACCTTGTAAATGGTGTTTTTCAACACCACCTCAATTGTATTTTTCAACACTACCCTTGCGTCGAGTGTTTCTCAACACTTATCAGATGTCCTACCTGCAGTCTAGTATGATGCGATATTTCTCATTTGCAGATGCAATACTCAAAGTTTGACTCTATGACCTACACACACGCACTTGACTTGCTGAGATTTGTTTGAATTTATTTCTTTGCATGCTGTCTATGATGATTTCTTTGCTGAGTGGTCTTTCCCTGATAAGTTTTCGATGATGCATAGCTAGAAGACTGAGGGTATGAGAACATGTTTTATTAATTTTTCTGCTTGTGGGTATATTTTGTTGATCCTAACTGTCATGAGCATTTATGCTGGTCTTACTTGACACTGTGGATTGATAGGGTATTATCCTTGACTATTTTTGTGCAAGTGCATACTTGTAGCTATCTTGACTTTCCTTGTGTCTCGATGCGAGTATAATCTTGCTATATTAAACTTAGGTAATCTCACTGTGCTAGTCATCTTGACCTACATGTCTTTGATGCCTAGGTGAGATTTCCACATTCCTATCTGATAAAGATCATATTCATATTCACATAGTTATGCTAGTGTGTATTGTATGATCTTGTGACGCTACCAATAACGCTCGATGATGATATTAGATGTCTATTGGCTTTGTAACCTTGCAAGTAAACCACTTTTCATGTAGCTTGCATTTCTTAGGTTCATGTTAGTTTAGTTTTTCATCTTGCATATGGAGAGAGCTCTCCTTTCATTTTTCATGGACTTGTTAATCAGCTGCGCTCACCTTTTGCTTCTTCCCGATCATGTCATTCACTTCTTGTCTTTCATATCACATCATTTTCCTTTCATTTCGGGATTGAAACCGAAATCCAAGTTCACCTTGATCATCCAAATCACCTTTTCCCCCTCTTTCACGCAATTGGCTAACCTTTTAAGGCCTGATCCTTTGATCTTCGCTGGGGCATCATAACCTCTTCATCCCCATCTCTTTCAAACTTCTAGTCTTTCATTCACTTTCAAATCCCAAGTTCAAATCCCCCTCCGTGGTGTTTCCGGGTTGAGGGACCGCTTGGTTCGTGCCCCGGGTCCCATGTGGGGGGCATATCTTCACTGCTTGATGGTTATTTTGTTCTCTTTCTTCGATTATGATTTCTAGTGATTTGATCATGCTGCTCTTGCTTCTGCTTTCCCTCTACTTGGATTTCGCTTTTGATCCCGAGGGGGTAGACACATCATATCTTATTGGCTATCTCTTTCCTAAGTGTTCAGTACTATCGCTACCAGGCTGACCATGCAGGATGTACTATTTTTCTGCACTTCATTCTTTGGAGTCAGAATGCTATTTTCTTGCCTTCTTGGCTATCTCTTGCTTTCTTGGCTGATCTGAGTTGCTTTGTGATCCCAAATCGATCTCACATTTCAACTTCATTCTTTGACTACATGTGTTTCCAGATCAATCACACATTAGTCAAAGAGGGGCAAATGTATACACCTAAAAATGGTCACCTAGACTATTAGCCCCTTTTGCTAAATCATTAATTGCTTATTCTTGATCAAATCTTAGTTCTATCATTTATTCGATTATTTTCTATGGGCTAACCATCTTATCCTAAGTTTTTATTTATTTAAAAAAGAATATTCCCTCCCCTTTTAATAAATAAAAAGCCCCCACTTTTCCTCTTATCCTAAGTTGCACAAATAAAGCATTATTCTTATTTTATAAAAAGGAAAAAAACACTTTTTGTCTCATATGGACACAAAAGTCAACTCCTATTTTCCTATTGGAGGATACTTGTGCACATGGATTGCTCCTCTTTTAAGCTCCACCGTTGATTAAATCTTTTACCTCTTAATCTCCATGGTCCATTCCTTCTCATTTCTTATAAAAGGAGAGCTCTCTTCCTCATTTACACACACAATTTTTATGCTAATATTATGCTGCAGGTTTTCTAGGTCATCTTGGAGCTTTTGGAGACATTCTTGCATCTAGGGTTTGAAGATTTGGAGCATTGTTGACATTCATCTTGGATCTTCATCAACACTCTATCTTCTTGTCTTCATTCTTGCATCATCATGGCTTTCTTGCTTCATAGTTAGATTTCATTTCTTGCATAGTAGCTTCATTTTCATGGCATTCTTAGCTTAGATTTCTTTTATGCTTTAGATTAATTCATCTAGTTTAAGTAAGAGGCTTTGTAATACTTGCATCTTTCATTTCCATTGTTTAGCTTGCATTTCCATTCTTAAACTAGCTTGCATTGCATTGCATTTCATTCTTGATTCTTGAGGATATTGGCAATCTTGCCCTTGTCTTCATTGAATCTCCCATTGCATGGTTTACTAGCAAGGTTATAGGCTAAATAGCTCTAGCTGAGAGCATTCTTAAAACCCTTGCACTCCATGCCTAGGGAGCTATGGATCGATTTTTGAGGGCTCATTCTTGAGTTTTCTTGCATGTAATGATTCATAGAAGTGTGACACATTTATAGCACACAGGTGTAAGCTCTAATGTAGGTACGTTGCATCCTAAAATTTGGATAAGTCTTGAAATTCATAAAAAATTTTAGATGTAACGTGCCCGCGGTGGAGCTCGCACCCTGACCCACCAAGTCCGGGCATAGTTTGACCCAGAGAGAAGTGCAGGGGGCTGCCCGGGTGAGTCGCAATGACCCGTGACTCAGAGTCGTGCGAGTTACCGCGGTTTGACTCGGTGAGAAACGTGAGGCAGGGGTGAACGCTTGTCAAAGGGAAGTTGCCAGGATTTATACAAATATAACATTTAAGTATAATATATATTTATTTAATTTATTATACTTTAAGTTATATTTATATAAATACTTTGGGATGATTGGGATGGCTTTCAGCTTCGTACGAGTTAAGATCTACATTCTAGATTTTGTGAGTTTTCTCAAATTTTAAGAATTAGCCAAATTTCAGGATGCAATGTGCCCGCGATGGAGCTCGCACCTTGACCCATCGATTCTGAGCACAGTTTGACCCAGACAGAAGTGCGGGGGGCTGCCCAGGTGAGTCACGGTGACCTACGATTTGGAGTCATGTGAGTCACCATGGTTTGACTCGGCTAAGAGTTTCAGGACTTAGCTAATTTTTGGGATGCAACGTGCCCGCAACAGAGCTCACACCCTAACCTGCTGAGTCTGGGAACAATCTGACCTAGACAGAAGCGGGGGAGGCTGCTTGGGAGAGTCACGGTGACCTGTGACTTGGAGTCGCACGAGTCACCATGATTTGACTTGGCTGAGAATTTTTAGACTTAGCCAAATTTTAGGATGCAACGTGCCCACGGTGGAGCTCGCACCCTGACCCGTCGCATCAAGGTACAATTTGACTCAGACAGAAGCCCGGGGGGCTGCTAAGGTGAGTTGCGGCGACCCGTGACTCAGACTCGTGCGGGTCACCGCGGTCTGACTCGGTGAGAAACGTGAGGTGGGAGTGAGCGCTTGTCAAAGGGAAGTTTCCAAGATTTATACAAATATAACATTTAAGTATAATATACATTTATTATACCTTAGGTTATATATTTATAAATACTTTGGGATGATTGGGATGGGTTTCGGGTTCATACGAGTTAAGCTGCACATTCTAGATTTTGGGAGTTTTTATGAATTTCAGGACTTAACCAAATTTTAGGATGCAATGTGCTCGCGGTGGAGCTCACACCCTAACCTGCCAAGTCTGGGCATAGTTTGACCCGGACAGTAGCGTGGGGGGCTGCCCGGGTCAGTCGTGGTGACCCGTGACTAGGAGTCGCACGAGTCACTATGGTTTGACTTGGCCAAGAGTTTCAAGACTTAGCTAAATTTTGGGATGCAATGTGCTCATGGCAGAGCTCGCACCCTGACCCATTGAATCTGGACATAGTTTGACCTAGATAGAAGCGCGGGGGGCTACCTGGGCGAGTCACGACGACCCGCAACTTAGAGTTGCGTGAGTCACCGAGGTTTGACTCAATGAGAAATGCGAGGCAGGGACGAGTGCTTATCAAAGGGAAGTTGCTGAGATTTATATAAATATAACCAATATGTTTATTTAATTTATTATACTTTAAGTTATATTTGTATAAATACTTCAGGATGATTGGGATGGGTTTCGGGTTCGTACGAGTTAAGGTGCACATTCTAGATTTTGAGAGTTTTTGAAAATTTTGAGAATTAGCCAAATTTCAGGATGCAACGTACACACAGCATAGCTTGCACCCTGACCCACCAAGTCCAGGTATAGTTTGACCCAGACAGAAGCACAGGGGGCTGCTCGGGCGAGTCGTGGTGACCCGTGACTTAGAGGCACGCGAGTCACCATAGTTTGACTCGGCCAAGAATTTTGGGAATTGGCCAAATTTTAGGATGCAACGTCCCCATGACGGAGCTCGCACCCAGACCCACTGAGTTCCGGTATAGTTTGACCTAGACAGAAGCGCGGGGGGCTGTCAGGGTGAGTCACGGTGACCCGTGACTCAGAGTCTCGTTATTCACCGCAGTTTTACTCGGTGAGAAATGTGAGGCAGCGGCGAGTGCTTGTCAAAGGGAAGTTGTCAGGATTTATAGAAATATAACTTTTAAGTATAATATACATTTATTTAATTTATTATACTTTAAGTTATATTTGTATAAATACTTCAGGATGATTAGGATGGGTTTCAGCTTCGTACGAGTTAAGGTGCACATTCTAGATTTTGGGAATTTTTATGAATTTTGAGATTTAGCCAAATTTTGGGATGTAATGTACCTGCGGTGGAGCTCACACCCTGACCTGCCGAGTCTGGACAGAAGCGTAGGGGGCTACCAGAGTGAGTCATCGTGACCCACGACATGGAGTCGCGCGACTCACTGCAGTTTGACTCGGCCAAGAATTTCAGGACTTAGCCAAATTTTGGGATGCAACGTGCCCGCGGTGGAGCTCGCATCCCGACACCCCAAGTCCGGGCATAGTTTGACCGATTTAGAAGTGTGGGGGGCTACCCGGGTGAGTTGCAGTGACCCAGGATTCAGAGTCACGCGAGTCACTAGGGTTTGACTCAGCGATAAACATGAGGCAGGGGCGAGCGCTTGTCAAAGGGAAGTTGCCAGGATTTATATAAATATAATATTTAAGTATAATATACTTTTATTTAATTTATTATACTTTAAGTTATATTTGTATAAAAACTTTCAGATGATTGGGATGGGTTTCATCTTCGTACGAGTTAAGGTGTACATTTTAGATTTTGGAAGTTTTCACAAATTTTAGGACTTAGCCAAATTTTGGGATGCAATGTGCCTGCGGTGGAGCTTGCACCCCAATCCGCTGAGTCAAAGCAAAGTTGTAACCAGATAGAAGCACAGGGATTGCCTGGGTGAGTCACGGTGACCTGTGACTCGAAGTTGCGAGAGTCACCATGGTTTGATTCGGTGAGAAATGTGACACCAGGGCGAGTGCTTGTTAGATGGAAGTTGCTTGGATTTATACAAATATAACATTTAACTATAATATATGTTTATTTAATTTATTATACTTTAAGTTATATTTGTATAAATACTTTAGGATGATTGGGATGGGTTTCAGCTTCGTACGAGTTAAGGTGCACATGCTAGATTTTAGGAGTTTTTGAGAATTTCAGGACTTAGCCAGATTTTAGGATGCAATGTGCCCGCGGTCACCATGACTCGCCCTGGCAGCCCCCCGTGCTTCTGTCCGAGTCAAAATCTAGAATGACCTAGTAAACTTAGGGCATGAAACATGTTTGACCTGTACTTAATGGGACCATGGGCACATTGCAGCCCAAAATTTGGCTAAGTCCCAAAATTCTCAGCCGAGTCAAACTGCAGTGACTCATGCAAGTCTGAGTCACCGCAATTCAAATGATTGGGATGGGTTTCGGCTTTGTATGAGTTAAGGTGCACATTCTAGATTTTGGGACTGCGGGCACGTTGCATCCTGAAATTTGGCTAAGTCCCAAAATTCTCAGCCGAGGCAAACTGCAGTGACTCACATGACTCTGAGTCATGGGTCAACATGACTCGGATGATTGGGATGGGTTTTAGCTTCATACGAGTTAAGGTGCACATTCTAGATTTTGGGACCGCGGGTACGTTGCATCTCAAAATTTGGCTAAGTCTTGAAATTCTCAGCCGAGTCAAACCGCTGTGACTCATGTGACTCCGAGTCATGGGTCGCCGTGACTCAAATGTTAGGGATGGGTTTTGGCTTTGTACGGGTCAAACTATACCCAAACTCGGTGGGTCAGGGTACGAGCTCCACTGTGGGCACATTGCATCCTAAAATTTGGTGAAGTCCCAAAATTTGTATAATTTCAAGGGCTGCCCAAGCGAGTCACAGTGACCCATGACTCAGAGTCGCACGAGTCACCGTGGTTTGACTCAGCCAAGAGTTTCGGGACTTAGCCAAATTTTGGGACGCAATGTGCCTGCGGCAGAGCTCGCACCCCGACTAGCCGAGTCCAGGCACAGTTTGACCTGAACAGAAGCATGGTAGGCTACTTGGGTGAGTCACGGTGACACGTGACTCAGAGTCGCGCGAGTCACCGCAGTTTGACTTGGTGAGAAACACGAGGTATAGGTGAGCACTTGTCAAATGGAAGTTACAGGGATTTATACAAATATAACATTTAAGTATAATATACGTTTATTTAATTTATTATACTTTAAGTTATATTTGTATAATACTTCAGGATGATTGGGATGGGTTTCAGCTTCCTACGAGTTAAGGTGCACATTCTAGATTTTGGGAATTTTCAAAAATTTTATGACTTAGCCAAATTTTAAGATGCAACATGCCCACGGCGGAGCTCGCACCTCGACCCGCCAAGTCCAGGCATAGTTTGTAGTATTTATACAAATATAACTTAAAGTATAATAAATTAAATAAGCATATATTATAATTAAATGTTATATTTTAATAAATCCTGACAACTTCCCTTTGACAAGCGCTCGCCGATGCCTTGCATTTCTCGCCGAGTAAAACCATGGTGACTCGCGCAACTCTGAGTCGAGGGTCACCGCGACTCGCCCTGGCAGCCCCCTACGCTTCTGTCTGGGTCAAACTGTGCCCAGACTCAGTGGGTCTGGGTGCGAGCTCCACCGCAGGGACATTGCATCCTAAAATTTGGCCAAGTCCTAAAATTCTTGGCTGAGTCAAACCGTGGTGACTCACGGGACTCTGAGTCGTGGGTCACCATGACATGGTAATTGGGATCAGTTTTGGCTTCGTACAAGTTAAGGTGCACATTCTAGATTTTGGGACCACGGGCACATTGCATCCCAAAATTTGGCTAAGTCCCAAAATTCTCAGATGAGTCAAACTGCGGTGACTCGCGCATCTCTGAGTAATGGGTCACCATGACTCGGATGATTGGGATGGGTTTCAGCTTCGTACGAGTTAAGGTGCACATTCTAGATTTTGGGATCGCAGGCATGTTGCATCTCAAAATTTGGCTAAGTCCCAAAATTCTTGACCGAGTCAAACCATGATAACTCGCATGACTTTGAGTCGTGGGTCATCTTGACTCAGATGATTGGGATGAGTTTCAGCTTCGTACAAGTTAAGGTGCACATTCTAGATTTTGGGACTGCGGGCACGTTGCATCCTAAAATTTGGCTAAGTCCCAAAATTCTCAGCCGAGTCAAACCACAGTGACTCGTGCGACTCTAAGTCGTGGGTCACCGACACTCAGATGATAGGGATGGGTTTTGCCTTCGTACGGGTCAAACAGTACCCAGACTCAGTGGGTCAAGGTATGAGCTCCACCACAGGCACATTGCATCCCAAAATTTGGCTAAGTCCCAAAATTTGTATAATTTTGGGGGCTACCCGGGTGAGTCACGGTGACCCGCCACTCGGAGTCGCAAGAGTCACCACGGTTTGACTCGGTCGAGAGTTTCGAGACTTAGCCAAATTTTAGGATGTAATGTGCCCATGACAGAGCTCGCACCCCGAACCGCTGAGTCTGGGCATAGTTTGACCCGGATAGAAGCGCGGCGGGCTGCCCAGGTGAGTCACGGCGACCCGCGACTTGGAGTCGTGCGAGTCACCACGATTTGACTCGGTGAGAACACGAGGTAGGGGCGAGCGCTTGTCAAAGGGAAGTTGCGGGGATTTATACAAATATAACATTTAAGTATAATATACATTTATTTAAGTTATTATACTTTAAGTTATATTTATATAAATACTTTGGGATGATTGGGATGGGTTTCAGCTTCGTACGAGTTAAGGTGCACATTCTAAATTTTGGAAGTTTTCAAGAATTTCAGGACTTAGCCAAATTTTAGGATTCAACATGCCTGCGGTAGAGCTCACACCTCGACCTACCGAGTTCGGGCAGAGTTTAACATGGACTGAAGTGCAAGGGGCTACTCGCGTGAGTTACGGTGACCCGTGACTCAGAGTCACTATGACTCTGATGATTGGGATGGGTTTCAGCTTCGTACAAGTTAAGGTGCACATTCTAGATTTTGGGACCGCGGGCACATTGCATCCTAAAATTTGGCTAAGTCCTGAAATTCTCAGCCAAGTCAAAACATGGTGTCTCGCGTGACTCCGAGTCATGGGTCGCTGTGACTCAGATGATTGGGATGAGTTTCAGCTTCGTACGAGTTAAGGTGCACATTCTAGATTTTGGGACTGCAGGCACGTTGCATCCTGAAATTTGGCTAAGTCCCGATATTCTCGGCTGAGTCAAACCGCGGTGACTTGCGTGAGTTCGAGTTGTGGGTCACCGTGACTCGGATGATTGGGATGGGTTTTAGCTTCGTACGAGTTGAGGTGCACATTCTAGGTTTTGGGACCGTGGGCACGTTGCATCCCAAAATTTGGCTAAGTCCCAAAAATCTCGGCCGAGTCAAACCGCGGTGACTCACGTGACCCTGAGTCATGGGTCGTCATGACTAAGATGATTGGGATGGGTTTTGGCATCGTATGGGTCAACCTATACTTGGACTTGGTGGGTCAGGGTACGAGCTCCACCGCGGGCACATTGCATCCCAAAATTTGGTTGAGTCCCAAAATTTGTATAATTTCGGGGGCTTCTCGGGCGAGTCGCGGTGTCCAGTGACTCAGAGTCACATGAGTCACTGTGGTTTGACTCGGTTGAGAGTTTCGAGACTTAGCTAAATTTTGTGATGCAATGTGCCCGTGGCGGAGCTCACACCCCGACCCGCCAAGTCCAGGCACAGTTTGACCCGGTTAGAAGCGCGACGGGCTGCCTGGGTGAGTCATGGTGACCTGCGACTCAGAGTTGCGCAAGTCACTACTATTTGACTCTGTCAAAAATGATAGGCAAGGGCGAGCGCTTGTAAGAGGGAAGTTGCGGGGATTTATACAAATATAACATTTAAGTATAATAAATATTTATTTAATTTATTATACTTTAAGTTATATTTGTAAAAATACTTCAGGATGATTGGGATGGGTTTCGGCTTCGTACGAGTTAAGGTGCACATTTTAGATTTTGGGACCGCGGGCACGTTGCATCCCAAAATTTGGCTAAGTCCTGATATTCTCGGCCGAGTCAAACCGTGATGACTCGCGTGACTTTGAGTCATGGGTCTCCATGAATCAGATGATTGGGATGGGTTTCAGCTTCTTACGTGTCAAACTGTACCCAGACTCGGTGGGTCGGGGTACGAGCTCCATCGCGGGCACATTACATTCCAAAATTTGGCTAAGTCCCAAAATTTATAGAATTTTGGGGGCTGCTCGGGCGAGTTGTGGTGACCCGCGACTCGGAGTCGTACGAGTCACCATGGTTTGACTCGGTTGAGAGTTTTGGGACTTAGCTAAATTTTGGGATGCAATGTCCCCGCGACGGAGCTCACACCCCGACCTACTGAGTCCGGGCATAGTTTGACCTAGACAGAAGCGCGGTGAGTTACCTGGGTGAGTTGCAGTGACCCGCGACTTGGAGTCGCATGAGTCACCATGATTTGACTTAGTGAGAAATGCGAGGCAGGGGGAGTGCTTGTCAAAGGGAAGTTGGGGGGATTTATACAAATATAACATTTAAGTATAATATATGTTTATTTAATTTATTATACTTTAAGTTATATTTGTATACATACTTCAGGATAATTGGGATGGGTTTCGACTTCGTACGAGTTAAGGTGCACATTCTAGATTTTGGGAGTTTTCAAGAATTTTAGGACTTAGCCAAATTTTAGGATGCAATGTGCCCGCGGTAGAGCTCGCACCTCGACCCACTAAGTCCAAGCATAGTTTGACCTAGACTGAAGCATAAGGGGCTGCTCACGCGAGTCACAGCAACCCGTGACTCAGAGTCACGCTAGTCACCGCGGTTTGACTCAGCCAAGAATTTCATGACTTGGCCAAATTTTAGGATGCAACATCCCCGTTGCGGAGTTCGCACCTAGACCCGCCGAGTCTAGGCACAGTTTGACCCAGATAGAATTGTGGGGGGCTGCCAGGGTGAGTCGCGGTGACCCGTGACTCAGAGTCGCACAAGTCACCATGGTTTTACTCAGTGAGAAATGCGAGGCAGCGGCGAGCGCTTATCAAAGGGAAGTTGTCAGGATTTATACAAATATAATTTAATTTATTATACTTTAAGTTATATTTGTATAAATACTTCAAGATGATTGGGATGGGTTTTGGCTTCGTACGAGTTAAGGTGCACATTCTAGATTTTGGCACCGCGGGCACCTTGCATCCTAAAATTGGTCTAAGTCCTAAAATTCTCAGCCGAGTCAAACTGTGGTGACTCACGTGACTCTGAGTCCTAGGTCACCGTGACTCAGATGATTGGGATGGGTTTCTGGTTTGTATGAGTTAAGGTGCACATTCTAGATTTTGGGACCGCGGGCACGTTCCATCCCAAAATTTGGCTAAGTCCTAAAATTCTCGACTGAGTCAAATCGCAGTGACTCATGTGACTTTGAGTTGTGGGTCACCGTGACTCAGATGATTGGGATGGGTTTTGGCTTCGTATGAGTTAAGGTGCACATTCTAGATTTTGGGACTACGGGCACGTTACATCCCAAAATTTGGCTAAGTCCCAAAATTTTTGGCCAAGTCAAACTGTGGTGACTCACGCGACTCTGAGTCATGGGTCACCATGACTCAGATGATTGGGATGGGTTTCAGCTTTGTATAGGTCAAACTGTACCTAGACTTGGTGGGTCAGGGTACAAGCTCCACTGCATGCACATTGCATCCCAAAATTTAGCTAAGTCCCAAAATTTGTATAATTTTGGGGGCTGCTCGGGTGAGTCGCGGTGTCCGATGACTCAGAGTCGTACGAGTCACCATGGTTTTACTCGGATGAAAGTTTCGAGACTTAGCCAAATTTTGGGATGCAATGTGCCCGTGGTGGAGCTCGCACCCCGACCTGCCGAGTCTGGGCACAGTTTGACCCAGATAGAAGCGCGGCGGGCTACCCGGGTGAGTCGCGGCAACCTGTGACTCGGAGTCACGCAAGTCACTACTGTGTGACTCGGTGAGAAATGATAGGCAGAGGCAAGCACTTGTCGAAGGAAAGTCGCAGGGATTTATACAAATATAACATTTAAGTATAATATATATTTATTTAATTTATTATACTTTAATTTATATTTTAATAAATACTTCAGGATGATTGGGATGGGTTTCGGCTTCATACGAGTTAAGGTGAACATTTTAGATTTTGGGACTGCGGGCACATTGCATCTCAAAATTTGGCTAAGTCCCAAAATTCTCGGCCGAGCTAAACTGTGGTGACTCGCGTGACTCCGAGTCATGGGTCACCGTGAATCAGATGATTGGGATGGGTTTCAGCTTCATACGTGTCAAACTGTACCCAAACTTAGTGGGTCAGGGTACGAGCTCCGCCGCGGGCACATTGCCTACCAAAATTTAGCTAAGTCCCAAAATTTGTATAATTTTGGGGGCTGCTCAGGTGAGTCACGGTGACCCACCACTCGGAGTCGTACGAGTCACCACGGTTTGACTTGGTCAAGAGTTTTGGGACTTAGCCAAATTTTGGGATGCAATGTGCCCACGACGGAGCTTGCACCCCGACCCGCTGAGTCTGGGCATAGTTTGACCCAGACAAAAGCGCGGCAAGCTGCCTGGGTGAGTCGCGGTGACCCATGACTTGGAGTCGCGTGAGTCACCATGGTTTGACTCAATGAGAAATGCGAGGCAGGGGCAAGCGCTTGTCAAAGGAAAGTTGCGAAGATTTATACAAATATAACATTTAAGTATAATATATATTTATTTAATTTATTATACTTTAATTTATATTTGTATACATACTTCGAGATGATTGGGATGGGTTTCGGCTTCGTACGAGTTAAGGTGCACATTCTAGATTTTCAGAGTTTTCAAAAATTTTAGGACTTAGCCAAATTTTAGGATGCAACATGCTTGCGGTGGAGCTCGCACCTTGACCCGCCAAGTCCAGGTATAGTTTGACTTGGACTGAAGCAGAAGGGGCTACTCGCACAAGTCACGGTGACCCGTAACTTAGAGTCGCGCGAGTCACCACGGTTTGACTTGGCCAAGAATTTTGGGACTTGACCAAATTTCACGATGCAACGTCCCCATTATGGAGCTCGCACCTAGATCCGCCAAGTCTGGGCAGAGTTTTACCTTAACAGAAGCACGGGGGGCTGCCAGGTCGAGTCACGGTGACCCGTGACTCAGAGTCACGCGAGTCACCACGGTTTTACTTGGTGAGAAATGTGAGTCAGCGGCGAGCGCTTGTCAAAGGGAAGTTGTCAGGATTTATACAAATATAAAATTTAAATATAATATATGTTTATTTAATTTATTATACTTTAAGTTATATTTATATAAATAAGTTGGGATGATTGGGATGGGTTTCGGCTTCATACGAGTTAAGGTGCACATTCTAAATTTTGGGAGTTTTTGAGAATTTCGAGACTTAGCCAAATTTTAGGATAAAATGTGCCCATGGTAGAGCTCGCACCTCGACCTGCCGAGTCCAGGCATAGTTTGACCTAGACTGAAGTGCAAGGGGCTGCTCGCGTGAGTCGTGGTGACCCGCGACTCGGATGATTGGGATGGGTTTTGGCTTCGTATGAGTTAAGGTGCACATTCTAGATTTTGGGAGCTTTCGAAAATTTTAGGACTTAGCCAAATTTCAGGATGCAACATGCCTGCGGCAGAGCTCGCACCTCGACCCACCGATTCTGGGCATAGTTTGACCCAGACAGAAGCGCGGGGGGCTGCCAGGACAAGTCGTGGTGACCCGTGACCTGGACTTGTGCGAGTCACCACGGTTTGACTCGGTGAGAAATGTGAGGCAGGGGCGAGCGCTTGTCAAGGGGAAGTTGCCAGGATTTATACAAATATAACATTTAAGTATAATATACATTTATTTAAATTATTATACTTTACGTTATATTTGTATAAATACTTCGGGATGATTGGGATGGGTTTTAGCTTCGTACGAGTTAAGCTGCACATTCTAGATTTTGGGAGTTTTCTCAAATTTCAGGACTTAGCCAAATTTCAGGATGCAATGTGCCCGCGGTGGAGCTCAGACCCCGACCCACCGAGTCCGGGCATAGTTTGACCCAGACAGAAGCCCGGGGGCTGCTTGGGCGGGTCGCGGTGACCCACGAGGCTGAGTCACGTGCGTCACTGCGGTTTGATTCAGCGAGAAACATGACACTAGGGTGAGCACTTTTCAGAGGGAACTTTCCTCTGACATATGCACCTTAACTCGTATGAAGCTGAAACCCATCCCAATCATCCACCGTGGGCACATTGCATCTCAAAATTTTGGTAAGTCCTAAAATTCTCAACTGAGTCAAACTGCGGTGACTCGTACGACTCTGAGTCATGGGTCACCGTGACTCAGATGATTGGGATGGGTTTCAACTTCGTATGAGTTAAGGTGCACATTCTAGATTTTGGGACCGCAAGCACGTTGCATCCTAAAATTTGGCTAAGTCTAGAAATTCTCAGCCAAGTCAAACCGCGGTGACTCATGCGACTCCGAGTCACTGTGACTCAGATGATTGGGAGGGTTTCAGCTTCGTACGAGTTAAGGTGCACATTCTAGATTTTGGGACCATGGGCACGTTGCATCCTGAAATTTGGCTAAGTCTCGAAATTCTCAGCCGATTCAAACCGCGGTGACTCGCGCGACTCTGAGTCTTGGGTCGCCATGACTCAGATGATTGGGATGGGTTTCGGATTCATTCGAGTTAAGGTGCACATTCTAGATTTTGGGACCGCGGGCACGTTGCATCCTAAAATTTGGCTAAGTCTCGAAATTCTCTACTCAGTCAAACCGCGGTGACTCTCGTGACTCTAAGTCACGGGTCACCACGACTTAGATGATTGGGATGGGTTTCAGATTCATACAAGTTAAGGTGCACATTCTAGATTTTGGGACCGTGGGCATGTTGCATCCTCAAATTTGGCTAAGTCATAAAATTCTTGGCTGAGTCAAACCGCGGTGACTCGCGCGACTCTGAGTTGTGGGTCACCGTGACTCAGATGATTGAGATGGGTTTCAGCTTCGTATGAGTCAAACTGTACTCAGACTCGGCGAATCAGGGTACAAGCTCCACCACAGGCACATTGCATCCCAAAATTTGGCTAAGTCCCAAAATTTTATATAATTTTGGGGGCTGCCCGGGTGAGTCGTGGTGACCGGTGACTCGGAGTCACACGAGTCACCACGGTTTGACTCGGCTGAGAGTTTCAAGACTTAGTCAAATTTTGGGATGCAATGTGCCTATGGTAGAGCTCGCACCCCGACCCGCTAGATCCAGGCATAATTTGACGCAGATAGAAGCACGGTGGGCTGTCCGGGTGAGTTGCGGTGACCCGTGACTCGGAGTCACGCAAGTCACTGTTGTTTAACTCAGTGAGAAACATGAGGCAGGGGCGAGCGCTTGTCAAAGGGAAGTTGCGGGGATTTATATAAATATAACATTTAAGTATAATATATGTTTATCTAATTTATTATACTTTAAGTTATATTTGTATAAATGCTTCAGGATGATTGGGATGGGTTTCAGCTTCATACGAGTTAAGGTACACATTCTAGATTTTGGGACCGCGGGCACATTGCATCCCAAAATTTGGCTAAGTCTCAGAATTCTCTGCGGAGTGAAACAACGGTGACTCACGTGACTCCGAGTCATGGGTCGCTACGACTTGGATGATTGGGATGGGTTTCAGCTTCATACGGGTCAAACTATACCCAGACTCGGTGGGTCGGGGTACGAGCTCCACCGTGGGCACATTGCATCCCAAAATTTGGCTAAGTCCCAAAACTTGTATAATTTTGGGGGCTACCCGGGCGAGTTGCGGTGACCCACCACTCAGAGTCACACGAGTCACCACGGTTTGACTCAGCCGAGAGTTTCGGGACTTAGCCAAATTTTGGGATGCAATGTGCCCGCGGTGGAGCTCGCACCCCAACCTGCTGAGTCCGGGCATAGTTTGACCTGGATAGAACCATGGTGTGCTACCCGGGTGAGTCACGATGACCTATGACTCAGAGTCGTGCAAATCACAATGGTTTCACTCAGAGAGAAACGCGAGGCAGGGGCGAGCACTTGTCAAACGGAAGTTGCGGGGATTTATACAAATATAACATTTAAGTATAATATATGTTTATTTAATTTATTATACTTTAAGTTATATTTGTATAAATACTTCAGGATGATTGGGATGGGTTTCAGCTTCGTACGAGTTAAGGTGCACGTTCTAGATTTTGGGAGTTTTTGAGAATTTTGGGACTTAGCCAAATTTCAATATACAATGTGCCCACGGTGGAGCTCGCACCTCAACTCACCGAGTCTGGGCACAGTTTGACCTAGACTAAACCACAAGGGGTTGTTCAAGCGAGTCACGATGCTCCATGACTCAGAGTCACGTGAGTCACCGCGGTTTGACTCGGTCGAGAATTTTAGGACTTGGCCAAATTTTAGGATGCAATGTCCCCACTGCAGATCTCACACCCAAACCCACCGAGTCTGGGCACAGTTTGACCCAGACAGAAGCACGGGGGCCTGCCAGGGTGAGTCACAGCGACCCATGACTCAGAGTCATGCGAGTCACCATAGTTTTACTTGATGAGAAATGCGAGGCAACAGTGAGCGCTTGTCAAAAGGAAGTTATCAGGATTTATACAAATATAACATATATACATTTATTTAATTTATTGTACTTTAAGTTATATTTGTATAAATACTTTGGGATGATTGGGATGGGTTTTGGCTTTGTATGAGTTAAGGTGCACATTCTAGATTTTGAGAGTTTTCACAAATTTTGGGACTTAGCCAAATGTCAGGATGTAATGTGCCCGCAGTGGAGCTCACACCCTGACCTACCGAGTCTAGGCACAGTTTGACCCATACAGAAGCTCAGGGGGCTACCCAGGTGAGTCGCGGTGAACCGTGAGTCAGAGTCATGTGAGTCATCGTGGTTTGATTCGGCGAGAAACATGATGCCAGGGCGAGCGCTTGTCAGAGGGAAGTTTCCTCTGACATGTGCACCTTAAGTCATATGAGGCTGAAACTCATCGCAATCATCCGCCGTTGGCATGTTGCATCTTGAAATTTGGCTAAGTCCTAAAATTATCAATCGAGTTAAACCGCGGTGACTCGTGTGACTCTGAGTCATGGGTCATTGTGACTCGGATGATTGGGATGGCTTTCAGCTTCATACAAGTTAAGGTGCACATTCTAGATTTTTGGACCGCGGGCACGTTGCATCCTGAAATTTTGCTAAGTCCCAAAATTCTTGGCCGAGTGAAACCATGGTGCCTCGCATGACTCTGAGTCCGTGCAACTCGGATGATTGGGATGGGTTTCGACTTCGTACGAGTTAATGTGCACATTCTAGATTTTGGGACCGTGGGCACGTTGCATCCTGAAATTTGGCTAAGTCTTAAAATTCTCAGCCAAGTCAAACCACGGTGACTCACGTGACTCTGAGTCGTGGGTCACCACAACTCGGATGACTAGGATGGGTTTCAGCTTTGTATGAGTTCAGGTGCACATTGTAGATTTTGGGACTCATGGGCACGTTGCATCCCGCAATTTGTCTAAGTCCTGAAATTCTCAACCGAGTGAAACCGTGGTGACTCGTGTGACTCTGAGTCATGGGTCACCATGACTCAGATGATTGGGATGGGTTTCTGCTTCATACGAGTTAAGGTGCACATTCTAGATTTTGGGACCGCGGGCACGTTGCATCCCAAAATTTGGCTAAGTCCCAAAATTCTCGACTGAGTGAAACCGTGGTGACTCGCGTGACTCTGAGTCCCCGTGATTTAGATGATTGGGATGGGTTTCAGCTTTGTACGAGTTAAGGTGCACATTCTAGATTTTGGGACCGCGGGCACATTGCATCCAAAAATTTGGCTAAGTCCTGAAATTCTCAGTCGAGTCAAACTGCGGTGACTCATGCAACTTTGAGTCATGGGTCACCACAACTCAGATGGTTGGGATCGGTTTTGGCTTCGTACGAGTTAAGGTGCACATTCTAGATTTTGGGACCGCGGGCACGTTGCATCCCAAAATTTGGCTAAGTCCTAAAATTTTTGGGCGAGTCAAACTGTGGTGACTCACGTGACTCTGAGTCATGGGTCACCTCAACTCAGATGATTGGGATGGGTTTCAGCTTCGTACGAGTTCAGGTGCACATTCTAGATTTTGGGACCGCGGGCACGTTGCATCCTGAAATTTGGCTAAGTCCCGAAATTCTGGACCGAGTCAAACCACGGTGACTCACATGACTCCGAGTTGTGGGTCGCCATGACTCAGATGATTGGGATGGGTTTTGGCTTTGTACGAGCTAAGGTGCACATTCTAGATTTTGGGATCGCGGGCACGTTGCATCCCAAAATTTGGCTAAGTCCCAAAATTCTCGACCGAGTCAAATCGCAGTGACTCGCATGACTCTAAGTCGTGGGTCACCATGACTTAGATGATTGGGATGGGTTTCAGTTTTGTATGGGTCAAACTGTACCTTGACTCAGTGGGTCAGGGTATGAGCTCCACCGCGGGCACATTGCATCCCAAAATTTGGCTAAGTCCCAAAATTTGTATAATTTCAGGGGCTACTCGGGCAAGTCGCAGCGACCGGTGACTCAGAGTCACACTAGTCACCGCGGTTTGAGTCGGCTGAGAGTTTCGGGACTTAGCCAAATTTTGGGATGCAATGTGCCCGCGACGGAGCTTACACCCTGACCCGCCGAGTCTGGGCACAGTTTGACCCGGACAGAAGCATGGTGGGCTACCCGAGTGAGTCGCAGAGACCCATGATTTAGAGTCGCGCAAGTCACTACTGTTTGACTCGGTGAGAAACGTGAGGTAGGGGTGAGCGCTTATCAAAGGGAAGTTGCAGGGATTTATACAAATATAACATTTAAGTATAATGTACATTTATTTTATTTATTATACTTTAAGTTATATTTGTATAAATACTTCAGGATGATTGGGATGGGTTTCAGCTTTGTACGAGTTAAGGTTTCAGCTTCAGCTGAGAGTTTCGGGACTTAGCCAAATTTTGGGATGCAATGTGCCTACGACAGAGCTCACACCCCGACCTGACGAGTCTGTGCACAGTTTAACTGGGACAGAAGTGTGGCGGGGTGCCCGGGTGAGTCGCGGTGACCCGTGACTTGGAGTCACGCAAGTTACTATGGTTTGACTGGGTGAGAAACGTGAGGTAGAGGTGAGCGCATGTCAAAGGAAAGTTACGGGGATTTATACAAATATAATATACATTTATTTAATTTATTATACTTTAAGTTATATTTGTATAAATACTTCAGGATGATTGGGATGGGTTTCAGCTTCGTACAATTAAGGTGCACATTCTAGATTTTGGAAGTTTTCAAGAATTTCAGGACTTAGCCAAATTTTAGGATGCAAGGTGCCCACGATAGAGCTCGCACCTCGACCCACCGAGTCCAAGCACAGTTTGACCTGGACTGAAGTGCAAGGGGCTACTCGCGCGAGTCACGGTAACCCGTGACTCAGAGTCACGCGAGTCCCCACGGTTTGACTCAGCCAAGAAGCGCGGGGGGCTGTCGGGGCTACCGGGGTGCTTCTGTCTGGGTCAAACTGTGCCCAGACTTAGGATGGGTTTCAGCTTCGTACGAGTTAATGTGCATATTCTAGATTTTGGAAGTTTTCACAAATTTTGGGACTTAGCCAAATTTTGGAATGCAATGTGCCCGCGGTGGAGCTCACACCCCGACCCACTGAGTCTGGGCATAGTTTGACCCAGATAGAAGCTTAGGGGCTACCCGGGTGTGTCGCAGTGACCCGCGAGTCAGATTTGCTCGAGTCACCGCAGTTTGATTCGGTGAGAAATGCGACACCAGGGTGAGTGCTTGTCAGAGGGAAGTTGCCTTTGACATGTGCACCTTAACTCATATGAAGCCAAAACCCATCCCAGTCATCCATCGTGGGAAACTACGGAGACTCATGCGACTCTGAGTCATGGGTCATCACGACTTAGATGATTGGGATGGGTTTCGGCTTCGTATGAGTTAAGGTGCACATTGTACATTTTGGGACTTGTGGGCACGTTGCATCCCACAAATTGGCTAAGTCTCAAAATTCTTGACCGAGTGAAACCGTGGTGACTCGCGTGACTCTGAGTCATGGGTCTCCATGACTTGGATGATTGGAATGGGTTTCGGCTTCGTACGAGTTAAGGTGCACATTCTAGATTTTGGGACCGCGGGCACCTTGCATCCCAAAATTTGGCTAAGTTAAGGTGCACATTCTAGATTTTGGGACTCACCTGACTCTGAGTCACCGTGACTTAGATGATTGGGATGGGTTTCAGCTTCGTACGAGTTAAGGTGCACATTCTAGATTTTGGGACCACAGGCACGTTGCATCCTAAAATTTTGCTAAGTACTGAAATTCTCAGCTAAGTCAAACCACAGTGACTCACGTGACTCTTAGTCATGGGTCACCATGACTTGGATGATTGGGATGGGTTTCAGCTTCGTACGATTTAAGGTGCACATTCTAGATTTTGGGACCACGGGCACGTTGCATCCTGAAATTTGGCTAAGTCCTAAAATTCTCGGTCGAGTCAAACCGTGGTGACTTGTGCGACTGTGACTCGTGAGTCACCGTGACTCAGATGATTGGGATGGGTTTTGGCTTCATACGAGTTAAGGTGCACATTCTAGATTTTGGGACCGTGGGCACGTTGCATCCCAAAATTTGGCTAAGTCCCAAATTTCTCGGTCGAGTCAAACCGCGGTGACTTGCGTGACTCCGAGTCATGGGTTGCCGCGACTCAGATGATTGGGATGGGTTTTGGCTTCATATGAGCTAAAGTGCACATTCTCAATTTTGGGACCCTGGGCATGTTGCATCCCAAAATTTGGCTAAGTCCCAAAATTTTCGGTTGAGTCAAACAGCGGTGACTCGCATGACTCTCAGTCATGGGTCACCACGACTCGGATGATTGGGATGGATTTCAGCTTCGTACGGGTAAAACTATACATGGACTCGGCTGGTCAGGGTACGAACTCCATCGTGGGCACATTGCATCCCAAAATTTTTCTGTGTCCCAAAATTTGTATAATTTTGGGGGCTGCCCGGGTGAGTCGCAGCGATCGGTGACTCAGAGTCGTACGAGTCACCGCGGTTTGACTCGGCTGAGAGTTTCAGGACTTAGCCAAATTTTAGGATGTAATGTGCCCACGATGGAGCTCGCACCCTGACCTACTGAGTCCGGGCACAGTTTGACCTGGCAGAAGCACGGCGTGCTACCTGGGTGAGTCGCGGTGACCCGCGACTTGAAGTCGCACGAGTCACCATGGTTTGACTTGGTGAGAAATGAGAGGCAGGGGTGAGCACTTGTCAAAGGGAAGTTTGACCCAGACAGGAGTGTGGTGGGCTGCCCAAGTGAGTCATGGCGACCCACGACTCGGAGTTGTGCAAGTCACTGCTATTTGACTCAGTGAGAAACGCGAGGCAAGGAAGTTATGGGGATTTATACAAATATAACATTTAAGTATAATATACATTTATTTAATTTATTATAATTTAAGTTATATTTGTATAAATACTTTAGGATGATTGGGATGATTTTTGGCTCCGTACGAGTTAAGGTGCACATTCTAAATTTTGGGACCGCGGGCACGTTGCATCCCAAAATTTGGCTAAGTCCTGAAATTCTCAGCTAAGTCAAACTGTGGTGTCTCACGGGACTCTGAGTCATGGGTCACCATGACTCAGATGATTGGGATGGGTTTCATCTTCATACGTGTCAAACTCTACCCGGACTTGGTGGGTTGGGGTACGAGCTCCACCGCGAGTGCATTGCATCCCAAAATTTGCCTAAGTCCCAAAATTTATATAATTTTAGGGGCTGCCCGGGCGAGTTGTGACAACCCGTGACTTAAAGTCGCACAAATCACCATGGTTTGACTCAGCTGAGAGTTTCAGGACTTAGTGAAATTTTGGGATGCAATGTGCCCGCGACGGAGCTCGCACCCCGACCCGTCGAGTCTGGGCACAGTTTGACCTAGCAGAAGTGCGACGTGCTGCCCGGGTGAGTCTCGGTTACCCGTGACTTGGAGTCGTGCGAGTCACCACAGTTTGACTCGGCAAGAAACGAGAGGTAGGGGCAAGCGCTTGTCAAAGGGAAGTTGCGGGGATTTATACAAATATAACATTTAAGTATAATATACGTTTATTTAGTTTATTATAATTTAAGTTATATTTGTATAAATACTTCAGGATGATTGGGATGGGTTTCAGCTTCGTACAAGTTAATGTGCACATTCTAGATTTTGGCAGTTTTCATGAATTTTGAGACTTAGCCAAATTTCGGGATGCAATGTGCTCACGGTGGAGCTTGCACCCCGACCTGCCGAGTCAAGGCATAGTTTGACATGAACAGAAGCTCGGGAGGCTGCCTGGGTGAGTCGTGGCGACCCGCGATGCAGAGTTGCGTGAGTCACTGCGGTTTGATTCAGTGAGAAACACGACACCGGGGCGAGCACTTGTGAGTGGGAAGTTGCCTCTAACATGTGCACCTTAACTCATATGAAGCCGAAACCCATCCCAATCATCCACCGTGGGCACATTGCATCCTGAAATTTGGCTAAGTCTTGAAATTCTCAACTGAGTCAAACTGTGGTGACTCCTACAACTCCGAGTCATGGGTCATCGCGACTTGGATGATTGGGATGGGTTTTGGCTTTGCATGAGTTAAGCTACACATTGTAGATTTTGGGACTCGCGGGCACGTTGCATCCTGTAATTTCGCTAAGTCCCAAAATTCTCGACTGAGTGAAACCGTGGTGACTCACGTGACTCTAAGTCATGGGTCGCCGTGACTCAGATGATTGGGATGGGTTTCGGGTTTACACGAGTTAAGGTGCACATTCTAGATTTTGCGATCGCGGGCACGTTGCATCCCAAAATTTGGATAAGTCCTGAAATTCTCAACCGAGTCAAACCGTGGTGACTCGCGCGACTCGGATGATTGGGATGGGTTTCGGCTTCGTACGAGTTAAGGTGCACATTCTAGATTTTGGGACCGTGGGCACGTTGCATCTCAAAATTTGGCTAAGTCCCGAAATTCTCAGCTGAGTCAAACCATAGTGACTTGCGTGACTCCGAGTCGCTGTGACTCAGATGATTGGGATGGGTTTCAGCTTCGTATGAGTTAAGGTGCACATTCTAGATTTTGGGACCGCGGGCATGTTGCATCCTGAAATTTTGCTAAGTCCTAAAATTCTCGGCTGAGTCAAACCGCGGTGACTCGGGTGACTCTGAGTCATGGGTTACCATGACTCAGATGATTGGGATGGGTTTCAGCTTCGTATGAGTTAAGGTGCACATTCTAGATTTTGGGACCGCAGGCACGTTGCATCCTAAAATTTGGCTAAGTCCCAAAATTCTCAGCCGAGTCAAACCGCGGTGACTCACGCGACTCTGAGTCATGGGCCACCGTGACTCAGATGATTGGGATGGGTTTTGGCTTCGTACGAGTTAAGGATTATATGAATAGTTCTAGTTCTAGTAGTTCCAAATTTGTCTCTTGATGAGATTGAGGATTATATGAATAGTTACTCTAGGCGATTCAGAGTAAAAGGATGGGCTATGTAGGTATTAGATGAAAATCTAGCAGATATTGATGAGTCTAGCCAACTCATCTTGACATCAATTATTGCAGCTCGAGAGCAAGCTAAGAAAACAACATTTTTGAACTTGTCTAAGAAGAGACAAAGATCAAAAGGAAAAGGGATCCACATCGATGATGCTGATTTGGCAAAGAAGACTGAAGAGACAATGTATCAATTACCAAGGTGATTGATACTACACTTGCCAATGAGGAAATAAGTATTTCACAGGATACACCGAATCCATTAGAGATCCAACTTAAGGAGAAAAATGAAGATGATGTACTCATTAAGGACATCACTAATGGTGGTCCTTATGAAAAAGATGAGAATGAGGATGTGATAATTGCACAAGGCAAAACACAAGATGAAGGTACCATTATCGAGCCTGCAATCACATCGTTGCTAGGTGAGCTTTCTATCCTTGTAGAAGTAGTTGATATTGTGACAAAGGAACAACCCGAAGGCTCAAAACCTGAGTAACCAAAGGATACATTAGGGGAACAAGGAGTAGAGACACCAGCTAAAACATATAAGTCTGAAGAAAAAGAGGCAACTAAAATAGAAAGTAAGGGCCAAGAAGACCCCAAAGTAACCGAGGCCACTCCACCAGACACTACATCAGAAGCTTCATCTTAGTCAACTGACACAAAAGTTACTGAGGAGCAGAAGAAGGAAGATACAGTGTCAACCGGGTAGGTTACACAAAGTTTTGAGGTAAAGGCTACTATACCATTCCAAAAAAGCTCACCTCAAGAACCTGAGAAGAAGAAAAAGAAAAAGAAGCAAGCAAGAGGGCTGATAACCTTAGATGAAATCTTTGTTCTACCAGAGTGTGACCCAAGGACCCTAAACCCCAAGGAATTGAGAAAATATGGGGAGTTGTGTACAAGAAAGGCAACACAGGAAAAATTGAGACTAGAGTGTAAGAGCAAGGAAATTCTTGAAAATGTAAGAGACATATTATAATAGGTCATACCAGAGGTACACATTAATGAAGATACACTAATAATGGACCAACTTGGTACACTTTCCAAAGACATAAATGCCCCAGATATAGAAGCTGAAAAGAGAATAGAAGAAAGGGCAGAATCCAAAATACAAAATAAACTTATAGAAAAAGATCAGCCAAGAAGTGGTGGTAAATAAGGTAAAGTTATCTGAGTTAATAGCTAACATTCAGTCTATTACTTAGTGAATTAGTCAAATTTTGATAAAGCTATGCACTGCGGACACTTTTACTGCTGAGGTCAGTGAAAAGATAGAACAACTAGATAAACAAATCCAAGCTAGTGCATAGGCAGCGTTAACTGAGCATCAAGCATTTGCCAAGCATATCTTGAAAGTTCAAGAACTCAGGTGGTTAAGAGTAGACCTCAGGAACCAAGAAGAAAGAATAAGTGACTAAGTCACAGAACTGCAAACCAAGTTGCTTCCCTATTTGAATTTTTTTGAGAAGTTTATTGTCAAGGCACAAATGCTTGTTGCAACACTAGAAATCTCTATGTTGGACAACATTTTTGACATGCATGCACAAGTCGGTCTTGAGAACATTTCTCTCACCAACTTGAAAGAGGGATGGGCAAACCTCTTGGATTCATTGAAGAAAATACATAAGCACATTTTTGAGAAACTCTAAGTATACATTCTTTTATTTGGCATTAATATCAAAAAGGGGGAAAGAAGCAATGTATATGCCAAATATGTAAATAAATGATAAGTATACTACACACTACCGAGAGCATGCACCAAGGGGGAGAATTTTTGAGTAAATAGAAAATTTTGAAAGGATAAAGGTATCTATGTATATATGGCAGAGATAGAATAAAATTTTGAGACATAAGGTCTATATACATTCAAAGTTTTGATACTAATGCAAAAGGGGGGGATTTTTATCTCTATTTGAGCATTAAAGTTTTTCATTAGTATCAAAGATGATAAGTTGATTACCTATGCTATCTAGTCGATAAAAGCAAGCACTTAAAGCTAGTCAGTTAAACTACAAAAGCCTTTACACTTAGCACTAGAGCAGTTTTACCAAGCATCAATGTACACCGATACTGAGCATCAATAAACACCGAGGAGACTGGACACTGAGCACCAGTGTAATCACCAAGCAATATATACAGTGTTTACCAAGTAAGATAGAAAATGACATAGTAATCAAGAATGGCACATTTGTCTATGCAGATGGTTACAGAAGAATCACAAAACATTTGACCAAGATCAGGGAACATTTATTGTTGATACAATCATTAAATGTAATAATTATCTCTATGTAATTGCTAGATCTAGGTTAATTTTGTACACCATAGATCTTAGGGTTTCCTCTAAGATATTGTAACCTAATTTTGTTAAGCGACATAAGAAGTATGCTATATAAATGCAATTCATATCATTTTGGGTATGTATGGGAGCGAAAATGTTCTTGAAGTATCAAGCCAACTTCAAGATATCAGTTATCAGATAGAGAAGAACATAATTTAGAAACATTCAGATTAAGCAGAATCAGACAAGGCTACCGAGCATATCAGAGCCAAGATCTACACATGAAAAGGTGATATCTATTCAATATTTCATAAATCTGTATCAGACAAGGTTGAGTTGTCCTTTGCAGATACATCATGTTATTTTCTAATCATTGTAATAGAGTTTAGCCAAAATCTCTTAACAGAGTAGACCTAACAGTCTTTATGTAAATCTCTTTACCAAGTGCACACTCAAGAAGTGTTGTTAAAATCCTATAACTAGGTAGATATAGTCGATCTAAATTGTTACTCCTAATAGGGTAAGATCATCAAAAGTGATCACAACTTGTAGTCAGGTAACAAGCAAACTTTATTATTTGCAATGGTGAAGAATTTGTGGGTGTCATCCCCACCACAGTTTTTACCTTCTAACAAGGGTTTCTGCATTACCAAGATACCTGTGTTATGTGATTGTTTTATTATTCATTTCATGCTATTTACTTTTACAAGTTAATTGAATGAATGATGCATACAATGGATTCAAGTTGTATATGGAGTTACTACTGTTCTGCTGATTAAGTTTTGGGAGTTAAAAGTTTTGAGGGCACTGATTCACCCCTCCCCTCTTAGTATCCTATCTCTCCATCCCAACATTAACATATTCTAAAATTCAATATTGATAACAATCAATTCAAAGAATCATACTTTATTGGAGACTTTATTGTGATATCAAATGGATAGAGTGTATATAAATTGCATTATTTATGTTCCTCTAGGGTTTAAGGAGGAGGGGCTAATATTTTCTTGTGGGTGCAAATGATGTATTCACATTTGTTAATATTTCACATTGCACTATAATATAAAATTATCATCATTGAATCCATAGCAATTATCTTATATTTTTTCTTGTTTAGCTCTCTCATTTGATGACAGATCAAAAAATGTGGCCCAAAAAAAATTATACAATTGTTTTTAGAAAAAAAAACATAAAAAAAACTATATACATTTCTATTTTATTTTATCTAAAAAAAATCTTGATTACATCTTGTGTGCTGCATCAACCATTTCAACTCTATCTTTAATGTGTCTACTATATAAGATTAAAAAACCCCTCTTTATACAAGCTCCCACCCAAATATATTTAATACAAAATTTCCTTCAACAAAAAAATATAAATATAAAAGCATCTCAATCTAAAATGAACTTAATGTATTATTTAATAAATGATGATTACCATAGACTTGTAGAGAAATCTTCACAAGACTATCATTAAAAGTAGATTTGAAATATATATGATAGCTAAATAATATCTATATCAAGAATATAATAAGTAAATACCAAAAAAATATAACAAATAAAGATACAAATCTCAAAATTATCAAGTAGTAATAAGAAATTCATATATCAGAATCACCTCAAAAATAGTTCTCAAAAATAGTTTTGAGATTACTATAAATTAATAAAGATTTCTTATATGTTATGAGTTAGCTCATAGATATAAATCCCCTTTACAATTATTTTGTGTCCAATAATTTTTTTAATTACCTATATAAACTTTGTGTGAGCTGATTAAACTCCTTATCACCTTTAAATATTTGGATAATAGGAACCATTGTAGTTGCTGATGAACAATTACAAATACCTTCTTCGGCCAAAAACAAACTTTTATGAGCTAGATATTGATTTTCACTATCTTATAGCTTAAAATTATTATTGTTGTTTGTTATCTTGACATTTTAAACAAGTGCCCAAAACTTACAACATACAACATCAATTAGACTTCTACATTTGCATACAGTGTGGAGAATTTTAATTAAAATATATTCATTTTCTGTAACTAAATAATAACACATTCTGCTTTAGCTCAAATGATCGGATGAATAATCTCTCTTAGGCGGAGACAACTATAATCCCATCTCTCACCGAGCTTCTTCTCATACTTGATGTAAAGCTTTGGTAAGCTTGGAGGAGGTCTGGAGAACAAAAGGGGCCATTTAATGTCTTTAAAGAATGCATGCTTCTTTATCTCAGTTGCCCCGTGCTTACGACCAATGCACTTGTTAGGCTCTTTAACCAACAAAGCTCTTATTAAATCCTTGGCCTCCTGGCTTACATGAGGAATTGCAGGAAAAGATAAATCTCCACCCACTATATTACTGATAGTATCAACTGTGTTCCACCCTATGAAAGGGGTGTTTCCATAGAGAAGGTCATACAAGAACACTCCCAGTGTCCACCAGTCCACTACATTTGCATGCCCCTTTTCTTCAACTATCTCTGGTGCCAAATACTCTCTTGTTCCTACTATTGAATTAGAACGCCCTCTCCATGGTTCTGCAATGAAGTCAATTCCATGCTTCTTTTTTTCTTCTCCTTTTCTTAGGAAATATGGAAGAAACCGAGGCTTCAAGCATTTCTTGCATGGCCTTAAATCATCTATATCACCCCTCTTCTTGTGTCTGCAAGATGTCTCAAGCGTAGCCCTCACATGAAATGATTGGGATAGATCGAAGTCTGTGAGCATAAGGTGACCATCTTCTCTCACAAGCACATTCTCTGGCTTTAGGTCTCTGTACACTATTCCCAGTGAATGAAGGTATTCTAGGGCTAATAGAATCTCTGCACAATAAAACCTACAACAGTCACAAAACCTTATGTAAGATGTAAAGAAGGCAATTTAATATCTTACATAGATCTATATAAGATATCTACTATTTACAGTGATTTAGGGGTATCTCATTGATATAGAATCTCCGCACAACATAACCTAAAAGCAGTAACAAAACCCTAAACAGGACTTCTTCATATCTACTAACTCAAGTCACAAGATATCTTGTTGTCCAGTACCTGAAAATGGACCATTTGTTTAGATAGATGTTTCAGTTATCTATACTAATTCTAGTTAAATCGAATAGAGAGATAATAATGTACTTCGCACAGTAAAACCTAAAATCAGTCACAAAACCCTAATTCAAGACATCTTCATATCCTCTAACTGAAGTCATAAAACCCTAATTCAGGACATCTTCATATCCTCTAACTGAAGTCACAAAACCCTAATTTGGGACATCTTCATATCCACAACGTGAAGTCACAAAACCCTAATTCAAGACATCTTCATACCCACAAACTGAAGTCACAAAACCCTAATTGAAGACACCTACATATCCACAAACTGAAGTCAAATCCTAATTCAAGACACCTACATATCCACAAACTGAAGTCATAAAACCCTAATTCAAGACATCTTCATATCCACAAACTGAAGTCATAAAACCCTAATTCAAGAATGAACCATTTTTGTAGATAGATATCTAAGTTATCTATACTAATTCCACTAAAATTAAATAAAGAGATAGAGATGTACTTCACAATTTCTTCGAGAAACAAATCGTCTTTCTATTTCTACCGAAGTGAATTCAAATCTCCAACCGGGCAATACTCCATTACAAAATACAATTTACCTGCGTTTTCACAATGGAAATACAAAGTGGGGAGAAGTGAATGATCCAGCATTTGCAACAACTGTATCTCGTTCTTCATCCCTCTCACAATACCATCGCCAATCTCCTCAACTTTTATAGCAAAATACGTTTTGGTGCCCCTCAACTCAGCAAGAAACACATTTCCGCCGCCGCCGCCGCCCCCAATTTTCTTGATCTTTCTGAAGTGGGAGAGTTGTAGATTTCCATCGCTATTCTTGACTGAATCGATGGCGTCCCAATGTGGAGAGTTGCACGTGTGATGGTATTTACTGCGATTGTTGTTATTGGTGCTGCCATGGCAGCAATATGTGGGACATTTACTGGCAGTATCTTCAGTTTCAGAAGCAGATTGATCACAAGTGGAGAGATTTGCATCCTCCCAGGACTTTTCTATTATACTTTCACAGTTAAATAGTCTAATCTTGAGGATTATCTCTGCCACTACCTTCTCAAATGATGATTTGACATGTTCAGATGTCGCCATTGCAAGCCCTCTTCCTAGTGAATTCCTCAAATGAATACAATTACAATTTTAAGATTTTAAACCATAATAAGTCTTATATATGTATATCTTGAGTCTTATATATGTATATCTTCATTCAAACATCGTGTTCACTCAATTAAGTCATCCGAGTTCAAAGTTTTAAAAATTAATTGGAAGCCAGACAAGGCCTAAGTTTGCTAGCCGTGTGGCTTGGTTTTGGCTATGCAGGGGCTAAAATGCACTTGTTTATGCAATTTATTTGCATTTATTAAATAAATTAAAATTTACTAAAATATTGTACTGTAATTTTAAAATTAATTAATAAATACAAAAAAAATATCTAAATAGGTGCATTTTGGCCACTCTATAAACAGGGCGGTGTGGCTTTATATAAATATCTTCCATATTAAAAGAGTATTTTCAAAAAGATGTTATATATTAATGTTTTAAGGACAACTTTTAATTGATAATATCATAAAAATAAAAATATGTTTACTTAACATGTCTGTGTTTAACTAACACATGGATTCTTGAATTTAGATCATAGACAAAGATATAATAAATATAATATTCTTTAATTTAATATCAATAAATTTAATTATTTCACTGTACAAAGATATATTGATATTTTTGGTTAGAGATTTAATTTAGTATGAGTATACGACTTCTAATTGATAATATCACATACATATCTTTAGTTAATACGTTTGTGTTTAACTAACACATGGACTCTCAAATTTAGATCATAGACAAAGATATAATAAATATAATATTCTTTAATTTAATATTAATAAATTTAATTATTTCAAAAAGGTATAATACTAGTTCAAAGAAATATAATATTTTTTAATTTAATATGGATAAATTTAATTATTTCAAAATGGCATAGTATGGTTCAAAGATTTATTGATATTTTTGGTTAGAAATTTAATTTAGTATTAGTACACAACAAAAATATGTTTAGTTAACACGTCCGTGTTTAACTAACACATGAACTCTCAAATTTAGATCATAGAGAAAGAAAGAACAAATATAATATTCTTTAAGTTAATATTAATAAATTTAATTATTTCAAAAAGGTATAATACTAGTTCAAAGAAATATAGTATTCTTTAATTTCATATCAACAAATTTAATTATTTCAAAAAGGTATAATACTAGTTCAAAGAAATATAGTATTCTTTAATTTCATATCAACAAATTTAATTATTTCAAAATGGTATAGTAGGGGCTCAAAAATATATTGATATTTTTGGTTAGAGATTTAATGTAGTATCATGGTTCAAAGAATTATAATATTCTTTAATTTCATATCAACAAATTTAATTATTTCAAAATGCTATAGTACTCGTTCAAAAATATATTGATATTTTTGGTTAGAGATTTAATGTAGTATGAGTACACAACAAAAATATGTTTAGTTAACAAGTTAGTGTTTAACTAACAAATAATATCATAAAATTATGTTTAATTAACACATCTGTGTTTAACTAACACATGGACTCTAAAATTTAGATCATAGACAAAGATATAATAAATATAATCTTCTTTATTTTAATATCAATAAATTTAATTATTTCAAAACTATAGTACTGGTTCAAAGATATATTGATATTTTTGGTTAGAGATTTTATGTAGTCTCATTACTTGGTCATGCATGCTTTGTTTTTTAGTTCGTGTCGTAGGCTAGAAAACTAGTGATTAAACATTTGAATTGTAACCAATCAGAAGCTAGATATTTTTTATGTTTCAAAAATATTTATGTTAATTAAAGTATAAATGTAATTTTTTTAACAAAACATATTGAAAAAAATAATTATCGATAATTTGATTGGTCAAAAATTTGGACCGATAAGAGCCCTTTTTTTGGAAATCTCCACATTTTGATATGAAGTTTAAAATGTTTGGTTGTTGTTTTTTGGAAATATTTGTTTGAGATTGAAGAGTTGGATATGGGTGGCCAATATGGGCGAGTTTTTTGGAAATATTTGTTTGCAATTGCAAAGTCTTAAAATGGCATATACTTTTAAATTTTAAAATAACATATACTTTAAATTTTAAAATGGCATATACTCTCAAATTTGAAAATGCCAACAAATAATATAAAAAAAATTTAAAATAATTTGTATAGATGTATGTATCATATATGATATAATTATAATATATATTATTTTACTATATATTACATTATATATATTTTATATTATTTTTATTTTTATATTATATTATATTATATTATATTATAGTAATATTTTACTATTTATTGTAATATACTATTTATAGTTATTTTTAACTTTTTAACTATAAGTTCTTACTTATTTCTATATTCTAAACTATTTTAAATATTATATATAACTGTTATTTTAATTATTTATCTACATTATAATAGTTAGAATTTTGAGTTTCTATTTTTTAATTATATTAATATATTGTAATCATATTGTATTTCTCTATAGTTTTTTTTTTTTCATTGTTCTATGATTATTGCTATGTTATGTATTTTATTATTTTGTTTTAAATTTTTTGTTATTTTTAATTAGTAGTTTTTTTCAACAATTTCATTGAATTTGTTTGGTAAGACAATTGTATTTGCAAACATTTAAGCTTTGCCAAAATTTGTCTTCTCACATACTTTTGCAAGTAATTAAAATTCTATATTATCATAATTCTGTCAATATTTGGCAGGAACTTAGTTGCATTGCAACCTTGTCTTATATAAATTTATCTATTCTAATTATAGGATCGTGCAACTTGTTATATTCAAAGAGAAAAATATTATAATGATAAAAATTCTATATTTTACATATTTTTTGTCAAGATTCTTCAATTCTATTTATTCTTAAAGTAATTATTAATGTATAAAATGGTGCATTTCTTTTTAGAATCTATAGAATATATAAAAATCCATAAATTAGTAAGGAAAATAGATTTTAGAAAATTGTGAATCTAAATTATTCATGGGATTAAAAGCAACATAATAGAGTTAGTCTCCAAGAAAAAATATTGATAGTTAAGATTAAAAACAAAACTGAGAGACCTCAAAAGTATGAAGTTTCTTGAATGTAGAAGTGTGTCAAAGTGAGCAAGGAGAGAAAGTATTTATATGTTAAGTCAAACAAGCACATGAAAAATACATTGTAAGAAGTGATGAGCATCCCACATGGCTAAAGATCTATAGAAACTAAAACATGCTTTTAAATAATAGAGAAATACAAGTGTCTTCATCCTAACACATGAATTTACTTATAAAATAAGTGAATTAATCTTCACTATTATAATTTAAATTGAATCAAATAGAAAAATAGTTAGGTAAATTACTTTTATTAAGTCAAAAACTCCCTTAAGTTTAATTTAGCGAGAAAAATATAACATACACATATACATATTTGCTGTAAAGATTTGTTTGGCTCAAAAAAACCTTTTTTTATTATGTTTGTTCTTGTTTAGAGGAAAAGTGGCCACGCAATAGGATATGTAAATATAACACCTCCACTTTTTAGTGAACATTCAATACAAGAGAAAGAGGGGATTCTAGGCATAACTCTCAGTATAACTTAAATTAAATTAGCAAACCCCAAGAAGATGATACTAATACTAAACCCAGATTATACTAAGGAAGTACACAAGAAATTCCTCTTTCATGTGCAATATAATATTTGATTAAGGTTATATAAATTCACTTGTAAAATTGAACTAATTGATTTAGCAGGATAAGCAATAGAGATCTAGAAAAAGGTTCGAAAAAGAATTTTTTTGCTCTACAAATTTTCACCATGATTGCTGATGATGTTTGTTTCTTGCCTCATTTTGCACGAAATGTGTGTGTCATTCATTATGGCTCATGTCCCTTAAAGTTTAATTTGGTTTCTTTCGATATATCTTGCATGTCTTTTGTTTCCTTTAGTTTTGTTATGTTAGTCTTGTGCCCTACTTTTCCTCTGTGCTCTTGGGGTTATATTTGCCTCCTACCTGGTTTGTGTGTGTTATGGGAGAGCCAAAAAATAATGGCAACATTGGAGAAATTATTACGGTTGATGCGGAAGAAAGTGGTATTGATGGGGTTATTAAAATCTCTCTTTATAAGAAAGTGGTGGTCGATAGCCCTATTATTTTCTCAACCAGTGTAGAATTCAATGGAGTCTTCAGTAGGAAGGCTGTGGATGCAGTGCAGAGAGGAATGGGAGGAGGATGAGCCTTATCCGATGGAGGTGGATGAACCGATGGAGGAAATGTCGAGTCTGGTGGAAACGGAGGAGAGCACAGTAGGCTTCCTTCTTTGGGTCTGAAGACCCTCTCTCTTGTTGGTAAGTTGACTATACTATTTTATATGACTAAATATAGTGTTTTCATTATAGCAACAAAGTCATATAGTGTTGTGGAGTCAACGCACATTATTAGAAGATCAAAATTTGGCTAAGTACAAAAGACTCGATAGTTAGCAAAGTACCAGAAGGTCATAACATCATCGCACATATGTATGACCTAGTTATGGTATGCGCCCTTGAATTTAAGCTTGTATGTATGTATTCATGCTAATACTAAGAGCGCATGATTAGATGTGAAAGTATGATGAAGATTCAGATAGTTGAAGAGGTACAAAAAGTGAATGCCAGAACATAATAGAGTATGCAGCCGACTAGTAATATTTTGTTTAGCGGTTATAATATTGCTTTGTAAAGGCTATGTGCCTGTTGTAATCAAGTTGTAGACATGTAATTATGTTTTTATGTAAACACACTTGAGCCAATTCAATTGGAAGCATTGTATGTAATCAGTTATAGGCTGACCTAGTTAATTGTTTTGATGTTCACATATAAATATGAGATGCACCCTTTGCAATAGGCATGGAAGTTGGAAGAGAGACAAGATAAGGAGAGAAGAGGTATACAAAGAGAAGATAGAATATGATAGTTCTTTACAAGAGGTCAAAACATCAACACATCAAAGGAACTGATCAGACAAGCAGTGTCACAGCACCAGTTCATCCAGCAGATATAGTGTGCATCTGACATCAGAAGGTTGTAGCCTTCACCACTTAAGCAATGAGCTCTAGGATAGTGTGTCCCCACCCCTAAAAGGGTTATTATAAAAGACTCCTAATAGGGTCCAACCCTTGAAAAGGTCATTGCACTAAAAGCATTGTAATGTACAACTCCTAACAGGTTTGAAGATCTTCCAATAAGGATCACAAGACACTAATACAGTTCTTAGTGGGTGTTAATTCCCACCAGGGTTTTTACCTATTTTGGTAAATCCCCATAATCATATTGGTGTTATGTGTTGTGTTTATGTTTCATGTTTATATTGAGATTCATTTTAGTACTAAAGCATTCAAGTTAAATTTCAAGAGTTAATAAAAACATCAATTATAGTGAACATTGATTCACCCCCACCCCCCCCCCCCCCCGCTTAGTGTTCCCATTCCTAACAATTGGTATCAGAGCTCTGGTCCTCAGTAAAGAAGTTTAACCACTTGAGGAGATCATGGATAAGGGAGAAATGAAACATCTGAAAAAGAATCTTGAAGCTTCTCTTGAAGACCTTGACAGATCTAAAAAAGAAATTGGAGAACTCAAAGAAAAAGTCAGTGATTCTCAAGCAGACATCAAAATACTAAGAAAAGATTTGAAAGATTGTTCTAATCGTGATTTAGGGATAATGGTCAAAAATCTAAATGAAGAAAATGTGTCTTTGAAATATCAGATTGAAGAATTGGATGATAAGCTAACTAACAATCAAGAAGTATATGATGAACAAGTCAAAGAGAACCTTCAACTGAATGAAGAATTGAGGCAAGAAAACATGGAAATCTTGGAGCTCAGAAACAACAAAGAAAAGATGAAATCTGAATTGAAAGAGGCAAAGAATCACATTGATAAATTACACACAAGAAAGGATCTGATAGAGTGTTAGTTATATGCTCAGAAACTTAAGGGAGATACCAGCGGCATTGGATTCAATGAAGCACAAACTCAGATTGATAGCATGCGAGCAAGAATGAAAGAACCAAAAGACACTACAAATGCTAAAGAGACTCAAAATCAGACTAAAGATAATGTTGAACCATCTAAGGATGAGCACAAGCAAGTAGACCAAAATTTTTATGCCTGCAACAAGTATGGACACATTGCAATGGATTGTAAAGAGGTAAGACATTTCAATGGTTACTGTTATTCATGCAATAAATTTGGTCATAGAGCTATGAATTGTAGAACAAGTCAGAAGAACAAGACTCGATGTAATCAAAAAAATCAGAATCAAACAAATGCAAGAAGTTCTCAGAGTATTACATGTCAGATATGTAATTATAATGGTCACTCAGCAAGACAGTGTAAAATGGTAACCCATATCAATGTGTCAAGGAATTTAAGGCCTCCAGTTATTTGTCACTCTTGTAACAAGGCTAGACACATCTCAATGTTTTGTAGATCAAGGATGCAAAGTTAGGAAAGCCCTAGAAAGCTAGAAGAATCAATACTAGATACCGAAGGAGAAGTCAAGTTTGTGAAAACTTCAGAAGGTGTGAGATTGATTTGGTTAGAGACAAAGAAGGATAAGGTTGATTAGTATGTATTGGATGCATTCACAGTGGACGCACCCTCTACATCTAGATGAATGACCCTCAGGGTCATAGGGGGAGCTAATTTAGCTCAAAACCCCTGTGCAGCCAGTACACTCACCCTCAGAGTATGCGCCTTTGGATTTTACCTTTTAAAAACTAGTAGAAAATATGTACAAGAGTGCACTACCTGATTAATTACACAATGAAAGTTGGAAATTTTTAGTGTAAGTCTGGTTTATGCGGCAAGCATTAATGTTAGAATTTTCACTTTAAAGTACACAAAGACTTATGGATTACTCATTGCATTTGAGTTTGAGTGATTGAAGAGCACAAAAGCCCTAACAGTTGATTGTGAAGGATTGTAGCTTGATTCACTAGCGAAGAAGTGTGTTTGATCAGTTGCAGAAGCCCTAATCTGTTGCGATGATTCACAAGTTCTTAGAAACCATTTGTGAAGTGATTTATAAGTAAGTAATTGCTACTCCTATTATGTTTGATGTTGCGGAGAAGAAGAGATACATTTTCAAGAGACATCCCTTTAATTATACCCTAGATGACTTAGAAGGTGCATTCTCCCAAACCCCTATGGGTGTTATACATGTTGAAGACATCCATACATATATTCACTATAAGAAGGAAGCAATAGGTCTTGATAGAATTAGAGCGTACATTGAGACCATGATGAAACCAGATAAAACCTTCCTTGATGAGTTTGTGCAGTTAGAGAATCATCCTATTGTTGAGTTTTCTATGGCACATGAGTTTTACAAATCTGAATGGATCAAGATCCTGTTAAGCAAAATCCACGATGACCTATTTTGGATAGGTGAAGTTCCAGTACGAATTATAGGAGATCTCATTCATGAGATGATAGGCCTTTCTAGGACAGGCGCCATTCTTCCAGTGGGTAAGGATGTAAGGAAACAAATAGAATAGGCATGCAAGTCAAGAAGTGATAGGCGCAGAGTGACTATTGAGCCTATAGAGGAGAAAGACATCAAATTGATGTCTATGATATTAGGGTATAATTTTCAGCACACCAATAGGGTGAATAGTGTGTTTGCAGCCACTATTCTTGCAACAATAAGGATTTTCAGAGAAAATGGAGAGTTTAATTTGTGCGAGATCTTGCATGTACAACTAATAAACAACTTTAAGGCCATCAAACATGATAAGACCAAAATATTCAGGTTTGGGTCTTTAATCATTTACATGTACTTCCATATACTTGGAAAGGTTTCAGATTTGTACCTAGACAAAGATATACCTACAATGCCTGAAATATTGTTTAAGGCATCTACTGATAGTTCATTGGAGGATTATATGGAGTTAGAATTGAAAAAATTCATAATCAAAATGCAGATGAGGTACAGAATACCAGAGAGTATTGTAGAAAAATACAAGGACAACATTTTCTTTATGGTGGAAACTGATACAACTTGCATGGAAGTAGTGGAGCCTAGAACAAAGTGGATTCATCCACTTTGATATGAGGTTGAGGATCCAATCCTAGAAGCATATGCACAAGTATTTCTATCAGCACCTAAGGACCCTAATGAACCTAGATAGGGGAATTATGAAGAGAAGTCAAGAGAAGTTGATGCAGTTTTGAATAGCGCAGTAACTAAAAGAAAAGTAGCTAAGGTTACTTCGGGGATACTCAGAATTCATGGAGTATCATAGGAAGACCTTGAAAAAGAAAGACAAGAAAAGGTTCTTTGGGAATTGAGAGCACATCTATAGCACAAGCAAAAACTGATGATCCTAGGTTAAAGAAGGTCAAGATTGAGAAAACTGAAGATCCTAAGGATAAACAAGACAAATATGATGTTGCCTCTCCTATGCCCACAAAAATAATTGATCTTAGAGCTCCTCTCAAGTATAATACAATGGCTAAGAGGAAGAAAGAGTTAGGAACATGTCATCCATCCTCGTGGGAAACAAGAAGTAGGAAAAATACTCAAGCACCTCCAGAGGTAGGATTCAGACCTAATCTTAAAGTATTGAGTACAAGGATTGTTGATGAAGGAATATTGGATCAGATAGGAAAGTTTTATGAGAAGTAAAGTGAAATTGATAAGTCAGAGATTTGTAGAATGATCATAAACTATATGATCAAGTTCAAAAAGACAGTCTTGGAACTAAAAATAGTCATTCTGGACAATGTTTGGAACATCTTAGAATCCTTGAAGAAACAAGCTATTGAAGAAGATCTTAGGATAAGAGAAAAGATTCTAGATGAAAGTGTACTAGTGTGTTCCTTATGAGAGAAAACACTATTGCTAGATTTGGTAAAGCCACATCTGTGAACAAAGCTAAGAACACTACACATAATGGACAAGAACTTTGAGTTGACAGCCAAAGAGACAAAGAAAGCTTTTGAGAGGGTTTTCTTGAACAGACACATGTATCCACCCACTATGCACTCAAAACAAGTTCCCTATAAGGAAGTAAAGGTGGCAGAGCCCACTAATGTACCAGTGATAGGTCCTCAAGACTCAACACCTATAGTTGAAACACCTACAGAGGTAGCAAAGTTTACGCCCATGACAGAGACACACAAAGATGACTGAATTTTTATTGATAATGTAAAAATTACTATGGTGGCCACAGACATTGATTTGGATAAGTTTGAAGAAGCCTTCATCAGCACACAAGAGGTTGAGACTCTATGTGGTAACACTCCTCCCAACCAATAGGAAGAAGTATTGATTGAGGATATAACAGATGAAAAAGAAGAAAAGGAGATAGAAAAAGAAATAGAGAAAGAGGAAGAAAAGGTGGAAGAAAAGAATGGAGAAGAAGAGGTAAAAGGAAGTGAATCAATAGATAAGCCATCTTTTGAAAAGCTAATCATAGTAAAGCATGAAGTGATGGATAACACTCCTATCACTCCCTTAGCATCATTGTTGTCAAGCTTGACACCTGACAACACTAGTTTGGACTCACGGGGAGAGGAAGACCTGATAAAGATCAGTGTCCTAGCCATGGAGAAGGCAAAAGAAAAATAGGTAATGAGGAATCCATTGTTTGTTGAATCAGTCAACATTTTGAACAACATGTTACCTTTAGACAAGAAAGTGTCTAAGGTCCACATAGTTGATGATGTTAGCAACATCCTCACAGCCTTCAAGGCCAATTTTTCTAGCTTGGAATAATCTACATCCCTAGTTGTAGAGAAGTATATGAAGAAGAGGCTAAGTGAATTGGTTAGAAAATTTGCACTTGACTTAAGTTCACTAAAGACTGGTCAAGCATCTTTGAATGAGTTTGTAGCAAAAGGCAAAAAGATTATTGTTGACTGTATGAACTGGGACAAGTTGACTATTGATCTATACAAGAAGATCCAAGAGGCAAAAGCTATGATCGACAGTGTAAGGAAATTAGTAGAAGATCCCTCCATTGATGTAAACATGTGCAACAATGTATACCAGGGGCAGATAGACAAGATTGAAAAAGATGAAAAGGAGATGTCCAAGATAAGGGCAAGGCAAACACAACTAAGGAATGCTCTTGCGCCCTCCCTAGATGTGCTGAATCAGAATATCAAGGAGATCGATGCCACCACATGGTGACATATGATCAAGGTCCTAGCAAAAATTTGTAAAATATGGAGAAGCTACAATATGCATTATGTGCCCATCTACAGATTGTTAATGCACTAATTGCATTCTGGAAGCAAGAGATCCAAAACTTATAGATAGCATATCCAGATGTCCTAACATTGTAAGTATTTGTAGATACAATTTTTTAAGCACCTTTGTCATTATTGTCAAAGGGGGAGTATTGTGTATAGAATATGGAGTCTTGGATGTAAATAAGATGTATAGTACATAATCTAAGGGAGATATAAGATAAAGTATGTTACAAAGTTTTTTGTATAAGGGTATAGTTAGTAACTTTGCCATATTCCTTTGTTGCCATCAATAAAAAAGGGGGATATTGTTGGCAAGTTGACTATAATGTTATATATGATAAAATATAGTGTTTTCATTATGAAAAAAGAGTCATATAGTGTTGTGGAGTCAACGCACATTATCTGAAGATCATAATTTGGCTAAGTACAGAAGACTAGACAATTAGTAGAGTACCAGAAGGTCTGAACATCAGCACACATATGTATGACCTAGTTATGGTATGCACCCTTGAAGTCAAGCTTGTATGTATGCATTCATGCTAATTCTAAGAGTGCATGATCAGATGTGCAAGTATGATGAAGATACAGATAGTTCAAGAGGTACAACCAGTGAATGCTAGAATAGAATGGAGTATGCAGCTGACTAGTAGTATTTTGTTTAGCGGTTATAATATTGCTTTGTAAAGGCTATGCCCCTATTGTAATCAAGTTCTAGATATGCAATTATGTTTGTATGTAAACATGCTTGAGCCAATTCAATTGGAAGCATTGTATGTAATCAATTATAGGCCGACCTAGTTAATTGTTTTGATGTGCGCATATAAATATGAGATGCACCCTTTGTAATAGGCATGGAAGTTGGAAGAGAGACAAGATAAGAAGAGAAGAGGTATACAAAGAGAAGATAGAATGTATTAGTGTTTTTCAAGAGGTCAAAGCATCAGCACATCAAAGGAATTGATTAGACAAGCAGTGTCACAACACCATTTCATCCAGCAAATATAGTGTGTAATTGACATCAGAAGGTTATAGCCTTCACCACTTGAGCAATGAGATCTAGGAAAGTGTGTCCCCACCACTAATAGGGTTATTATAAAAGACTCCTAATAGGGTCTAACCCTTGACAAGGTCACTATACTAAAAGCATTGTAATGTATAACTCCTAAGAGGGTTGAAGATCTTCTAACAAGGATCACAAGACACTAGTACAGTTCTTAGTGGGTGTCAATTCCCACCGGGGTTTTTACCTATTTGGGTTTCCCCATAATCATATTGGGGTTATGTGTTGTGTTTATTTTTCATGTTTATGTTGAGATTCATTTCAGTACTAAAGCATTCAAGTTAAGTTTCAAGAGTTATGAAAAAGATTAATTATAGTGAACACTGATTCACCCCCCCTCTCAGTGTTCCCATTCCTAACATCTCTTTCTCCTAATGAAGACATAGTAAATGCACTAAAATCTTAAAAAAATAGGCTCAAGAGTATTTTTATTTTCTTTGTGTGTTTAGATAAAGAGGCAATGCCCGCTTGAATGTTTTTTGATGATTGGTTGGATTCAGTTAAGGGTAAAAAACTTGGAATATATATTACGTATTGTAGAATGACTGAAAAAGTAATTTTTGTTGTTTTTCTAAAAAACCACAATATGCAAGAGAGTGTGTTGGAAAATAAATTCTAGAATGTTGGTCGCTCCATGTTTAGGGTTTATCCTTGGTCTCCAAAAGGAAATTTTGAAAAAGTTGTTTCTAGGTTGGCCCCTAATTGGCTAGAAATTAAAAACTTGCATGTGGAATTATGGCCCTTTATCTCACAAATTTTGAAATCCCTAGGCTTGGTCCTACAAATTGAGCAGTCACGAGTCACTCTTCCCCATCTGAATGGTAGAGTCTTGGTAGTCTTAACTCTGGAAGTTGACTTTCTTGACTATATCTCTCTTGAATTTGATGGTGAGTCTTTTTGTTGGGAAGTCTCCCTCTTGGGAAATTTAAATGTCTTCTTTCATTGTAGGTGCAATGGGCATACCAAGAAAGAATGCCCATCCCTAAAACATATTCAGAAAGAAAAAATCATTGTAGTTAATAATTCTGATAAAAATGGTAACAATAATATTGGTGAAAAACACTCTATCAAGGGAAAAGATAATATTCAAATGCCTAGTAACCCTAATAGGGAACCGGCTTCATTCAAATCCTTATCCCCTGAAAATATGCTTTCTTCTGTGAATAGTTTAAACAAAACTTTAGAATTCATTCATAACAATATATTTGTCACTTTGTTGAACCCTTTATTTGATGAAAAATTTGAAGTTTTCCATGCTTAGATATCAATAGAGAATGAAAATCTCTCTCCCATAATTACCCACCCTCCAAGGCTTCTATCTCTAGAGACACCAATTGATAATTCAACCCCCCCATATTGAATGCCCAACAACTAGTCATCATCTCTATTAATGAAAAGGTTGTTAAACTCAAACAAGGTTTTAAGGACCTTTAGCCCCTCTGTGTGGAACCAACTACCCCCCTAGATCATTAAAAATTGTGGCTTCCAATAACGAGGGTCAATTCACAGAGGTTGTCAAAAAGAAAAAGAAGGCTGGTGACAGAAGCTCCCTGTCAAATGGGAGTAGAGGGAAGAAGAACCTCCCAGACTATTTCAATAGATTGTGCAAGAGCACAAAAACTCCCCCTAAGTAACTAATGATGATGCAAATCCATAGTTAGAATATCTGTGGCCTTCAGATGTCTAATAGGAAATATTCTGTTAGGAGATGGTGTAATCAATTGGTGTCTAAGGATGTTATTTTCCTACAAGAGATTAAAGTTATAGGTTTTCAAGCCCACACTACTCTGAAATTCCTTTAGGATAAAGAAATTTGCTTTCACTTAAACCATGAGAGAGGTAAAGGTGGAGTAACCATTCTTATTCATCCTAGATGGGAGGATCAAATTGAAAGTCATGGGTGGTCAACATGTCAGAGAATCATTTGGGTAACATTTAAATGTGGTACGGAGTTGTTTGGGATTTGCAATGTTTATGGAGCAAACAATTATAGAGATAGAGAAGAGCTGTGGGAGTGGTGTTGTGCTCATCTTTCAAAAATTTTGTAGCTATTTGTAGTAGATTTCAATATGGAGTACATGATAGATAAAATAGGAGGGTTGGCTCACTTATGGAAAGATAATGAGTTGTTCTTTTGGAAAAATTTCAAAATAAAATTTAACCTTATTGACCCAGTGGAACATATGTATGGTAAGTTCCAAGACATCTAGTTTACTTGGTGAAACAACCAAAAAGGCAAATAGAGAGTCTACTATAGACTTGATAGGTTCTATGGAAATATTTCTACTTTCTCATTCATCCCAGAGAGTAGTCATGCTCTAGTTAGGGTCTTTCCAGCTTCTATCTCAGACCATTCACCTATTCAAACTTGTATCAAGATTGATAATAGTGTTAACCTTGATAACGATAAGAAGAGATCTAACTCATTCAAACTCAATATTTAACTACTTTATGACCTAGATAATGTAGATGCTATTGTAATGGTCACCAACCTTACAAAGCTTTTTAACCTTCTTACAAATGCTATTATTTTATGGGATTTGATGGCGAAAGCTTGGAGGAGTATTTTTCAAGTTATTGGCAAGAAAATGGCAATGGATAGGAACAGGGAAGAGTCTTTCTGGCAAAACAGGTTAAATGACTTAGACAAAGATCTTCAAAGAAAAGGTAATACTCTATATTGGAGGTCCAATTAGCCAACACTAGGCATAATTTGAGAATCATTCAGAGATACAAGGTACAAGGATAGAAAATCAGAGCCAAGATGAAATGGATTAGTGAGGGAGATAAAGTGTCTGGGTATTCCTTCAACATTATTAAAGCCAAAAAATGAAGGGAATTAATGAAAGAAATCCAAATTGAGGGTAGGCTGACTAGTGACTCAAAAGACATTAAATGTTCCTTTCACTAGTTCTACAGTGACTTGTTTACTTCAGAAGTATCTGCTGACAATCAAGAAGCTCTGAATATTTTCTTAAAACTCATCCCCTTGAAACATTCGAAATATGATCAATCGAGTCTTAACAAGTCTCTCTCCCTTGTTGAGATCCTTATAGCCATTTATTCCTTTTCTAATGGGAAAACTCCAAGACTAGATGGATTTCCTAATAAATTTTATAAGAAAAACAAAGGTTGGGTAAAGCCTGAACTTTAGAATTTTTATGAGGAGGCTTTCACTAAAGGATCTTTAGGAGTTTCCATTAACAAAGGGGTTGTAAAACTCCTTCCCAAAGCAGGTGACAGAACATTAGTGAGAAATTGGGGGCCTATTACTTTGTTGAACCTCTCTTATAAGATCTTGGCTAAAGCCCTTGCTAGGAGAATTGCCCCTCTTTTGAGTAGATTCATATCTAATACCTAAACATGATTTATTCAAAGGAGGTACATTTTGGAGAATCTAGTGACCAGTTGGGAAGCCATGAACTAGGCCAAATCAAATGGATAGGAGGTTGAAATGGTACTGTTAGATTTTAAAAAAGCATATGATAGGATATAATGGAATTTTGTACTTGGAATGTTAAAAGCCTTTGGCTTTCCAGAGCTCTATTGTAAATGGATTGGCATTTTATTAAAAGATACATCCACAATTATTGATGTCAATGGGTCTCTATCTAAACTTATAAGTCTCCAGTGATCCATCAGACAAGGGTGTCCAATAACCCCTTCATTATTTGTTATTGCTATAGATGCTATGTTCTATATTCTAAGGGCACAGACTCTGGGACCCCCTATAAAAGGTATCTCTCTCCCAAACCATGAAGAACTAATAAATGTGCAATTTGCAGATGACACAACATTATTTCTAGGTCTTTTGTAAAATAATTTTGATAATTCCATGTAGAGGATCAGCCTCATTTGTAAAGCATCAAGGTCAAAAATATCTCTCCACAAATCCACTATTTTAGGTTGGTCAAATGACCCCCCTGCCTGGTTAATTGAAAAGGGGTGGCAATGGGCTGAGATCAACAAAATTGTCAGGTACCTTGGTATTCCATTCTCAGTGGAACCCAATCTAGGTAATATGTGGGATTGGGTTTATGAGAAGATCAATAAGAAACACATCAAGTGGTAGACTCAATCACTGTCCATTGCTGGTAGGGTTCAAAAAGTGCAGAAAGTCCTCTCAGCTCACCACATCTATTATGCCTCGACATGGATGTTTGCAAACTCACAAGTGAATATGATAGAAAATATCCTTATAAACTTCCTATGGTTTGATGGGAAAGGAAATAGGAAAAGACATTGTATAAAATGGGAGTGGTTTTATCAAGAAAAAAGCCAGGGGGGATTAGGGCTTAAGGATATAAAAGTGCATGGTTATTCTCTTGTAGCCAAATGGGTTCTTAAAGCTTTATGGGGTAATGAGCCCTGGAAGATCCTTAATAGAAATAATATTGAAAGGTGCATCATCAGAAAAGGGAAACAATGGAAGAATATCCCAATTTGTGACATAGTTATGGGGGATTTCAAAATGAAAGTGTATGGCTCTAAAAATTTTCAAGCTTTCTGGAAAGCTTGGGTCCAGGTGAGGCAATTAATTCTAGAGAGGGAAGTTCTAGGTGGTCATCCCTGCTATGTTGTTGGGGACATATCCATATGGTGGGGGATGTGTTATAATGATAAACCTTTGGCCCTCACCCAAAGTTGCTCAGCAAAACTTTAGAATTTGAAAGGGATCTCTATAGTGGAGGACATCTTGGAAGGTGGAAATTAGGGGCGTGGGACTTTATCACCTCCAAGTTCAAAATACTTGATACTTAGAAGAAAACATATGCCCTAATTAAGAAGGAAGTAAATGGAAACATTAAAGGAGATATAATTGACTCTACAACATTTCTTAACAACTATAAATGGATTGATGGAAACTTAATTGCATATACAACTACTAAGAAACTTTACCATAATATCAAGAAGGAATCCTCTCTAATCACATGTGTGTCTCAGTGTTGGGGGCATATTAACCCCTTTTCTATTTAGTTGTTTTTCTTTGAATATTTTTGGAAAGGAAAAGATGAACCTAAGAATTTTTTTTTAAGTGGCTTCTTTTGATAAAAAAATCTTGATGTTGGTCATGTTTTGTCCTCTATTGGTCTTGCTCCTATTTTCTGTAGTTTGTGTAATGTTATTGAATCTTTTGAACATCTTTTCTTTGAATTTATTTATGCATGCAAGATTTGGTCTATCTTTCTTGGTTCACCTTGTCTTTAGAATTATAATTCTACTATTTCTTGTTGTGAAATCCTTGTTGGCTATGTCAAAAAGTTTGATTCTAAACTTAATAGTTTGTGGTTTACACTGACAATTGAAGTTCTTTGGGATATTTGGAAGGACAGGAATAGAGAGGTTTTTCAGATGGAGAAAAGGAAGCTTACCGAGTTTAATCTTAAACTCACCCATTTTAATATTATGACACAGGTTTCTTGGTACTCAACATCACAAAGAGTAAATTCATGAAGCTGATACATGAGGGAAGCCTTGCACTGTTGCTTGTGTCCCTCTAGGTGAGTCTTCCAGTGGTGTTGTGGCTTCTAGAGGATGGCATCAAGGTCACATTAGTTCAAGTAGATAGAGTTATTCTTGCACTCAACCTCCACGTCAACTTACCCCACCTCATTTTCACCATAGTCATGAGTATGAAATTCCACCAAGACATAGAGCTTCTCCTTCTCACTATGGAGCTCAACCAACATTTTCTTGGCCTCTTATTGGTGGCTCTAGGTGGTCATCTGATGATACACTTTCAAGGCCTTTATCAAAGGAGTTTCCATAACTAACTTTAGCCATTTCACCAAGGAGAGAAGAAGAAGAGAAGGTTGATGACTCCAAACCAGGAGCCAACATAGTTGGATGTTTGGGGAAAAAAAAATGACAAATCTAATCCCCCACCTCCACTTGCTACTGCTCTTGCTACTTGATAATCTCTTTCTATATTTTATTTAAGTTTCTTTGATACTCTAGGCTCTACCCATTTGGTTAAATATGGTTAGGACTTAGCCCTAGGTTTATTTTGGGTGTTTGGGGAGTTGAGCAAGCTCCTACCCCACACATTATTATAGACATTTTGTTATTTTGGTTTCAATTGATATAAATTTTGGAGCGATACCACTATTCAAAAATAATAATAATATATATTAATATTTATTAGTATTTACTATTAACTTTTGTTATAATTGTATTATTATATAAAAGCTTTATTAAGATTGTATAAGTCTTATAAATATTACTATACATAAAACCAATATAAATGTGTATATAATGTTAGTGTAAATAGAGTCGTTGTCTAGCTAGTTAGTTGTTATCACTTTCTAGGATGACCAATTCACACTTGATTAAGTTTATTATTTTGAGATTTTTCACAACTCATTTGATTGATACTTGATACATGTATACTCACTTTGTGAGACCTCTTACATGCACACTTGCCACTCGCTATAGGAAATGTTCCTTCATTTGAGGGGGTAGTAAGTTATTTTTTCCTACTATCCTACCTCTAGCACATTGCCTATCCATGCAAGGTTGTTTTTTTACATCTTTCATACTTCTTTTAATTATTTTTGTATTGCATTGTTGGTTTCAGCTTCATGGAGTGAACATTTGCTTAACTTATGTGACTCACTTATACTAGCATTCAAGAGAAAGCTTGGTCACGCTATCATATTACAACTAATATTCTTGATTTTGAGCTGTAAATAATAAAAATGTATATATTTATGATTTTTACATGTTTATGTATTGGCAAACCAAATCCCAAAATTTTTATTAAATTTGTGAAACAACAGGCAATCCAAAAACCCAAACTAGTACAAAGATCAATACCTTAGGTAGAGGTTAATAGATTGTTTTTGGAAGGGTAAAAAAATTCTACAAATATGCCAATGCCAATAAAATCTACACAATCTACTATGACATACATGGTTTCTAGTGTTGATGTTTATATAAGAGGAAAGAAATAGCCTAGTGGTAATGGGGGACCAAGAACAGTTCCAACTATGTTCAATATGCAATCACAAAAAGTGGCAACTCTTATATTGCCAAATTTTTCTTACCACGTGTCATCTCATTTCAGGTGGATGCTCTCTCTATTTCAATATTTAAAACAAATGTTCAAACATGCAATATCCATCGATCCTGCAATACTCTGTATGGATAACATACTACACACTAGCCTTTCTAATGAATAATATTCTAAGGTGAATTTGGTGATAGTGGAGATGAGCCAACCCTCTTGCGGATGGGTTGTTCTAGTCAAGGATGGGTGGAGCAGTATTATAAATCAGTTACTCATCAACATTAGTCATATCTGCAACTAGCTCTTATTATTTTAGAGTTAATGACTGTTTAGAGATTTGTAAAGATGCAAGCTTCCAATATTAGATTTTTTAAAAGGCCACAGAGGAGTTTGGGGGCTCATAAATTGTACAAGTAGTCACCAACTTTCCGCGTATTTGCAAATTAGTTGGCATTATGGTTTAAGGTGTTTACTATTAGAGTTGTCATATTATGGCTAATAATTGATTTATTTAATTATTAGTCTAATATCTCTACACTTAAGTTAAACTTAGGTCTCTTTAGTTACCTCTTGGTTATGTCACCATTAGGGTTTCTAGTTTCCTTTTATAAAGGATTCCCTCTTGTAATTATCAATAATGGAGATTATTATTGAATTGCATTGAGAACTTTTCTCTCTGAATTATTGTTGCACAATCAATATGGTTTCTCTTTTCATGATCTTTGAGTTTAGGACTCCATAGCATTTTGCTTCTTCTCTTCTATGACAGGTGTTTGCATGCAAGTGATTCTTGGGAGCTATGGGGTTTCTTCTTCGTCAACTCCAATATGGTATCAAAGCTTCAGATCTTCATGCCCCTGTTCGGTTTTTGAGAGATCTTTGGCCATGTTCTTCAAATCTGTTGTTTTCAGAAGCTTTTTATGTGGATTTAGAAAGGACCTATTATTCTGGTCACTTTGGGCTCAAATGGACATGACCATTGAGCTCAGAGCACCCAAACACCCTAGAATCCATATAAAATTTGTCCATTTTCGACAACTTTTCTTTTTGAAGTAAATTTTTGGGCGGCCCAGACCCGTACTGATTTGGCACGATTCTCGAGGTAGTGATTATTTTTTGAAATGGCACACTTCCCAAGGTAGTATTATTGGGATGCTTCTAGGGGCACGTGATTTTTTTTGTGCACATCCCGAAGTGGCGATTTTCCCTAGCACGCATACTGAGGTTAATTTTTTTGTCACACAACTTGATGCAGCAATTTTTCATGGCGCACATCCTGATACATCAATTTGGCACACATCTCAAGGTGTCTATTTGGCACGCATCCTGATGTGTCAATTTTGGCATGGTTCTTGAGGTAGAAATTTTGGCACGCTTCTCGAGGCAAAAAATTTTATTGGCACACTTCTTAGAGTCAAAAAAATGGTACGCTTCCTAAGGTGCATGATTTTTCTCTAGCACACTTCTCAATATCAAACTTTTGTCATGTATCCTGAGGTAAAACTAGCACGAATCCCAAGGTTGGGGTCATTTCCTTTGTTTTTTTTGTTCTCAAGAGTCGTCTATGGTGTTTTGCTCATATCTTGAGCATATAGACTCAAAATTAGACAAACCATATACCGTCGAAAAGTTCTTTCCTAGGCCGATCCAATGGCGGGGGTTTGATTTTTTAATTTTGTCATTTTGATAGTGGGTTTTTTTGTCAAAGTCAGATGTCTTATTTTTCCTTTTGGGAGCCATATCTTGCTCATCCAAACTCATTTTTGGGCAAATAGACATCCTTGGAAAGCTGATTTTGTGTACTTTTCAGTGATATGGGTCTTTTAGCTAGATTCTGCTCTAGGTATATTTTATTCTTTTTTTTGACGTTTATGCACTCTAGTGGATAACTTGGTTGTTTCAGGTCCTGGGATCTCATTCTTTGTTTGAGGTCACTCATATTTATCTCTAGTTCATGTACATATAGCTTTCTATCTTTTTTTGAGTTGCCTCTCCTAAACAATCATCTAAGGTTTTACATTCACAGTAATTTGAAGAGCTATTTCCACAAAATTAAGTCCTACAAGAAACTGTTCATTGCAGAATTGAATAAGACCTCCAGGTATGCTATATTTATAAACAAGAATTAATACATATTAAGAAAAGCTATTATAATGTACGACAAGAATTATGTAAGCAATTCTTAAATTTGTCATGTGATAATAACAGATAACAGGCAACAAGAATTAATGATATGTGGTTTAGGTTTGAAAGAATAAGCAAAGAAGATTAAGTCAAATCACATAAATTTGAACTAAATTTTGAGTTAGTCAAATCATAGAATTGCTTATTATGACATTGTATGTCATTCTTAGCGAACGATTGACCGATTCGGCAATCTAGAACTTTAGAACTTAATATATTATATACAATAACTATGAAGGCTCTACTTTAAATATAATTATGGCTTATGACCTCAGTAATTATTATATTATATTCTTTATTATGATTGCCTTGACGAATGAGTCGGTCAATCATTCGATGAGAATCAGCTACAATCACGTAAAAAGTTATTCTAAGCTTACAAATCATTGAATCGGTCAACTGTTCAATGAGAATCATCTCCAATCATGTAACTAGCCATTCTGAGCTTACAAATCACTGAATCGGTCAACCATTTGATGAAAATCAATTACAATCACGTAACAAGCCATTCTAAGCTTACAAATCACTAAATCAATCAACCATTCGATGAGAATCAATTACAATCATGTAACCAGCCATTCTAAGATTACAAATCACTGAATCGGTCAACCATTCAATGAGAATCAATTATGATCATGTAACAAGCCATTCTTGGCTTACAAATCACTAAATCGGTCAACCATTTGATGAGAATTAGCTGCAATCACCTAAGAAGCCATTCCGAGATTACAAATCACCGAAACGGTCAACCCTTCGATGAGAATCAATTGCAATCATGTAAAAAGTTATTTTGAGCTTACAAATTATTGAATCAGTCAACCATTCAATGAGAATTAGCTACAATCACATAAATGGCCATTCTAAGCTTACAAATCACTGAATTGGTCAACCGTTCGATGAGAATCAGCTACAATCATGTAACAAGCCATTCTGAGCTTACAGATCACTGAATCGGTCAACAACTCTATGAGAATTAATTACAATCATGTAACAAGTCATTATGAGCTTACAAATCATCGAATCGATCAACCATCCGATGAGAATCAACTCAAAACTTGATAGAATTTATGTTGGTGGAAAGTTGAGAATCTCCTTAAGAAATCCTTTTCATTTCATCAACTTCGGATAAAAAAAATCATCTGCTACATGGTTGAAGTCTGGAAGCACAACGAGATTTCAAAACCACATTTTTTGGGTTGATTTTCTAGGTTGCAGATTTGTGTAAGAGGTATTCAGATACATATTCAAAATCGGGTATGTATCTGATATTAGATATATATCTGATATCAAATACTTATGTACATAATTATTCTAATATATAATATAATATAATATAATATTTTATTATATTATAATATACTATATAATATCATATATGGGTGGTCCCACAATAGTATGTCCCACTTTTTGGCCAACTTTGACACAAAGATCAATATTCTAAGAAAAAACTTCACTTTTGAACACATGTTGCCACAAAACTATTAGGAATTTGAAGATGATGTAAAATAGAGTCTTTTAAAATTTTCTTTCTAGTTTCTAAATATTTTTTTTTTTTATAAAAAAAATCATTTAAATTCATTTTTCCTTCTCCTTCGAAAAGTGATTTGTGTGAAAAACTATGTTTTGAAGGAGTTACTGTCACTTGGATCAACATAACTTTTTTTTAAAAATGAACGATATAATTCTTTTGAGATTATAATTTTAACTTCAATATCTAAAGGATGCAATTGGTTTCATTCATTTTGGGTCAATATTTCATAGTTAATTAATTTCTAAAGTGCAAGTAACTGTAATTTAGATATAAGGTCACTTGGATTGCTCTAACTTGATTTGTGTATATCGAAATTCATTTTTTCTTTTTTTAATAGTAAGGTAACACAAATAGTCTTTTCCTACATATTTTTCATACTTTCTTTTTGTAATTTACTATTTTTCCCAAAGTCTTGAAGAGACAGGTTGTTGAATGACCAAATAACCTATGTTTAGTTAAAGTAATATTTAAAAGTGATAATGAACTCAATATGTATTAATATTATATTAATTAGAAACTTATTCCAAATAGCATCATACTACATAGATAGGTTTTTCAAATAGATTCATTTGATCTACCAAAACATAAAGTCAGAGTTATTTTTGGTCAGCATTTTAATAGGTGCGAAGGAGACTCCATTGTAGGTATGAATGAGGAGTATAGATGTTATATCAATATTTTCTTAATCTAAGAGGCTTTGAACTAACCATTTGTAATTAATTCCTTCAAATAGAACCTCTCAAGGCTTAAATCATATTATTTTATTAAAAATATGTTATTTCAGCAAAAATTAGCATGTCTAAAAAAGTGGGACACACTATTGTGGGACCACCCATATATATATATATGAACATATATATAATATATAATACATATCATATTATATATATTAAATAATATATACTATATATTATACACACTCTCTCTCCCTCTCTCTAGATACATAAATAATATTATAATATATATTATATATTATATATAATATGTAATATATTATTATATGTATCTTATTTATAATTTATTATTTAAGTAGTTTAATATATATTATATGTATTATATATAATTTATATTATAATATATACATTATTTATAACATTATATATATTATATTATTTATATAATATATAATAATATATATTATATTGACTAATCTCTCATAATGGCTCTGCCCCTACACAGAAAACTGCCCATCTACAGTGTCGAATCTTTGGAGTGCTAGATCAAAATATTTTTGAGCACCAAATATGCTCTGGCTCTCGTGCTTCCTCTTCGACATATTTCTCGAGGCTTCAAGAGGGACCAGATCATTTGAACAAGCGCGGCTCAGGGACCAGATCATTACTAGTATCAGGATTAGATCATTACCCAATACTTCTCAACATTTTGACACAAGCTAAACCAAAAAAATGTGTCTTCAAATTTGAACAAGCATGGCTCAGGGACCCAGAAATATTGAATCTAATTGAGATCTGGTTGTCAGAACCCAACATATCAGGATCCAATATGTTCATAATAGTAAACAAGCTAAAATGGATTAAAAGAAAATTGTTAGAATGGAATAAGACTAAGTTTGGAAACATCTTCGAGAGAAAATTATCCCTAGAAAAAGAATTGGGGGAGGTCAACTCTCAAGTCATCAAAGAAGGAATGAATGAAGATCTATGCTATAAAGAGAAGAATTTACTCGTGGATTATGAGGAGATATTGGCAAGAGAAGAAATGCTTTGGAAACAAAAGTCAAGAGAAACTTGGTTGGAAGCAGGTGACAGAAATACTAAATTCTTTCATAACAACACTAAATAGAGGAGGAACACCAACAGAATATCCAACATTACAAATGAGAAAGGTCATACCATTAGTAACTCAAAATAAATTGCCATTGAAACAATTAATTTCTTTAATAACATTCTCAATAATTGGGAACATTCAAACTTAGACAATCAAATAGAACCTCTTAAAAATATACCTAAAGTTATTGTGTGTGTGAATTTTGTACCTAGCTATAGACACAACACTTCAGTAAAACATTAGAAGCTAGAAAAAAACCAAAATTTGCAAGTAATTGAAACTATGCTAACCAGGCGATTTACTGCCTTCTAGTAGGTGTGAGTATGATGTTCTCAGATTGAAATCAAGATCAGTGAAAATGCAACACCTAAACAAAGGATTTGAATGCAAAAAGAATGAAAGACTGTATGAATGCAGATTAATCTATTTTTTTGGATTTTTAATGCAATAGGATGAAAAACTGTATGAAATTAATCTAGAATGAAATTGAAATGATATACAAATTAATCTAAGAATTATATGGATTGATATGCAAAGCTATGAAAAACTATGAATTGATCTCACAAAATTATCTGTCACAAAATCTTTGTTCTTCAGTTGTGAATTCACCAGAGTAATTGTGCAAATTTGAGAGATGTGAGATTGAAAGCTTGAGGGATTTTTGAGAGGTATTTGTGAAGAGTTGAGCCTTGTTTTTATAGAAATCTAGGGCTTTGAGGATGGAGGAGAAAAGTCATAAATCACTCTTGATAAACTCAGGTTGATTTTTGAGTTAACAAGAAATCAGGAATAATTAATTCATAAAATCATGGAAAAGCAATTTTTATCTCAAAATAGAGTTTTATTTCACTTTTTCAACTTATCATAAGATGTTGAGTTTAGAAAGTTAACAAATTGAAATTGACTCGCGTTTCAACTCTGACCTTGAACCGTATAGTGGGGATGGAATGACATGAAACAAAAGTTTGAAGATAGATATAAGACTGTCAAAGATGCTCAATTCTTACTATTACAACTGGCTCAAATGAAGGAACCATCTATCTCCATGAGAGATTTCAATGCCAGATTTAATAAACTAATCAAAAGAATACCTACTGCTAGTGCACCAACTGGAAATAATCTAAAGGCATTTTACATTAGTTCTATGCCTCCATAACTTGGTTATCAATTAAGAAGAGCTAATGTAATGCATTTGCAAGCTACACAAACTTTAGCTGAAGAAATGGAAGATGACATGTTAGCCTCTGAGAGATGGAAGAAGGAATTTCATGCTGGACCCATGAGCAACACAGCTAGTACTTCAATCAGTACAGAAGATATGTTGCTAAGATTATCTAATGAAATTAATGCATTAAAAAGACAGATTACTACATTAGCTCATTCATTTTATTAGCCTCACCAAGGTAGAAATGAGAATTCAGAGAGATTATCTATTGAAGCTCCTCCCAAAAAATATAATTCTCATGCCTTTCATCTCAGACAAGAAGAAAAATAACTAAACTTTGAATATCCAGGAAATAAAGACTATCATACTCCTCATGGTGACTCTGTAAACTTTTATTGTGAGTATGAGATAGATTTTGAAGATGGATACAATTGTTTTGCTTTGGAGGAATCTCAGCCAACTATTGAAGATCAAGCCTCTAATAATCAAGATGATGGATTACCTTGGATGAGTCATCAGCATAAAGAAAATGACCAGCAAAAAGAACATTTCCAAACTATAGAGATTTTTGAAGATCAAGAAGAAAAGGTAAACAAAATTGAAGATCTGTCTATGTTTCATTTTCCTTGTGTTGCTGAAAATTGTAGATTGGATGAAAAGAATGTGGATAAAGTTTCAAACTATTTTTCTGAAGATTATCCCAAGGCTGATGGATTATTAAAAAATGAAATTTCTGATGTTATTGAAGAACATTATAGTATTGACTCTTCTTTCATTATGGCTGGTAAAGATCAGATTTTTGAAACATTTTGCTTTGAGGATAATACAATGTTGGATATTTATGATCAAATATGTGAGGATAAAAAAGATGAAGTATTTTTTGTCAATTTTCTTACTGAAAATAGTGTTAAAGAAATTGATGCAATAATAAATTTTGAACAAGAGGTTTCATATATTGATGAATTACTGTAGTGTCATATAGAAGACAGAGAATTAGATAAAGATTTTCCTAGTCTTGAAATAAAAATTGATCAATTCATGGTGCCAGCCACATGTGATTCTTCTATAGTCAATTCAAATATTGAAGTTCTAAATCCAAATGAACATCTTGAAGGTTTGACAAATGCAAAAGATGAAGAAGATGTTTCAATTCTGGTAGAGTCTGTGGGTAATAAAGAATCATCCAGTTTGAGCTCGGGCTTGAAATTTGAAGTTAACAATGCTTGCAACTATTTTGATGATGGTATTTTTGACAATATTGTTGGCAATAAAATAAACACATGTGACTATTTTCCAACAGCATGTACAAAATCTGGTGATTTTCTTTCTCCTTCACAAAAGAAGATAGAACATGTGGAAAATGGAGATGCATGTTTCAGCTCTAGTTCAAAATCAGAAGTTATTTTTGACAATGCTTGCAAACGGTATGATGATATTTCTCTTCTAAAAGATGTGCAATGTTCTGATTTTGTTAATCCTGATTTGAAAATTGATAATCTCTACTAAGGAGAATGATAGAGCAAATAGAGATGATAATGCTAAAAAAGATTATATTCCAGTAGTGCATTCAGAATGTGGCGAATACCTTCTTCCATCACAGAAGGTTGAATGTGTAAGGAAGGATGTATATGGAAGCATAGATGAATCAGAGATCTATAATGAGGCATGGCTTCTTGGAAAGGTCCTATGGGTCATCATGTTGCAGATAGCTTTGGGGCTTATTTTCAACAATGAAGGAGTAGCCAGGAGTTATCAATGCTTCTTCAAATTGGTGGAGCATCTTCCTCTATACTGGAAAGGTTAATATTTCCCTCTCCTTGTAAATGGCCATGTATGAATCTTTCTTTGTTTTTGGTCCAACTGGTGAGGTCTCCTCACCTTTTGTAAATAGGTTTTCTTTCCAATTTTGGTGTGTCTAGTGTAGCCTTTCCTTGCTTAGTTAGTTGTGGTTGTTTTCTCTTGCTTTGTTTCAGTCTAGCCTACTCCCCTCCACCCTCCCTATATACATTTTCTCATTGTTCTCTTGGTCTAGACTTCACAACCCAATGCTTAAGGCACTTGTATCATCAGAGAAGCTGAATTCTTCATGCACTTTGTAGTACATGATCCCCCAGTCAGAGCTAGCTATTGTCTGACTTTCAGTCACCCATTTTTTTGGCAATATTGGAGTCATATGGTCAGTCTGGTGTCTAGGTCTAAGTCTTCCCTAGGATAGGAAGTCTTTGCTGGGTTCCCCTTCATTTTCCATCTTGTTTCAAGCCAGGTGGGTTGTTATTAAGGTTTCATTATTTTGGGTAGGTTGTAGATCCCAACCCGGTAGAGATTTGTGCTCCAATGGATGTTCTTTCTCAGGCAAAGTGGTGGTTTCAAGTCATGATATTCAGATGTTGTAAAGAATCAAAAAAAGAGCTCTTTATTTGGATAATGCAATGACCAAGTTGATGTGGAGACATTCAAAGAGGCCTATTCCATATGTCAAGGGAATATCTTTGCTAATGGAAGCTAAACCTTCCTTACATGAAGTAATGGTTGATTGAACTATATTGAAGAGTGGAATAGTGCCAATGATCAGCATAGAGATATCATTGAAACAAAATTATATGATGGAACATGCAAAGATCATATTCTGAGCTTGGATTTTAGTTCTTATTCGAGTTTGAATATATACTTGGATCCTCAAACATGTTTTGATGAATCGACCTCCATGATAGCATATAGTTTCAAATAGATCTCAGTAATACTATGATTAATTTGAGATAGAATTTTTAGAATAGTTAATAACAGTCAATGTATATGGAGCCGCGGCTTATTTCATCCTTGGCATGCATTCATCTTTGGTTTAAAGTAATTCGATGCCATCAAATAACAATGTCTAAGTGCTCAATGATTTGAAAATGAAGAGTTGTGACGTGATTCAAATGAAGGGATGGCTGCTAGAAGGTATTATACAGCCAAGTAAAGCATGTTTGACAGTCAACTAAAAGTTATGCTTTTCACTATTTAAAGGCATATATTGATTCTCTGAGTCCTTATGAACTCAATGCAGAAAACGACATGAAAAAAGATGAAGAAATGGAAAAGATATGGCTTGGTGGGATTTTGAAAAATGGCTTCTCCAAAGTAGAGATCACACCTACCAGGTGCGATTTCCACAAAGCTATATACTTCCATTATGCAGAAATCACACTTGGTGGGTGCGATTTCTGCCAGCTTAAGTGAACCAACACTTAAGATTTAAATAAAGAAATGTTATAACATCATATTAAAAAGGTTTAATAAGCATGTGCTGATAGTTTAAAAAGGCACCAGACACTTAATTTTGATGGGCGAAAATATGCCTAGTGCCTTCTCCAAGCATTTTTCTGGAGAGCACAAACTTTTCGCACTTCATAGTGCCAAAACCCACCACCATATAGCTTGCAGATCTCAGACCCTTTCCTGCCTGTGATCACATGGGTCAGTTTGAATTAGCTCAAAGAAATTTTCTCCTTCAGAAATCATGGCTTGAAAATGTATAAGATTTTTAAGGCAAAGAAAAGAAGTTGCGGTGTTTCTACTAGCGGAAAATCAGACTTTGGGTGTGCTGAAGGTACATTGGCTAGTATATTCAAGTTTGTAACAGTATGTGAGGATTGGATGACAATATTATCATCATGTGTTTCATAAATAAAGAATGAAATGTAATCAGAATTATCAAATATGCAAAAGATCGGTGATCTAAAATCTGATGAACGCTCGGTTATCCCAAAGGTGACTATTACCTTAAAATAGTGAAGTCTTTTAATGTGGCATACTAAGGAAAACACATATTGAACCTTGATCTAGATATAATCAGAAGATATATGAAGCGGAGGAGTAATAGTTCAAGAAAGAATTAAATGCAATGCTTCTATTATGTGATCATAGAGATGAATCATGGCATATGGTTAACTCAAAATTATAACTAGAATTATATATCACAAGAAGAAGATAAAGGCTTGATGTAGTGTGAAAGTTGAACTTTTATGAACATGGCATAACTTCTGTGTTGAAAAGATTGCTATAAGAGTTTTGAACTCAAGCACAGGCATATTTTCTTTATTCCTGCCTAGTTAATCTCCAACAGCAAGTTATTGCAGTATCAAGGGCACATTTTTATCTATTGAACTTTATCTACAAATGATTCAGTTAACAAGAGATTTGACAGTGATGGGGGAGATCTTCTAGATGCTAATAAGAGAGAAGATAATGTTCAAAAAGGAATGTTGACACTGATTCAAAGAATGGAGACTGATGGCTATTTATTTCAGTTGTGTTTTGAATTCAAAGTTCAGAAAAATAATTCAACTCCAGAAGCCCAATGGACTCAGCTTGACAAATGCTAGTTAAAGATGAAAAGTTTCAGATTGAAAAGTCATTGCCTTTGTGTCTTCTACATCCATAGTGACTTTTCAAGTTCTCAGATTGGAAAATTTTATTTCTTTGTACTTTATCTCTTTGTATTCAAGGAAGTGGGAAGGTCATTGGCTCCTACGAGCCTGGTGTATTGTAAAAATCTATAAATTCTGCAAAGAAACTGAGTGTAGGGGTCGGCAAACTTGTAAGGGTAGCATAAGTGATTCTATTTACTTTGCTGGGTTTTCATGTTTTTTGTACTAGTAGTTTTCATTTTGCATTTGAATAGACAGAACGGTTATATGTGAAGCTATAATTGCCTACTAGATTCCATTTCATGTCAGTAATTGCAGTGAAAGTAATTCTATTTACCTTTCATGTATGATTCTTCTCCTATTCATCCTGTTATTTAGATGCATCTGAATAGAAAGTATAATTATATATAGAACTGTAATTCTTACTTGAATTCCATTTCATGTTAATAGTTGCAGCATAAGCAATTCTATTTGCTGTATATGTATGATTCTGCTTCTATTCTCATTAGTACGATATGCATTCTTAGAGTAGGTAGGTTTAGGTTAGAAGATAGACTTCATGATAATCTGTGATCAACATTCCATTGGGGATTATAGGTTATCCACTTTATCCTTGCCTAAATTGTTTGTGCCTACAAACAATTTGGTTAAAACTCATAAGAAGTAATCTGATGATCATTAAAAAAACAAATTCATTGAAGATTAAACACAATCAGGGAGCTGTACCTGTCAATTCAGAGGGTAGTGATAGATGACTTACACTGACCCAATTGTTGGTGACATCCTTTTGTTCTCTCACCTTGGGTGCTAAGAAGAGTCAGAGATTATAAATCTAACAGGAGGACCAACTATTAACCAACAGTTTTTGGAAGGTTGGCAGTGGTGGTATTCCTTTAAAATTAAACTTAGAAGAACCTTGAGTCCATAAGACATATTTTTATTGACTCTTAATATGCAAAAGAAATTTGGTTCATGTTTTGTAATTGTTTTCTGAACTGAAATTTTAATGAATGTAACAAAACATTTAAAATTATTTAAAATTTTTTTGATAATTTTAAAAAAGTCAATATATTTTAGATGATTCTAACTACTGAAATTCTTTGGCATATTCCTGGTTTTTAGGACCTTTTTAGTGACTTTATTGACTTATGCTGACTTGGTTGAAGGTTTGTTGACCCAAGTCATATTAAATAAATGTTCTAGACATAGATATTATTATGTTTTTTTTAATGATTTTGTTAAATAAATTGATGGACTGAAAAATGATGTTATGTATAAGAATCTAAATACATTATGAAACATCGTTTAATGATCATTATAGATGAAATTAGAAATAATAATTATGTTATGTAAATGGGTTATGCATTTTATTTCGATTATGGGTTTTATTGGACTAACCTACTGATGATCTTTTGAGTTTGAGCATGAATGAAAGGAGATGAAGATAGAAATGTAATTGAGGTAGAGGAATTTATCTCCTCAATAAGAATATGATGGGAATAAATTGGTCTCAAGGACACACCACTTATTTTTTTTATTTATTTAATGAATTTCTTGCTTTATCTCATAAAAATGAATGCTTGAGTAAAATTGTATTAGTGTTAGGTTGAAGTGAGATTTACCTTGGGACTAAAATAATTCAATTGATTTCATTTTATGAAAGAATTGATAACTTGAAATTAACCAAGTGAAAATTATTATATATAGATAATTATATTGAAATGCATTTCAGTCCTTTATTGATCAATGAACAATGTAACCATTATAAGGAAACTACTAATACCATACGATAGGAGATAGTCTTTAGTAACCTAGAACTCAACATTTGAATCAGTGGCAATAATATCAATTTTGAGGAGGCACAAAGCTTAGAAGAACAAAGGAAATCAATCAACAATTTGTTAACTCCATGATTGCATGTTGGAAGAGCTGCCCATGTGTGAATTAGACTGGAAGTAGTTGTCAAGTGTATGTTAATCTGTAGTACACTACCCGACTGGAGGAATCGATGGGGAATTAATGGCAAGTTAATTGTTACTCTTTTACTATGACCCCTAGCTTTGGCTTAAATTCCACAATTTGAAGATGACAAAAAGAATATCTATGCATAGATTTGGGGAGAACGCCCCAGGAAGTCAAAATAATTAAGCAAGGACAAAATTCATTTGGGGAACTCTTTTCATTTTTGAAAGGTATCAGAAGTATCCATTGGAGGAGGATTTACGTGGGGAGGCAGACTATTCAAGGGGGAGATCAGTGAATAAACATGACTTAAAGAAATTATAAGAAAATGAAGAGAGAGGGGAATACGAAAGGTAAACAATGGAAAAGATGCATAGAGAGAGAGGAAACCATAAGGAAAAATTGAAGAGAGGACCGAGCACTCTTGGAAAAAGGGAAATCATGCAACTCCAATATTCTACAAATTTTACTTCAGAACTTCTAGGTACTTAACTTAAATCACTTAGTTTAGTTATGTTTAAGGGCGATGCAATGTCTCTATGTGTGTGTTTTCTACTTTAAACAAAGCTCATTATTGTCAAATTTTTTTGTATAAACCTTTCTACTAAAATCTTCTCTCAAATTTGTAGTGTTAATCAAATAATTGGTTAGATAATTGTGAATAGTTTTGGTATTTCCTGAATGATGTATATGGTTTCACAACAAGTTTTTTAGTTGGATAGTTTTTCTTTGGAATAAATTATACCTTTGAAAGAATGCTTCTTTAATTCTTTCTATTTTTGAATTTGGTCCAGTCATGTGCAATCTTCCTTGTTGAGGAATTGGAAATGGTTCTGAGTTTGCTTCTTCTATAATTGATGCTATAATGTGTCTGGCATGTTAAAATGATTTAACCATTTTTCCTGTACAAGCAATGTCTTTTGGTCTATGTTATAAAGATCGCTAGGAAATGAGGTAGAGGTATTCTATAATTTGTTAAAATTATTTATAACCATTGACTAAAAACAACATCGAATGATGAATGAAATTTAGAAAACATGTTTGTTGTTCTGCTCATTCAAACTATGACATGATATAAATGCACTTCCTATAGCATTAGAAATGTTTGTACTTTTCTTATTCAAAATGTGACATGATATATACTTGAACTTCCTATCGCAATAACATTATTTCATAGATAAGAAAATTAGATTATTTTATTACCATGTTTCTCATTTAAAAATGCATTATTTCATAAAGACGTAGAAGCTATTATCTCATTAAAAACCACATATTCTTAATCATAGAAAATTGACAATGTGAAACTGCCATTAAAGAAAGGGTAAATTAGAGAATGGAATTGTTTCAAAAATGTGAACATACGTTATTTTATTTCTTCTTATCCTATTTTGAGAAATATATCATGGGAAAGAATGTTTAATATGGACAAACATAGAAGGGTAATTTTTTTAAAAACTGCTAGTAGAAATCTAGTTATTAAATGCTTAGGCCTAAGCTATGGAAACACATAATGGATTTTGTGCTGGTTATTTTCATTCTCTTTGCCATGATCTATGTTAGTTCTACTTTATGTATGAGAAAAGTAGTTAGTTCATAGCTTGTACCAGATTCCTTTTCAATCCATTAGTGTCGAGTTGATAGGTAACTCAAGAAGGGATAGTGTGCTCTTCATTTCAGGATGAGGCCCAAGGGAGCTAACCACTCCGTGGTTGGGAAGATTAAGTCCCTAGATCATATATCTATCTTGGGTTTTGCAGATGGATGATGGATATTCTGATGACATTATTTTGATATCTTGTATCATTTTGACCTTTTGGTCATGTACCTTGGCATATTGTATACTCTTGATGTTTGATGTTCAACAATATGGTCAGTATCTTTTATGTATTTATCACCTCATGTTGTATTATTGGATGATTCATGTAGTTTCAACACTATGGTTGATTTCTTATAATTGAACCTTGAGGATATTCAACATTATTTTTTAGATTATTGTAATTTCTTTTTCAAAGAAATGGAATATATTATGTGGAAAATTCTTTATGTTTTAGTAGACTTTCTTTATGTGTTTCACTTTTTGAGTTTTCTATTGATGATCTTGTTGGAAATAACTGAGAGGGGGGGTGAATCAGTTATCTCGGTCCTATTCAGAAAAAGTAATTCAAAACTTTGTGCATCAAGATACTGTATCTCGGTTAATACAAACTTTTAGTAAAGTATCACTGTTACTGTATAAACTGATATCTTATAAGTTCAGATATGTTAACCGATTGTGTTCAGATAGTTAATATGAGAAGTATGAAAACAAATAGTCAATCACAGTGAACACATAACACAAAGATTTTAATGTGGAAACCCTGTGAAGGGAAAAACCAGCTGGGAACCGGCAACCCAAAAATTTCACTCTTCTGGAGTGAGGCCTGTGAGGACCTAACCTTGTTAAAGGTTACAAAACACACTGTAAGGTGTGACCTTGCTAGAGGATTTTACACTAGGAGTTATCTTTCAATCCTTTTCACTCACTGTGTAGATTTACAGGATAACCATGCTTCACTTGTTAGAATGAAACACAAATCAAGAACTTATTAGCCCTACTCGGTTAAGAGATTTTCTCTGTTTACAATGGTTAGACTGTAACAGTAATTTGACTTGCCTTATTACATTAAAATGTAGATTATAAATTAATATTCAGCTCACATTATTTTTCTGACCTTGAATCAGTTCTGTTCTTGCAAACAATCAGTCATTCAAAGCTCTGCTCAGCTCGGTTTCTTCATTGTTCAGCTCAGTTTCTGCAGCCTCGGTTCATTAACCAGTTGATCAAAAATTATGCATGAAATTCTTTCACGCTCAGCTTTCTATAGTATTTTCTTATCTCTTGATTATATATCTGTTATGTCTCTCTCCTTTCTTATATAGACGAGTAAACTATTTTATTTCTATCCATTAGATTTTTTCGCTTAATCATGTTCATTGCTTTTGCCGTTTAAACTCCTCCTCCGTAATTGTATTTTCACTTATCTCAATTTCCATCGTCAGATCTTCATTGAATTTTCTCTACCATTGATCTGAAAAAGATTCTTTGATTCTTTTACTGATTACGAGGTGTGATAACTCAGCAACAACTGGATCTCGATCAGTTAGGCCGACTGAATCATTTAATGTTCTTCTGTTGTCGTCAGTTAATGTAATACTGTGTCGGTTATCAGTACGTCGGTTATGCTTGTACTCGGTAATAGATTTCGTACAAATTTCATTGGTGTATACTGTCGTCAGTATAAAACTATCCTCGGTGTCTATTATCTTCTTCATTGGTGTCAGTTTATATGTACCTGCTCGGTAGACACTATTTCTTCGGTATATATAATCAACCGATTACTCTGTTTTGTGCTTTTATCGATTTACCCAGTTTTCTCTATTTACCGACCAACACTATTTTTGCTCCTTTATTCAGTTAGCTTCTTAGCAAATCAGAACTTCATACTAGAATCATCATAATGAAATCAAAGACTTATTGAAGTTATCCAAGTATTCAGTATCCCTCTTCATCTTCCACTTCTTCATTAATCACTCGGTAATGAATAACTCTTCAACAAATACTATCAGTTGACTTTGCAGTCGGTTGACATCAATGACAACATTATACTGATTTAGCATGCAGTATGATCTAGCTTCCATTGTTCTCTTGATAAATCAGTTGTAGATCAATAGATCTTATGTGTTTCTTGTGAGATAGAATCGGTCTATACATGTGATATCAGAGATGTGTTTAAACACTCTGATCCTGGTGTAGTGTTTATAAGCTATGTACTCATGCTTGGTGCAAGAATTGATTTGTCACCATGAAAAATCAAAATAGTAATAGGGTTGGATCTAGCAATAAATGAATTAATGATGAACCAAATCCAAGGCTAGATGAGATCTTAACCCTCTTGACTAAACAAAGAAACCCTCTTACAACAACAAGGTGATCATATGGATTATCTTGAGTAGGACTTGAGAGGTAGACATAATGAAGAGATAAGAAGTAAGAGGGAAGAGGATCAAAGACAACTAGAAGCTCAGAGGAAACTAGATGAGGACCGATGATTGGAAGCACTTAGAAAAATAGAACAGGATAGGGGGAGTGAAGAGAAATAAAAGAGGAATGGAGGTCATGAGGCTACAAAAGTATCTAATAACATGGAAAGAATAGTAGAGGAACTTAGCAAGGACCTCAAGAGGGTCGTACCTCCTAACTTTGATGGTAAAACCATTCGTTATGCTGCAGAGGCATGAATAGTATCCATGGTGAAGTAGTTCCACATTCAAAATATTTCAAGCAAATCTAGAGCTATGTGAGGTGCTTTCCAATTGGCTAGTGAGGCTGGTACTTGGTGAGATAATGAGATGGCATAAAAGAGGATGCAACATGGTGAGATATCTTGAGATGAATTTCTTGTACTTTTCTGTAAGAGATGGCTACCTCATTTGTACTATGATAGGAAAGTAGCTAAATTATAGAACCTGATATAGAGAGTATTGATTTTTATTGAGTACCATGAGAGATTCGACCACCTGGTTAAGTATGTACCTCAGTATCAACAAGATGAGTAGTTTAGAACCTGCAAATTTATCCTTGGTTTATGTCCTAAGATAGGATCTCAAGTTGACATGCATGAGCATGAGACTATGGATTTTTATTTCAAGAAGGTGTTGAGGCAAGAGCAGAAACTACAATAGGTGTCTTTAGTGAGAGTAAATCAGAGGACTAATGCCTCTTAGGGATTTAAGAGAAATTTTTAAGATAAAAAAACATAAGAACATTAGATGGAAACAAGTGTTGAATATGAGGGGTAGAGGCAGAGGAAATGCAAAGAAACAACAACATTGGTGCTCAGAACTAAAATAGAAGGCAATAATATGAATGATATCAAGAGGAACAATCTAGATAGTAAATATGGACCACGAGATGGTTGCTTTCACTTGTAGAGGTGACCACTATTCTATTCCCTTTCCTCAATGATCAGCCCATAGAGATGGGAAAGGACATCTGATTCATGCAACTATTGACCATAGACAAGATAATTTTTAAGCTACACCTATTCAATTGGTCGGTAAGGGTCTTTGTTCATGATATTTCTATTTTGATTGATTCTAGATTAACATAATGCTTTATAGATCCTAGAGTTGTTTCAAGATTATTAGTTAGAGTAGGATACATGTTAGAACCTTAGATGGTAGAATATGTAAATAGGGTAGAGTGAAAGATTGAGAAAATGTTTATCTTGTAGCGAGATTGAACTTCCTAATTTTCAAATGCAAGTAAATCTGTATGTTGCACTTTAGGTCCTATGATGTCTATTTTGGGAATCAATTGGCCCTATCAAAATATAGAGAAATTGTGAACTATAAAGGAAAAATTAGCTGAATGCCTAGATGATACTAGGTAATCTTGTAGTACTTTTTGGAGTGAAAAGATCTTTTGAGCTTAGACAAATTTATGACATGCAATTGAAAAAGGAAAAGAGGAAGGAGTGTATGATGTATGTGGTTTATGTCAAAGATGTTGACACTCCTCCTAGTATAGAATATTTCCCTATTTGATGGAGTTTAAGGATGTTTTTCCAGATGAAATTACTTGAGCTACCTCTGAAGAGAGAATTTGATTTTGATAAGATTATCTTTTGCTATGTGCTCTACTTTACCAAGAGTTTGTATCGAGTCCATACTCTTGCTAAAGTGGGGGTTGAATGTATCATCTTAATATGCAATTATAATTAATTCTCATCGAATGGTTGACCAATTCAGTGATCTAGAAACTCAAAATAACTTATTATGTGATTTTAGTTGATTCCGATGAAAAGGTCGATCGATTCGATGATCTAGAACATTTGAATAGCTTTTTATGTGATTGTAACTGGTTCTCATCAAACTATTGACCGATTCAACAATATGGAAACTCAAAATGGCTTGTTATGTAATTATAGCTAATTCTCATCGAATGGTTGATCGATTCAATGATCTAGAAAATTAGAATGCCTTGTTATGTGATTTAGTTTATTCTCATCGAACAGTTGACTGATTTGGAGATTTGAAAACTTAGAACTCCTTGTTATGTGATTGTAGCTGATTCTCATCAAACACTTGATTCATTCAATGATCTGGAACCTCATAATAACTTATTATGTGATTTTAGCTGACTCTAATTGAATAGTTAACAAATGTAGTGATTTGGAAACTCAAAACAATTTGTTATGTGAATGTAGTTGATTCTCATCAAATGGTTGACCAGGTGATGTTGCTAACATAGAGTGAAACATAGAAGGGAGGAGGTTTTTG